>JBBMOL010000002.1:6849514-7449514 GCA_037954665.1 Laguncularia racemosa | reverse complement strand
ACAGTGAAGAAATTTGCCTATAACTTTGCAATATTGGGAAAGAAAAACAAAAAAAAAAAAAACAACCGGAGAGAAATGCGGAAGGATGATGCAAGATAAAAACAACGAAATTTGCACTCAAAGAATTTAAAAGCATGAAGTGCATTTTGGAAAAAAAAATTATGCGTAAGTTTATAAGATTGCTTGCAGTGAGAAATGGGTATTAGCTATTGGTATAGATGTAGCATACAGGTGTTGAAAATTTAAAATTTGAACGTTGCAAATAAGTAGAAGAAAATAAGTATGTTTTTGGATGTTGTATAAATTGATATTACAGGTTGAATAGTAAAATTATAAACGCAAAAAAAACTGCACTCACTCTTGTCTTTTACTCTCATCTTCAAATTTCTATATCCTCATCTTTTATTATGTGTGCTCTTATCTTTTATTTGTTGTACTTACATATTCTATACTGTCAATACCTTGTGAATAATTTCTGTTATATTTCTTGCCAGCCGTTAAATAAATTATGCCCCCTTATCTGCTCATATCAGTATTTTATAATTATCATAATATTAAAAAATAGCAAATTATTTTGGCAGTTCATTTTCTTCTAAGAATGATTGTTCTGGCAAAGGTGATAAGGGAAAATCTGTGCAAAAGGCACTCTAACAATATTTTGAAGTTGATGATTTTAATATCCACGACTTTACCAATGAACGCCTAGAAGATTTGAGGATACCACCCTCAGCCTTTCATGAAAGGCCTTCTAGTAGATAAAGCGAACCATTGCCACGACACGGCAGTGGGGAGGAGGCAGAAGGAGAAGGGTAAGATGGTGTGCAAGAAGTATCGAATGAAGAAATTCCAAGGTACTTACTTGGCTTATCCGGCTCTACAAGTAAGCCACTGGCATCACTTAAATAAGAAATTGTTACTAAACATTTTTGTAAAATTACAGGAGAAGATTGCAACAATCGTGCTTATTGCAACTATTGCCAATTAAGTTATGCATGGAAAAAGGAGAGAGGGGTATGGCCGCCTTAACAGGCACATGCAAATGAAGTACCCCACAAACTTTAGCATAGACAAATCGCAACAACAAATTTCATAGTTAACAAAATCGCAAGGAGAAGGCTTATTTCGTTATTCTGCTAATAGATAATGAGTTCTACTTGCAAAATACTTAACAAAGTATAACCTATCATAAAGTCATGCAGCTTCCCTGCACCAGTTAGAGTATGAGTGAGAAGCGCTAAATCAAAGCTCATGGACTTAAGACCCAAAAACCATACAAAAAACCACCATTAAGCTGTATCATAATTGTAAGCGTGAATTAGCCGCTCTTTTCAATTCTCTTGAGATGCGCGTTTCCTTTTGTGCATATATATGGACTAGTCCGTAGCAAGAAGATTCATATATAAGAGTTACATGCCACTTGATAGATAATGCGTGGTAGGTACAAAAAGGACTAATGGCTCTAAGGATTTTCAATGATCACTATCTAAAGCAAAACATATTTTGTATTATAAGTGTTATTTTAGGTGAAGATGATTTGACAAAAAATATTTTTTCAATTGGTTTTGATAACGTGGCTGCTAACACACCATTTATTGATGAACTTTAAGCTTTATATCAACCCACGTTAAGTGGGAGATTTTTGCACATTTGATGTGCCTGCCACATTTTAAATATTTGCTTTAAGGATGATATGAATTGTTTAAATTTTAAAATATTCTCAATAAGACAACTAGTATGTTTTTTAATTGACCATCCTTTTGTAAATAAGGAATGGTGGAGATTTTATATTGGAAATGCAATACGGCCTAAAAAATTAAGAAATGATGTTAAGCATAGGTGGAATTTTACCTATCGACTTTTAGAAAGTAAACTTGCTTATAAAGATGTATTATGTTCTTTCGTTACCATAAATGTCCCAGACATCCCACTGCACCCTAGCGATTGGGATGTATGCAATAGAATGTTGAATGATTTAAATTTTTTTCATGATTATACTCTAATATTTCCGCAAGTGTACCAAGCTAGTGATCATCTTTTCCTTATGAATGTGGTAAATATATTGTCAGTGCTGCTCGATTCCCGATTCGACGCTTTTCTACAGGTGGCTATAAATGATATGGCTACAAAATGGTTATAGTATTATAGATAAATTCCAGCAATTTATCTAGTTGCTCGTATTTTAGATCCACGATGTAAAAAAGATATGTTATTAGAATATCTTAATTTATATTATTCCATTATTAACGCATTCTAAGACATGAAAGACACTTATGCCATTACCATTGGGTAAGAACTATGTTGAGCAATCCAAGTAATAGAAAAATTATATTCTAACTTTTGCACTAGATTTGGTAGCTTAGTGTCCCAAACTCTCTTACCATCCCTCGACTTACATGGTACCACCTATGATCCCACCCTCATTGCACAACAAAGATTTTGCAAAAGTTAAAGTGGTACTGTTTTGAGTCAACTAAGTACACTGAACTTGATGATTACTTCAATATACACTTCGAATTTTGTGACAACAGTATCACGGATTTCAACATTCTCAATTGGTGAATGAGGCATAGGAAGACGTATTCCATACTCTCTCGCATGGCTCACAAGGTTTTGACTGCTCCCACATCAACGGTAGCTATTGAATAGGCATTTAGCACGACATGCCTTATCTTATCCCAGTGATGAACACTACTGTCACTTGTCAATGTTAAGGCGCTGGCTTGCGTAGAGGATTGGTCGAAGGTAACGAGTCGTACATAAGAGTTGTATGGAATATCTAGTGAGGAAGATGAATACTTTAGCGATTTTGTCCCATTAGGTCGAAGCTCCGCTGGTTTAGATCCTGATATCGGGTAAGCTAAATAATTTTGTAAGATAGCAGTACTACCTTATTTATTTTTTGTATTAGGTTAGAGTTAAATATATTTTGTAAGGAGAGTGGTATTCCCTTATTTATTTATGTTATTTATGTACACTATATTATTATCGTGTATAAGAGACATGGCCAGATGTTCTCTTATTTTTCTATAATAATTTTATTTAATCAATAAAATTTGGGGGCAACATCCCCTTGTGTATGGGGTATTACCACCAATTAATTCCGAAAAAATATATATTATCTTGAGAAATTATAGATTAAATTTTAACGTTTATAGATTTAAGGAAAAAAACCAAATCAACTAAAAAGATACACATAGATAAAAATCAAATAAATTATTAAAAAAAAATGAGGATTGAAAAAAAATTTCGAGAAAAAACAACACACAAATGGTCGATTTAAGGTCCAAACTAGCCCAAGAACCATCGAGTTAAAGGAATCGGTCTAACCCTTTCCCTCCCCGCGACCCTTGACCTAGTGGTTCCAAATTGGTTCTGAACTGGCCCGATGTCTAGATACAAGTGTAACTTGACTAAGTTGATGACCTCTTACACCAACACTTAATCGTTGTCTTGGCACAAGTATATAATTTAT
This sequence comes from Laguncularia racemosa, assembly GCA_037954665.1. NCBI lineage: Eukaryota > Viridiplantae > Streptophyta > Magnoliopsida > Myrtales > Combretaceae > Laguncularia > Laguncularia racemosa. Next base: position 7,446,042 of record JBBMOL010000002.1, on the reverse strand, counting down.
TTATTAATTGTTTTTTATATACGTATAACTATTTCGTTTTGTCATATTGTGTGCCATTGTTTTATTTTTGAAAATGGATACCTACGTGGTAAAAATAATAAGTTGTTTAAGGAGATAAAGGTGGGTCTCAACAAAAGAGAATTGTTTTGTTCATTTTCTAATTCTCTTTTTTGAGTGGCTAATGTTAACCATTATAAAGTATAACTATGGATGTATATGGCCTTTTTTTAATGCTTTTCAACATTATTTTCTCTTTGGTTGTGAAGGGTTAAAAGAAGGAATATTTTTACATTTTCACTTTCTTGTAAGGACCTTATCAAACAAAGAAACTTTTCATGCCATTCAACAATTATTATACACTTTGTAAAATAGCTAGGATGTTAAAAAAGATAAAAAAAATTATTTATCTAACATTTTAGCAAGTGTTAGCGAAGTGATTAATAAACACGTAATGTGGATTATATATACAAATATGAAGATTTTTCATTAAAATTTCGACATAAAGGAAAAGTGATATCAATATGCAAGTTTTATTTTTATATGTGTAGTATAACTTTTGGTTGTCATAATTTTATAATATTATATTTAACAAAATTCTTGGTTGTTTATTTAGTTTGCAAATTAAACTATGTAACTAAATAAAATGACCTTAAGGTAATTGATAAAATCTCAAAGATCTGTACCATATTTATCATTGTATAAAGATTTATTTTATTAAACAAAACAAGTATATTTTTAAAACCTAAAAAATAACTGTATAACATCTTCATTCTTCGCACTGTTGTGATTACACTAGAACTCTTTTTGTGAGTTCTTATGTTAAATTAGTGTCATGTACTACATACTCCAAACGTTGTATAGGAAAATCATACTATACCATTTAATTTTTACTGTGCTATCTAATTCCCCCTACAATATCTACTTTTACTGACTAAACGTTACCTAATAATCTAGGTGTTAAAGAGGTGAATAGAAGATGATTGGGATAGCTAACATTGTTTGTCTTATAAAGTGTGAAATTATTTTCGCATGAATTCTTTTCTAGCTCTAAACTAGTGATTTATATTCATTCACTAACTATGATTAAATTGAAGTGTTAGTCTTTTTTTTAATTAAATAAACAAAAAGAAACTTTAGTTTTTATTCTTTAAAACTTGTATTATTTTTTTCTTTAGATATATAATTGATTTTTTATATTTTTTATTCACTTTGCAAACTTGCATTAGTTTTTTTTTTTAAAGAATAATTACAAAAACATGACCTATGTTTTTACATTTTTGCAAACTTATGGCTTAATTTTTTTTTGTTTAGCACATGCATGACTTATGTTTTATTAGTGTGTGTTAGTATTGGTTAAGGGATATACGTTAACTTATGATTGCTCCATAAAAATTAATTTAATAAAATAATATTATTAAATGATTTTAGTTAAACAACAAAATAAAAAATGAAAAAAATAAAAATAAAAATAAAAACAAGTAAGAAACTTGCTCCCGCTTGGTTGGCCACCCAAAGCTAGGGGCGATCACTTGCTACTCGAAAAGTTAAAAAAAAAAAAAGACTTGTAATCTAGTTGTAAAACTCAATGATTTTTTTTATTTTTTATTTTTTCAATGATCCTCTGAAGCCGTGAACTATATGTGCATTAAAATCCACCACGTTAAAATATATATTGCCAACAAATCTAGGGTCCAGAGGCAATTAACCACTATTAAGGTGGTCGCTTAATGCTTATGGGATAGTGAGTGGTCATGGTTAATTGCATGACCTTCCATGTTAAAGCGCAAGTGGTCAGTCATCTCATTTTTTTTTTCCATTTTAACAATTTTCTATAATTGTTTATAATTATATTATTATTATATTAAATTTATTTAATAATATTATTTTATTAAATTAATTTTTATAGACAAATCATAAGCTAATTTTCATTCCTTGACTAACAATAATGCATAACGGTAAAATATGGATTATGTATCTGTTTAAAGAAGCCAATATAAATCATGCATTCGTAAAAGGTTTAAATTACATATCATATTTCTTGTAATTTCTTTTTTTTTTTCTTATAGCAACATAATTAAAGTTGGTCATTGGCTTTACAATGAAAAAAAAAAGTAAAGCATAAAAAATAATAATATTTGCAATATTTATATATTTCTCTATTTTAATTATTAAAAATTTTCGCTTCCATTTGAGTTATTAGCACTTAACATTTTACAATTTTTATAAAATTACATTTATGTTAACTCTATTAAAATTTTTGTTTATACAGAAGTATGTTAGCTTTCGATTGGAATTAAGGAAAGCAGTGGGGTTTGTATAATTTTTTGTGTTTTTTTTTTTAATTTTAATTATATTATGAAATCAAACATATTTAATATTATCTTTATTGATATTATATTATGTAATCAACAGGGATTTAATATTATCAATCATAGCTTACTTTAGGGGGAAGAAGACCAAATCTATAACAAAAATTCAGTAAAGGATGGATACAATTGGTGAAGCATAACCGCAAAACGAAAGCAAAGAGGAAATTATAGTTGTTAGCCTTTCGTTGGTGTAGCTTAAAAAGGAAGCAATTACCCCCAAATTGCTGTTGAGATCAGACGACCCGTCACTCTTATCGTTTCGTCTGTCTCCATTTAACTCAAAGTCCATTTTCAATACCAAAATTTAAATCCCTCTCTCTCTCTCTCTCTATATATATATATACATTGAACGATCGAAATTCCAAATTTATCATTTCTGGTATTTAATTAGGGTCTTGGTGAATCGATTTCTTTGTTGAATCGAATCATGGACGTGCCTAGCTCATGGGATTCTCTTCGCAAACAGGTTAGGTTCCTTTTTTTTTTTTTCTATTTTCTTTCTATATTTTTTTGATTTCCTTGCAGATTATTGTTCCTATAATAGTCGCGCGTGAATCGTGGTTCCGGCGTAATTTGATTTAGGATCTAGAATTATTGATTTGCTGTTTGCAAATGTGATATATGGATTCTGATTCAAAGATCTGATTCATTTTATATAGTTTTGTGCTTGTGAAATTTGCTACATGACATGGATTATTGGTGTTAGTTAGCTACTTTTACTGACTGTAGAGAAAACTCGGTTTTGGGACTTTAAATAGATTGGTTGCGGTTTTGGATTTTATACATTTGATTTGTGATTTTTAAGCTCGATTTTCCATGGTTTGATGGTTTTTGGATCCGTGCAATTGGAGAATTCTACCTTGGAATATGTTTATCTATCCAAGAATTACAACAAAAAAATGCTCTCTTCTCTCTCCTCTTCCCACACGCTTCCCCATACACCTTCACCCATAGAAACCACTGTAACTAAACTTTCCTTACCCTTAGTCCAGTAGCTCATAGGAACCATTTACCAACTTACCAACCATCATGGCAATTCCGGCCAAGGAAGTGGCGCCGGACTGCCCTCAGGTGACGCCTGACTTGGGGGCAAAGAGCAATGCTACCGGGAGTGGCTTAACATCATGGGTGGAGCATGATCACGATGTTCACCAGGGGGTGTACACATTTCCAGAGGTGGCATTTAAAGTTGACCCAAAAGAGGTAAGTCAAAGGCTTGCTTTTCTAGCTGGGAAAAGCAATGGACAAGACATAGCTAGGAAAGGTAATGTGGAGCCTTGTGCCCATACAGCTCATAGCAAGTCTAGCACCTGCAACCGATGTCCCACTAACACAAAAATAGACACACAACCCAGCCATGGCCCAACCTTATCCCAAGGCCTTCCTCCTTTTGGAAATACTGCATTGGAAAAAGATAAGGTATTATCTGAGAACTTTGAGGAGCCTAATCGGAAACCACCTCGCAACGGCTACTCAACCACACAGAGGACTCCGATCGCCTGAACATATGCCCGAACGTGCAGTTCCAAGACTGAGGCCACCTCACCAGCGTTCACCCTTCAATACTTTCCATCGGCCACAAAGGGTCCATCTCCAACGGTGAAAATACTCAAGGCAGTGGGGGATCTAGGGGCGGAATTTTGGAACAACACACTAATGGGCTATTTCCTTGGCCACAAGTTGCCCTACTCCCTAGTCCGATCAATTGCTTTCAAACTATGGAAGGAGTATGGCCTTGTAGATGTGCTGGGAAGTTTGGAGGGATTCTTTTATTTCCGCTTCAGCTTGGAGAGCAACACCACCCTTGTGCTTGAGAAGACGTGGCATTTTACCCAACGGTTCCTCATCCTACAGAAATGGAGAAGAGGCATGTCACTAGACAAGCCACAACCCATAAATGTCCCAGTGTGGACAACCTTTTCGCGCATTCCATGTGAATTCCTAGGAGCTGAAGGTCTAAGCCACATAGTGAGTGGTGTAAGAGTGCCACTCAAGGTTGACATCTTGACGTCTAGGAGGCAAAGGGCAAACCATGCACAGGTCTTAATGGAACTTGATGCGCGTGATGACCTGGTCACTCGAGTAATGGTGGAGGGTGAGAATGGCGCTGCTGCGGTTGTCCATGTGGAGTATTAGTGGCTCCCTCTACGTTGTGCGAGGTGCAAAGTGTTCGGGCATAAATGTCAACCCGTGCAGATAACAAAAAGGGATGATAAAGAGACTATGGGTGAGGAGGGCAGTAAGGATGCTCCACAAGTCGCTGCTGGACAAAAGGAGATGCGGGGAGAGGAAAAGGAGAAGCAAGGTGCACCTATTGACTACCCCTAGTAACCCATTAGAGCAACAAGGAAGACGCCCTCTAGGGGCACGATAGTAGCAAGAGGGGAGGAGCAACATTGTGGGAATGAGCTGCTATTGGTAGGGCATAGTGCCGCTAAGGGGTCTGAGGACAGTCCCGTAGCTTTGAGGAAAACAATGATCGAAAGGATGGAGGTTGACAGTGGAATGAAGGTACCTGGTTTGACGGTTGGAGCGGCTTCGGATGAGGCAACACCCTCTCTGGCAGCAAATGTGGAGCCGATTTCCCCCAGTTGTGCCATGGATTTGCCATTGTTTGGTCAGGGCGGGGAGGAGGCAGATGGAGGTGATGATTTTGATAATACCCCACTCAACAAATTATTAGTTCACATGAACCAAATGTCGGGGACTCACCCCACGTCTAACAAGAGCTCTAGCTCCTCTAGTCGCCGCAAGAAGAAGTAGCGCAAGAGAAGACGAAATTTCACATAATTAAATTGTATCTATATTTCCTTGTCGCTGGCAGCATGGAATGTAAGGGGCTTAAATGACCCCATTAAGGTTTCGGAGGTTAGCAAGTTGTGTACTATGCATAGCATTAGCTTGATTGGTTTATTGGAGACAAAAGTGAATGCTGCAAATGAGGATTCCATCAAGAACATGTTGGGTCAGCATTGGCAAGTATGGATTAACACCATGGCACGGAAGCGCATTTGGATTGCTTAGCAACCAAGGGAGTGGGATATCCGTGTGGAAAAAGAACACATGCAATTTCTACTTTCCATCGTGACAAACTTGAGAGCAAATAGTGATATGGCAGTCGCTTTTGTTTATGGATCTAATAGTGACCGAGAGCACAAGGAATTGTGGTTGAACCTTAAGGCACTGGTCCATACTACAGGCGGAAGACCATGGTTGGCTATGGGCGATTTTAACACGACTCGACTAGTTACAGAGAAAGACGGAGGTAGAGCTTTTGTAACGGAGGTAATGTTGGATTTCCAAAGATGTCTAGCCAAAGTGGAGGTGGAAGACCTGAGATATACTGGGGATTTCTTTACATGGTCTAATAGACAACATCAGGCGCCTATCCTTAGGAAACTTGATTGGGCCATGGTAATCTCCCTTGGATGAATCTACACCCGAATGCTCATGCCCAGTTCTTCTCACCTATCCTATCTGATCACTCATTAGTAGTGGTCCATATGGAGTGTGGATTGAGGGTCAGAAGGAGCCCATTCAAAATTTTCAATTATTGGGCAGACCATAAAGGTTTCAAAGACTTAGTTAGCAAAATATGGAGGAGGGACATTCGGGGCTCTCACATGTTCTAGGTAGTGAAGAAACTAAGGCTTGTTAAGGAGGGACTCAAATGCTCGAACAAAGCTGAATTTTCCAACATATCACAAAGAGTACAAAATGCGAAGCAACGGTTGGTTCAATTGCAAGCTACCATACATGCGGTGGGGGACATGACTAGCTTGGAGGAGGAGCGCATAGCCTATAAGGAGTATTATACTTTAAGGGGGGCGGAGGAGAGCTTCTTTAAACAGAAATCTAGGACAAAATGGTTGGAGTTGGGGGACAAGAATACGGCCTATTTCCACAAAGCTATGAAAAGTCTTCATAACCGCAGCTCCATACACAGATTGATTAGGGAAGATGGTAGCGAGGTGGCTGGGGAGAGGGAGGTCAGGCTGGAAATCCTTCAATACTTCCAATGCTTATATGATCCACCTACATCTCTTACCACTCCTGTCAATGTGGAGAGCTTAACACCACGGACTCTGAATGACCAACAACACCTCGGCCTTGATGCTGATTTTTCAGATGAGGAGATAAAGTGGGGTTTTCACATCGCAAGCGAATGGAAAGGCCCCTGGCCCAGATAGATTCTCTGCTCTCTTCTTTAAGAAGGCCTAGGACATTATGGGTGAGGACATGATCATTGCAACTAGAGAATTCATGACATCAGGGCACCTACTGAAAGAGATCAACATTACTACCATTACTCTAGTACCTAAAGTGGCCAACCCTACTAGACTGGGGGATTTCAGGCCAATAGCCTGTTGTAATGTCATTTATAAGGCGATATCCAAGGTACTTGCAGCAATGATGAAATCGGCGTTGCCTACTTTAGTTGGGCGGGAACAGGCGACCCTCGTCCTAGGTAGGAGGATAACTGATAATATTTTCTTGGCCTAGGAGCTCATGGCAAACTACCATTCTAAATAGGAGCTCCCCGTTGTATGATGAAGGTGGACCTCTAAAAGGCCTATGACATAGTTAGATGGGATTTTGTTCTAGGGGTTCTTACGGCTATGCAGTTTCCTCCCCATTTCTGCCGTCTCATTTGCCAGATGCCAGAATGAACGTCTGATCCACCTCTGTTTTGCAAATGACCTCCTCATTTTTGCCAGAGGCGACAAGGAATCTATATCCCTGGTACAACAAACCTTACAGGATTTTCAGGCCATCTCGGGTTTGGCAATAAACAACAACAAAAGCAGCATTTTCTTTTCCTAGTATCCAGTAAGTACTAAGGAGGCCATTCTCCAGTATACCTAGTTTAGTGAAGGCCAACTACTTGTACGATACCTAGGGGTTCCCTTCATCTCTTCAAAACTCAAAAAACAGGATTGTAAGGTGCTAGTGGAACGTACCTTGTCTCGGATCAACTTGTGGACAGCAAAATATTTGTCCTATGCAGGTAGGCTCCAATTAATCAGGTCTATCATCTTCTCCATGCAAGTCTACTAGTGTTCCATTTTCATCCTTCCCAAGTCAGTTGTCTCAAAGATAGAACAACTACTAAGGAATTTCTTCTGGAGTGGCAACCCACACATATTTACCAAAGCTAAGGTCAAATGGGTTGAAGTGTGTCAACCAAAGGGAAATGGTGGCCTAGGGTTACTGGATATTGACCTGTGGAACAAAGCTATCCAAATCAAGCATATATGGAGATTACGCAAGGAAGGTGCGAAGAGTTTATGGCCAGAATGGGTTCATTCCACTCTACTCAAGAGCAAGAATTTTTGGTCATATGCTAACTAAGAGGATGATCGAAAATGCTCTCTTCTCTCTCTTCTTCCCACACATTTCCCCATACACCTTCAACCTTAGAAACCACCATAACTAAACTCTCCTTGCCTTAGTCCAGTAGCTTATAGGAACCATTTACCAATCTACCAACCATCATGGCAACTCCGGCTAAGGAAGTGGTGCCGGACTGCCCTTAGTCGCCGCCTGATGTGGGGGCAAAGAACAATGCTACCGACAGTGGCTTACCATCATCGGGATTGCATGATCAATATGCTCACCAGGGGGTAAACACGGTTCCTGAGGTGGCATTTAATGTCGACCCAAAATAGGTAAGTCAAAGCCCTGCTTTTCCAACTGGGAAAAGCAAAGGACAAGTCATAGCTCGAAAAGGAAATGTGGAGCCTTGTGCCCAAATAGCTGATAGTAGGCCTAGCACCTGCAACCGGTGCCCTACATACACCAAAGTAGCCACACATCTCAGCTAGGGCCCACTTGTTTTCCAAAGTTTTCCTACTTCTGGAAATTCTGCATTGGAAAAAGACAAGGCATTTTCCAAGAACCTTGAGGAGGCCAACCGGACACCACCTAGCAACGGCCACCCAACTGCATAGATGACTCCGGCCGCTAGAACATATGCCCAAGCATGCAGCTCCAAGGCGGAGGACAACACGCCGGCGTTTCCCCTTCAATACTTTCCACTGGCCGCAAAGGGCCCTTCCCCAATGGTGAAAATACCCAAGGCAGTGGGGGACCTAGGGGCGGAATTTTGGAACAACACCCTCGTGGGCTATTTCCTTGGCCGCAAGCTACCATACTCCCTAGTTCGATCCATTGCTTTCAAACTATGGAAGGAATACGGCCTTGTAGATGTGCTAGGCAGTTTGGAAGGATTCTTCTACTTCCGGTTTAGTGTGGCGAGCGACACAACACTTGTTCTGGAGAAGACGTGGCATTTTGCCCAACGGTTTCTCATCTTACAGAAATGGAGGAGAGGCATGCCACTAGACAAGCCGCAACCCACCAACATTCCCGTGTGGGTAACCTTCTCGCGCATTCCATGCGAATATTTAGGGGCGGAAGGCTTAAGCCACATAGTCAGTGGCATAGGAGTGTCACTCAAGGCTGACGTCTTAACGACTAGGAGGCAACAAGCAAACCATGCGCGGGTTCTAGTGGAAATTGACGCGCATGAAGACCTGGTCACTTGAGTAATGGTGGAGGGTGAGAATGGCGTGGTTGCGGAAGTCCAGGTGGAATATCAATGGTTACCTCCATGCTGTGCGAGATGCAAAGTGTTCGGGCATAAATGTCAACCCACGCAGACCACTCAAAGGAATGATAGAGAGACTATGGATGTGGAGGGTAGCCAAGATGCCCCACGAGTCGTTGCTGGCCAAAAGGTGCTGCGGGGTGAGGAGAAGGAAAGGCAAGATTCAAACATTGACCACCTACAGCATCCCAGCAGAGTAGCAAGTATGATGCCTTCTAGGGGCAAGATAGTAGCAAGAGGGGCGGAACAACATTGTGGGAATGTGATGCCAGTGGAAGAGGTTAGCGCTGCCAAGGAGCCTGAAGACAGTCCCGACACTCTGAGGAGAACAATGATTGAGAGGATGGAGGTGGGCAGTGGACGAAAGGCACCTGACTTGATGGCTGAAACAGCTCCGGCTGGAGCAGAACCATCCCTGGCAGCAACTGAGGCGCCGATTTCCCCTAGCTGTGTGACGGCTCTGCCACTAGCTGGTCAGGGAGGAGACGAGGCAGATGGAGGTGACGATTTTGAGAATACCCCACTCAACAAATTATTAGTTCACATGAACCAAATGTCGGGGACTCAACCCATGGCTAACAGAAGTTCTAGCTCCTCTAGTCGCTGGAAGAAGAATCAGCGCAAGAGGAGTCAGGATTTCACATAATCATATCGTATCTACATTTCCATGTCAGTGGTAGCATGGAATGTAAGGGGCTTAAATGACTTCGTTAAAGTTTCAGAGGTTAGGAAGTTGTGTGCTATGCATAGCATTAGCTTGATTGGTTTATTGGAAACAAAAGTGAATGCTGCAAATGAGGATTCCATCAAGAATAGGTTGGGTCGGCATTGGCAAGTATAGGTTAACTCCATGGCACGGAAGCGCATCTGGATTGCTTGGCAACCAAGGGAGTGGGATATCCGTGTGGAAAAAGAACACATGCAATTCTTACATTGCACCGTGACAAACTTGAGAGCAAATAGTGATATGGCAGTCACTTTTGTCTATGGATCTAATAATGATAGAGAACGCAAGGAATTATGGTTGAATCTAGAGGTGCTGGCCCAAACTATAGGCGGAAGACCGTGGTTGGTCATGGGCGATTTCAACACGACTCGCCTAGTCATAGAGAAAGAAGGAGGCCGAGCTTTAGTCACAGAGGCAATGTTGGAGTTCCAAAGATGTCTAGCCAAAGTGGAGGTGGAAGACTTGAGATATTCTGGGGATTTCTTTACATGGTCTAATAAACAACATCAAGCGCCTATCCTTAGGAAACTTGATCGGGCCATGGTCAACTTACCTTGGATGAATTTGCATCCGAATGCTCATGCCCAATTCCTCTCACCTATCATATCTGATCACTCATTAGTTTTGGTCCGTATGGAGTATGGATTGAGGGCTAGAAGGAGCCCCTTCAAATTTTTCAATTATTGGGCAGACCATGAAGGTTTCATTGACCTGGTTAGCACAATATGGAGGAGGGATATCTAGGGCTCCCACATGTTCCAGGTAGTACAGAAATTAAGGCTTGTTAAGGAGGGTCTCAAAAGCTTGAACAGAGCTGAATTCTCCAACATATTGCTAAGAGTACAAGATGCGAAGCAACGTTTGGTACAAGTGCAAGATGCCATACATACGGCTGGGGACACAAACCGGTTGGAGGACGAGCGTATAGCCTATAAGGAGTATTATACTCTAAGGGGGGCGGAGGAGAGCTTCTTCAAACAGAAATCTAGGACAAAATGGTTGGAGTTGGGGGACAAGAATACGGCCTATTTCCACAAAGCCATGAAGAATTTTCACAATCGAAGCTCCATACACAGATTGACTAGGGAGGATGGCAGTGAGGTGGCCGGGGAAAGGGAGGTCGGGCTAGAGATACTTCATTACTTCCAACGCTTATATGACCCACCTACATCTCCTACCACTCCTGTCAATGTGGAGAGCTTAACACCATGGATTCTGAATGACCAACAACAACTCGGCCTTGATGTTGATTTTTCAGATGAGGAGATAAAGTGGGGTTTTCACATCGCAAGCCAATGGAAAGGCCCCTGGCCCAGATGGATTCTCTGCTCTTTTCTTTAAGAAAGCCTGGGACATTATAGGTGAGGACATGATTATTGCCACTAGAGAGTTCATGACATCAGGGCATCTATTGAAAGAGATAAACAACACTGCCATTACTCTAGTACCCAAAGTGGCCAACCCTACTAGACTGGGGGATTTTAGGCCAATCGCCTGCTGTAATGTCATTTATAAGGCAATATCCAAGGTGTTTGCAGCAAGGATGAAATCGGTGTTGCCTTCTCTAGTTGGGCGAGAACAGGCGGCTTTTGTCCCAGGTAGGAGGATAACTGATAATATCTTCTTGGCCCAGGAACTCATGGCAAATTACCATTCCAAAGTAAGAGCTCCTCGCTGTATGATGAAGGTGGACCTCCAAAAAGCCTATGACACAGTGAGATGGGATTTTGTTTTAGGGGTTTTCTCGGCTATGCAGTTCCCTCCCCATTTCTGCAGGCTTATTAGTCAGTGCATATCAACGCCGAAATACTCCATTAATATCAATGGGGAACTGGCGGGGTTTTTTGCAAGCAAAAGGGGCTTAAGGCAAGGGGACCCTATCTCACCTTACCTTTTCGTCCTTTGTATGGAAATCCTCTCCATGCGGTTGAGACAATTAGTCCGGAATCCGGGGTACTCACTTCATTGGAGATGTTAGAATGAATGCCTGACCCACCTCTGTTTTGCAGATGACCTCCTCATATTTGCCAGAGGGAACAAGGAATCTATATCCTTGGTACAACAAACCTTACAGGACTTTCAGGCCATCTCGGGGTTGGCAATAAATAACCACAAGAGCAGCATTTTCTTTTCTTAGGTCCCAGCAAGTATAAAGGAGGCCATTATCCAGTGCACCCAATTCAATGAAGGTTAACTACCTTCACGATACCTAGGGGTCCCCCTCATATCATCAAAACTCAAAAAACAGGACTGTGAGGTGCTAGTGGAACACACCTTGTCTCGAATCAACTCGTGGACAGCAAAATATTTGTCCTATGCGGATAGGCTCCAATTAATCAAATCTGTCCTCTTCTCCATGCAGGTCTACTGGTGCTCTATTTTCAGTCTTCCTAAGTCGGTTATCTCAAAAATAGAACAACTACTAAGGAATTTTCTCTGGAGTGGTAACCCACACATATTTACCAGAGCTAAGGTCAAATGAGCTGAAGTGTGTCAACTAAAAGGAAGTGGTGGCCTAGGGTTACTAGATATTCATCTGTGGAACAAAGCCATCCAAATCAAGCACATATGGAGACTATGCAAGGAAGGAGCGAAGAGCTTATGGCCGGAATGGGTTCATTCAACTCTACTCAAGGGCAATAATTTTTGGTCATCCAAGGCACCAGCCGTCTGCTCATGGACATGGAAGAAATTACTCAAGCTGAGAGGATTGGTTAGATCTTGTTTCTATTGGGAACCAAATAATGGCCTTGAAATTTCACTATGGGCAAACTTCTGGCTCCCGATAGGACCTTTGGATACCTTGCTTAGTGCACGAGCCATGAGCAGCACAGGTTCCAGACAGTACGAGACTATGCTCCATAATGAATGGAAACGAATGGTGTATCCCTGAGGGCCTACCGTGGAATGGTATTAGTATTCCCCCCTCCATCAGATCGAATGGTACAGAGTCGGACCGGTTTTGATGGAAACACTCGGGATCTGGAGAGTACACCATCAAGAGTGGTTATGGTTTCCTTAACGCCCTAGGACCCAGTGTACCTTGGCAGAGAGTAATATGGAATAAAACCTCCCTACCTAGACACGCCTTTATACTATGGTTGGCTTGGTTAGGGAAACTATCCACCCTTGATAGGGTACACCGCTGGGGACTAGTGCAATCTACTACTTGCCTCTTATGTAACCGGCATCAAGAGGACCACTCCCACCTATTCTTCCAGTGCGATTACACATCGCAAGTTTGGAGTATAGTCTGTGACTACATGCACTGTCCAGTCCAATCCAATAACTGAGATAGTGTGACTAGATTTTTGATGGCTTTGGGGGACTCACCGACACATCAGAGATGGCAAGCAACACTAGCAGCAGCAGTTTACTGCATATGGCGCATCCGAAATCAAGTGCAGTTAGGGAATGACCTTCCAGGGATTAGCATGCTAGCAAACCACATACGAGCCTATATTAGGCCATTGTAATCCTATCGCTTTACATTACATTAGTGCCTAGGATTAATATGCAAGTACGATCATCGATTATGTGCTCTTTGTAACTTGATCTCACTTGTGTATTGTACTTCCTCAATATTTCAATTTAATATATTATTAATTACCCAAAAAAAAGAATTTTTGGTCATCCAAAGCACCAGCCATTTGTTCATGGACATGGAAGAAATTACTCAAGCTGAGAGGATTGGTAAGATCTTGTTTCTTTTGGGAACCAAATAATGGCTTTGAAATCTCTCTATAGGCAAACTTTTGGCTCCCAACGGGACTTTTGGATACCTTGTTTAGTGCACATGCCATGAGCTGCACGAGCTTTCCAGATACTACGAGACTATGCTCTATCATGAATGGAAATGAATGGTGTATCCCTAAGGGCCCACTGTGGAATAGTATCAGCATTCCCCTCTCCCTTAGACCGAACGGTACCGAGTTGGACTATTTTCGTTGGAAACATTTGGGATTTAGAGAGTACACCATCAAGAGTGGTTATGGGTTCCTTAACCCTCCAGGACCATTGTACCTTGGCAGAGAGTAGTATGAAATAAATCCTCCTTATCCGGACACTCCTTTATACTGTGGTTGGCTTGGTTAGGGAAGCTCTCCACCCTTGATAGGGTACACCATTGGGGACTAATGCAATCTACTACTTGCTTTCTATGTAACCAGCATCAGGAGGACCATGCCTACCTATTCTTCTAGTGCGACTACACATTGCAAGTTTGGAGTATAGTTTGTGACTATTTGCACTGCCCAGTCCCATCTAACAGCTGGGATAGTGTTACCAGATTTATGAGGGCATTGGGGGACTCACCGACCCATCAGAGATGACGAGCTACACTAGTAGTCTACTGCATATGGCGCATCCGAAATCAAGTGCGGTTAGGGAATGACCTTCCAGGGATTAGCATGTTAGCACACCAAATACGAGCCTATGTTAGGCCATTGTAATCCTAACGCTTTGCTTTAATTTAGTGCCTAGGCTTAACATGTAAGTACGATCATCGATTATATGCTTTTTGTAACTTTATTTCACTTGTGCATTGTACTTCTTCAATTTAATAAAATTATTAATTACCCAAAAAGAATTCTACCTTGGAGGCTGCAGGTCTTTGCCGTCTTGAGTGTGTGCCATTACACAAGGAATCACGTTCAAACACCTAGATAAAGGAATAATGTATAATTATATAAGTTTTTTCTACCTACCCAAGTGTTTGGATGTAGCTGCAGGGCACATACTTGAAACAGCAATTTCAGGGCAGCAAATCTCCTTGGTCGAAGACAATGCTGTCTAATGTTTGATTAGAAATTGTTCACGACTAATTTTCAAGAGAAGTTATTGTAAATTTAGATTGTAACATGCCATGGACTGTTTAATATTTAGGTGCAATAAGATCTAGTTAAAGGAGCTATTTGGCATCACTTCTCAATCAGCTTTTCTATACATATAAACTGTATCGAAAGTGGAGAATTCTTGGGAAATAATACTGGGAGATTTTATCTTTATAAAATCCAAAATGTTTTTGAATAAGCCTTCAAAATGAAGGAGTGGCTACTGGTTTTAGGAAAAATTATCTTTTAACTGATAATACATGTGTGAACAATTGAAGCTATTGTCCTTTTAGAGTAGGTAGCTAGGCCAGGTTTTAAGTGTAGATGCAATTATTTTATGTGTGATTACATAACTGTTCTACTAAATTACATCACATGGTTAAATGGGTAAATTTTGAAATTAAGAACATTCTTATGCAAGCATATATACCCATTGTGCTTTTAGCAAGTGATTATGTCTGCAACTTGTATACAATGTTCCATTATTAATTTGAGACAAGCTCATAATTGTTATGTGAGCCAGTATTGAGTGCATGTTATTTCTTCTTGGATGTTTGGTTTTCCTGATCCAGAAAACATGGGCAAGGAAAATAAAAACATGTGACATAGAAATACTATGATACTCCGTTCTTTAGAAATTAAATTAGAGAAAACTGGTGTACTTTGTAGCAGTAGTTCCCCTTTCAGTTTCATAATACTCTTGAATTTAGTGGAACTCTTCTAAATTCTTTCAATAGCTGGCTTGATTTTCAAGCTGTATTAGAAATCCCTTCCCCTCCTAGCCATGCTAAGTAGAATTTGTGATTATATGAGTGCAGGCAAGGAAACTTGAAGCTCAGTTGGATGAGCAGATGATTTCATATCGGAAGATAGTTGCTTCTAAGGCTTCTTCTAAAGCTGATGCTGCAGAGATAGACATTGAATCTGGAATAGACCGGTTGCTAAAACAGCTTGAACAAGTAAATTTACAGATGCAAGCGTTAGTATCATCAGGTGGATCAGATATGGTATCTCATACCTTGACTCGACATCAAGAAATTCTGCAGGATCTTACTCAGGTACTTTGTTTACTAGATTGTCCCTGGCAATAAAATTGCTTCATTGTGATCTTCTCCAGCCCTGTGAGAGTGGTCCATCCTGTTGATGGATCAGTTAGCTAGCTTGACTTGAATTTCTTAAGCCTTGGCTTTTGGCATTAACTCTTCTAAGTCTGCTAGATTGTTGGAAACTGCAAATCTGATATGTGTGGCAATGTCATTATAACACATTTTAATTGGTGATGTATGTATATATATATATATATATATAAGCTGGTGATTTATTGATATATGGGGATGCCACCACCTAAATTTGAAGCATATAAAATCGAAGATTGTTTATAGACACAATCGTGCAGTGTCATGCTGATATTGCAGCGATATTCTTGCATTTAGACCAAAAAACTCGGTGCATTATTTAGCATTGCAATGTAAAATTGTGGGGAAACTTGCGATGCATAATGCATAGTGTAAGGATGTTTTCCATGAACCATTATGTTATTGAATTGAAGTAGGAGTACAGGTAATAACATGATCGTTCGGGCTTACTTGGCTGTTAGTTCATAGTAATTTTACAAGCAGGCATTATTTTTTACGGTTTACATTTCATAATTATGTTACTATCCTTGCACCTTCTTGTCAAATTTTCAGAAAATTTGTCAAGTTGCAATCCTTTTTGTGCTTCTGCATTTAGTCCAAAATCTTTTAATGGCAATAATCAGGTTCTAGAAATTTAAAAAACATAAAATGGAATCCTTTCGTTCAGTTTTTCTTCAATTTCCTTTGGAGAGGGATATTATTTTTGTACATTAAGAATAGGCACATCAAAATAACACATCAGTGCAAAACACACATGCATTCTCTCTCCCTCCCTCTCTATGCTTTCCAAACCAAACACACATGCATTCTCTCTCCCTCCCTCTCTATGCTTTCCAAACCAGGTCTCTAACCCAAATCGGAGCACTGGTCATGTGCACAATAAACAAAGGCATTTGCCTCACTCCGCCTGCCCTGCCCAACCCAACCACCATAAACATCTGCCCACCTACATTCACATATTTCCCAGAAACTCATTATAACTACTGTTCAAGATTGCATTCCAGCATACCAAGCCAGTGCCACCAGCTTAATCTTTGGCAAACCCTCACTAAAAAACCAATGCAAGATTCAAGGCCATATTGGCATCAACCACCATGCAAATATCTGAAAGCTGGATGCCTTCATTTCTTCACTGATCTCCTTTGCCAGGGAAGCAAACATGATATCAATTTTAGTGATGAAATTGAAATTGTGAATTCATGCTTTTGAGGATAAAATTGAAGTTTTCAATTTTTGTTTCAGCAATTGACTCTACACTGCGTGTTCTCATTTTTTCTCCTCTTTTGCAGAAAACTACAAGTAATTCAGTATATTTCAACTGTGTGCTTTTGCATGATTTAGCATTTCCTTCTGAACTTAATGTATTCATGGTGATTTCTGGCAGCTAGGTTTTAGATTTGGAAGTGATTTAGGCTAGAGGAATGTTAGTGATTTGGCAGGGGGATAAATTAGATGTGGATTGCAGGTTGGACTTACAAATTGCATTGTTTACTATTCTAAGGTTGTGGTATGTTATGCATGCCTTGGGCTTGGTTTGATTCTTTAAGATTTTGTGGAAATGCACCTTCTGAGCCTATAGGAATTCCCCAACATTTGTGGCAACATTCTTCTATGATTTGATGTTGCTTTTATTAAATTGATTATATATTTGTCCAAAGTTGGATATGAGATTAGTGGGTCCAATGTTTTCATGAGTTTGCAATTTCATGTATTTGATGGTTTGGAGATTGTGGTGAGCTTGGTGTAATAATCCAGCATCTCGATATCTCTCGAGTTCCTGAGAGTGAAAGTAGATTCGGATGGGCTTGGTTTTGAGTCACCTGCATAGACTAAACCATGTTTCTTTGGAGTTTGGCTTACATCGGAGTGAGGGGAGTGGACCATGGCAGTGGCCCTAGCTCTGTCTGGATGCAGTGGAAAAAGACTATGCATCTTGGGTTGGCTTTGGTTGTCAAGAGTAGTGGCAATCAGGTGGGTGAAGTGGTTTTTGGTGGTTGTATTGGCCATGATGGTGGTGCCTATGGCCAAAAGAATTATAAAATATGCCACTTTGGATGGAAATGATGGATGGTTTAATGGAAGGACTTGAATTTATGCTTATATAAATGTGTAGGACTCAATGCTGCAAATTAAAAGGTTTAGAATTTGATTGCAAAAGGTCTTGGGATCGATTTTTCCTGTAGTTTTAACTTACTCTACAAGTTGTGATTAAAAGAAGCAATGTGAATGCTTTTAAGTGAAGTAAGATGCACATGTTAGTACAATTAAATATTTTGGCAGTAGCGTGCTGGATAATGTTTTCATGTGTAAAAGAAATGTTATCTCTACTGAAGTGTCTCAGAATGTATTGTTTTGGTAGAATGCTACTTATGGTAGATTTTGCATCCGTTTGCTGGTGTTCTTATTCAAGGTTTGAGGATTAAAGTCCCTTTTTGCGTAAAATCAGATTAAAGTCCTTAATTTCATATAAATGAGGCTTGTCCATCAAAGGTTTTTTTCCTCCATTTCTGATTAGTATTTTCATTCTGCTGTGTGTAATTGTTCAATGAAAAAGTTTTGGTAAAAATCTATGTTGTGAGTCTTCTGAGCCCCTAATATATTCTATTGACATCTTATCTTGTCTATTTATTTATAGTTTATATGAAAAACTTGCAGGAGTTCTATCGACTTCGATCTAGTCTTAGAGCTAAGAAAGAGCATGCTTCACTTCTTGAGGATTTTAGGGAGTTTGATCGAACAAGATTGGACTTGGAAGATGGCATTGGCTCTCCAGAGCAAGCACTTCTGAAGGAGCACGCATCCATTAGTAGAAGTACAGGACAGGTATATTGTGTTACTATGTCTGTGCAGCATGCTATCATTGTCACCAAACACAAGTTCTTATCATGAACGTGTCTTCCAATTGATTGTTACCTCATGAAAGTTGTCTTCCATGGTAAAGTTGGCAAGATCTTTCCTGCCAAAACGAACACGGCCTCTTCATTCATTCCAATTGAATTGCGCTTTCTTTGAAAGTTGATTGTAAAAATGCTCTCAAAATGCATGAGCATGAGGATATTTGTCTTCTTCAAGAGGATGTCATTTTTGGGTTGACTTTAGAGTGAGATGTGTACATACAGTGTGTACCTTCTATAAATACATTATATTCACAAACAACATACCCTTAGCTTAAATTGCTTAAAATAACATATCCATAGCATGGGTCTGATATACGAGTTTGGTTATCAAGTTCCATGGGGACATTTGTGATTGTGGAGTTACTTAACAAGGACAATGTTTTTTTTTTGGTTGATTATGCGTTCAATGAAAAAGATGAGTGCATGGAAAGGTGAAAAGTTTCTTCACAATTCTCTTGACATGTGCCCTGGGGTGCATCCATTATTTTTCTTTATGTAATGGCTAAAAACAGATGTTTTGTTTAGTCTGGTTGGAGTTGGTCCTATTATTAGAATACACTTGTTCAGTTTTTGTTTCTTCTCTTGTCCTTGTTTTTGGAGTGCCTGCAATTTTTCTTTTATTCATTTCAGAATTTCAAGCTTTTATTCTTCCCTATTCATCAGAGCCTACTTGCGTGCCTAGTTCTTGTATATTTCCTGTAGGTTTTCACTAAAGTTCATTTTACTTTATGTTATCCTGCCATCGCTGTTATAGATTGAGAAAATTTAATGAGGAAAGAATGATTTACCTTTTTCATTAATGAACAATGTGTTCTGGATCAGTTAATGAAATGACAATGCTTTTGCACTGTCTAGTTTGAAGTGCATATTTAAATTGAGATGTCTCAAGTGCTTTCAAGGGTGGATTATTTCACTTTTCAGTAAAGAACGAACTAACTGTGGCTTTTCATGGAGTGGTGCTCAGATGGATAATGTGATATCTCAAGCACAAGCGACACTTGGTGCACTTATGTTTCAACGCTCAACTTTTGGAGGCATCAACTCAAAGCTCAGCAATGTCAGCAGCCGTCTCCCAACAGTAAGTGTTTAGTTTGCATGTCAGTGATGAAATTAATAGTCTATCAATGTGCCCGTGATGAAATCTAGAAGCCCTTCAACCAGCATCTTTCAAACAGATGAGATAAATAAGCACTTTACAAATCTTTACAATTTTCTGATTGCATAATCAATGTGAATCCGATATGTTCGTGCAGGTAAATCAAGTTCTTGCAGCTATAAAGAGGAAAAAGTCTATGGATACTATCATAATCTCCCTTGTTGCCTCTGTCTGCACATTTCTCATATTTATCTATTGGTTGACTAAAAAATGATTTTGATGATTGCTGGCAGGTAATTGGTGCTACCTAAAAGGTTTTATTTTTTTTTATTTTTTGTAAGTTTTGTAATTAGTACGTTATAGGCCAAGCTCTCCATTTTTCAATCCACATTCTGTGCCCCTTTTCAATGTCTGTGACTGCAAGGATACTGTAATTTCTGTATCTTCTAACTGTGTTTGTAGAGATAACAGTGCCATTTCACTTTGGGTCCATGCTCCACTGGTACTTTAATATTGTGTGATGCATGGGTCAAGATCAGTTTTCCTTGAACAAATGGTCAGAAATTTTGGCAGTGCTATTGTGGCTAACTCAATTTCATCAACTATCCGTTAGTACAAATGCATTTCTTTTCTTCCTGTGTCTGAAGTGGTGCCTCGTATCATCATTCCTTTTGATTCCTATGTGTTCTCTGCTGTCATTACCACTTCATTTGGTTCATGAGATGAAATGAGATAGGAATAGACGAAAGACAGAGTAAGAATGTAATGATTGTTCCAAATTTTGGTAGAACGAAGTGGTGATTTTAGGAATCGTGTAGAAATAAATAAGAAATATCTAAAGTGCTGTTATTTTCCTTGCCTTCTCGAAATGTTACATATATGCTTTAGGCACGATTTGGGCCATCACTAAACATTTCGGCCTCGAGCATCCACCACATCTTCCGTCTTCCTAATCCAGAGTCTATTTTCGGCATGGAGATCCAGTTTGCAGTTGTGAAAAAGACTAATGAAGATCCACTACACGTATAAGTTGGATGATGCAGTAATCTTTGTATTCATCAGGAAGAAGGCAGGGATGGAAGGATCTTATATTTTGCAAAGAGGACCATGAATGGCTGCCCTTGCGTGTGGATGAACAGGATATTGACATCGTTGCTCCATCCATGGGACATGGAAGAGCCAGTGCCTCCCGTCGGTTTTGTGTGGATGGGTATTTCCAGTTGTCTATTTGTCGGCAATGGGTGATGCTGTTTGCATTAGCCACCAGTCACCAAGTTTGGGTTTTACATAATTTTATTTAGATCGGCTATAAGAAAGAATAATAAGCATAGCATTGACTTAATTAGGTATTTTTGGATAGGAAAAACACTAATAGAAATGAATAGCTAGTCCTTGGTTCCTTTAATCAAAGAACAAAAATATAATTTTATTCAGGTGTAGAATCAAGCAATGGGATAATTATTTTATGTGCAATAATGGCGAAAAATAGTACTTATCACACCCTATCAAACGCATTGCAAGTGTTTTTGTTTTTGTTTTTACTGAACATAGGATTTTTACTGCTAAGCAGACTTGTGGAGTCGCTGATCTTTCGTGGAAAGTTGTCATATGAATTAAACTCGACTTTGAAGGAGATCCTCGCTTGTCGTCTGTCGAGTCGATCATACAATTAAAATGCATTCGAGACGTTGGAGGGATTGACAAGAAAATTTAATATGGTCATACGTAGGGGTACATGGTACAAAAAGCTTAGGAGAAAAGGAGTGACGAGCGAAATTAAACCATCTTTCATGAGGTTCTCCGGGGAAGCCTCTGCATGTTTGTAAATGGATGTGGATGTTACATTCCAATAGTTGATAAAGTTTATCTGTAGCTTTCTATTATGCGTCCCGTTAATTGTATGTTACTAATAGAAAGAATTAAGTATTATTGTATTGATTAATCATCATCATTATAATTATATACAGATATACAAGAAACACAAAAGATACTCCAATAAAATTCTTGATATCGTGAATGAAAGAATCTACAAGCAAATGATTGTCACAGCACTCAGAGAGGACTCAAAACTTGCCTACTTGCTGAATGGGAAGAGCCATGAAGGAATGCGGCCATATGCATCCAAATTATGCCAACGTTTACTTGTGAAAGTGACAATGCTACTTTCCGAAGGGACACTATCTTCCACTAATCACTCCAATCTACTTTTGTTCCTTTCCTATGTGAAATGAAAGGGAATTTTGCTGTACCACTGGCCTTCCAGTACAATAATGTGATAAGCTAGTCAAAAGAATGGTTTTATTTTGTAAGTACTTTTATGACAACTTTTTGATCATGACAGAGCTACTCATTTCCATATACTTGTCATTTACGATCAAATGAAAAAAGCTGGACTATGACCTCTCAATACTAAAAAAATATTTCTATTAGTAGTTATCCGGAATACTAATTAAAAGTTTAATAAACGAAACATTCAACATTTATTGTAAACCTCATGCAAAAACAAAGTAAATGAATAGGTAAAAGATTTCTTCATTTGACCTCTTCATAATTGCCTAGAGGCCTCTATTAATATTTTTCTGAAAAAACCAAAAAAAAAAAAGCTTTCAAATTTCTTGGAGATAAATAAAATAAAGGTATTTGAGTTTCTACTACTTTTCATCTTAATACTCAATGCCTGGAGGCATAATTGAGTTAATAAACAGTTAGCTATTTGCCTTTGGTAATTACACCCAAGTTGCTTGTCCCAAACATCAGGAACATTATTGCTTCTGCTGTGCTCTGCCTCAATTTCTGCTCATTCATATCATAAACATCTTACTTGTATGAGGATTCGAATGAATGCATATACAGTTAGAATTGTTGCTACATTTCTCCTTCTTCTAACAGAATAATGGTGGAACGCCAATTTCATTTAATGAAACATACCTGGATTAAAAAAGAAAAGAAAAAAAATAAATGCTAAGAGTGATTGTGAGAGGAATTTGAGGATTGAAATGATAATGGATAAGGATGGATGTTATGAAATTATTATATTGTTTACTTACATAGTACTTGACGTAAACTATATGATACATGAAAAAGAGATAGGCAGGGCAATTTGACAGGACCTTACGGTAACCCAACAGGGATGTCATGTGCGATTCTCTCTATTATAAGCCAATAAAAATTAACAAAAACAAAAGAATGCGCACTTTGAGCTAATCCAGTCGAGTTGTATCTCTCATTTCATCGGAAAATGATGGAACGGTCCCAAATGAAGACATGAAATCCCATAGTTGACGCTTTGAAAAACAAAACCCACAAGTAATTATATTATTAAGGCTTTAGTGACTGATTAAGAGATCTACACATTTTTAAAAATTACAAAATCATCCCGTTGCTTACGGTTTTATTGACGTTTCATGAATAGTTATGCGGTAATACATACAATTTTATCCAAAATAATAATAATGACTGAAGAAGTTAACATGCGGAGGACGGCAATTTGGGAGCATTTTGAAGATTTCTTTGATCAACCTCTTTATCGGATTGTCGGCCACTAGCTGTGTATCTACGTACCTCTTAGTCTTATTCTCAGCTGGAACTGCTAAAGGACAAGATAAATCTCTGCTTTTCTATGTGCATGACTTTACAGGCTGCTATAGATAGCTATTACATGGTATAATGAAACAAAACACTTTTCCGAATACGTGATCTTTATCATTGCATGCTTCAGCTGAAGTTTCAACCGACAAGTGGGGGGAATATTTAATGATAAATATGAAAGCAAATGCCGTATCCGGAAGTATAAGCTTTTAGATTGGTTGGCTGGGATAAGAATCATGAATAATCCTCTTGTCAGCTTAAATGGATGTACTCAGCAGAAATTGGTGCCCTTGCAAAGATTATGAAATGCTAATAGAAATCACCTGCCTCTAGGTGTTGATCAAAGACATAAAAGCCTTGTCGGAAAGACTCCGATTCCAAATTACTCTATTCTTGAACAGTTTAAATTTTAAAGGAGGGTCTAGAACACAATTATTACAGAATATACTACGAATTTCATATCCGATATCATATCATAACTACTCAATGACCCTAATGCCCTAATCCAAGGAAATAGAATGTGGGTAGTCCCCACTACCCTTTTCTCATGCAGCTGTAAGTGTGAAGGGGACCAAGTTGCATTTCCTAAGATGAATTAAACTGAAAGTGCAAGATAAGAACAGAAGCTTTTCCAGTGGACGTATTGCATACCCACTATATGGATGTCAAACTATGCAAAACCACACCTTTACTAGGATGAGTCCATTCCTCAACCACATACCTCCAAAATCTCAAAAAGTAGATGTTACTTGTCTCGCTTTAAATGCTTGAAGCTATAATTTATAAATGTACCAGAAAAGGGTTAACACCAAACACGAGAATGGTGAGGAGGATAGAAAACTAGGAAAGCAAAACAAAGGAGAATGCTGTTCAGCTATGCGCATGATGTGCTCATATGTTTTGATCAGATAGCCTAAAAATCTCTCTCTCTCCCTCTCCCTTCTTTCTTGCTAGATCCATTATACTGAGTCCTTAGGCTGCTGATTGCTCCATTTTGCGTATATTAAGCATTTATTGCTTATTGAATTTCATATCCTTATAAAACCCTTTCCCCCCATTTCACTTGTTAGGAATTCCGAATTGTCAAAGCAGAATCTCTAAGCTAAGAGTAAAAGGCACATCACTACTTAAGTTCAACCAGATAAGGAAACTTTAACGATGAGCCTTATGGAAGATATACGACTAGAAGAAGATTATCAGGAAGATCAGCAAGATACAAGTCATCAAGATCTTTTCTTGGATCCAAGCCTCAGCAGAACCGATTGTGACAGAGAACCAAGGCTCGAACTTAATCTCATTGATGGTTTTGAGCCGGATTTGCCAGGACATTCAAATGATGCCCATCAAGGTAATGGAACTGAGCATCGAGTTTTCTCCTGCCATTATTGCCAGAGAAAATTCTATAGCTCTCAGGCTCTTGGAGGGCACCAAAATGCACACAAGCGTGAGAGGACACTAGCAAAACATGGACAACGATTTTGTGCAGCTTCAGGGGCCAGTTTGGGATACTCTGGCTCAACCTTTAATGGGCTATTTAGCATGCCTTCACTACCTTTACATGGATCTATCAACAGATCCCTTGGCATCCAAGCGCATTCCATGATCCATAAACCGGTACATTTCCCATTCAAAGATGAGCCTTCACAGCTTTACGGGCATAGTGAGAGGACCAGGCAATATCTTGATCAGCAACCAGCGGTTGGAAGATTCCTACAAGATACTCACCATGTCGGAATACCTATTGGATCATCGTCTAATTTTGTGGCAGCTAGATTTGATGAGGTTCGAAAACTTTCTCAAGACCATGAGGAATCTGGAGGATTCTTGTGGAATAGTGTCCACAATGTAAAGAGAAAAGAAGATGAGATGCAAAAGCTTGACTTGTCCCTTAAGCTTTAGGATGTACTTTTGGATTCTACAGGCTACATTTTTCGTTTTGCTTAAGTTTGTTAGTATATAAAACAGTTACTATCCTCATTTTATACACATTGCATATGCTAAATTATTATTATTTACATATTATGGCTACATGTATAATACCTAATGATACTTTTCTTATTGTTAAAAGGGGGAACATTTTTCCAATATGAAGAATACGTGATCTATCTCATTGCATACTTCATGATTGCACAATTGGAATTTGAGCACAGCCATTCATCGCATGGCCAAGTATATGCCATGAAGCTAATTAGTGTGTATTGTTGGCTTTTATTTAGGTGTTTTTAGGATTTTAAATAAATCGAATCGAAATAATATAGTGTTAAAAATCAACTAATCATAACATTTAGAGGTTGAACTCAACTTGAAGTAGCACTTGTGACAGTTTAAGCTTGATTCAATTAAGTTTGTCTTTACTTCATTCATCTTTAAAATAATATTGGTATTCCAATTAGATTTAAAGTCAACTAAAATTTAAACTTTGCTCAAGCCCGACTAGGCTCCTAAGCTAGTCGAGTTACACAAAATCAAGGAAATTAGACAAGCCAATTAAGTGATGTAAACACATTCTACAAAATATAAGCATAAATGTAGAGATAAATTATTATGACATCTAAGAAAGTGAAAACTATCAAAATTACATGGCACTTTAATTTTTAAAATAACATATTTATACCCCTTTAAAATATTGACTTGGTAAAATTTCTCCTTCAATACACTATCGAAATCAATATTTGTATCAATATGAACTTATTATTTTTGGATTCGTTCTCCAACTAATTTGAGTTTTTTTTTTCTTGGTTACATTGATATTTGAGCTAGATAAACATATTAAATCAACTTTGACCAAAAGAAAAAAAATGATTAAATCAAGTGATGATTTGACTTAGAAATATACACTAACACAAAAGACTGGCTTGATAGTTAGTATTATATTGGAAGAAAAATTTTGCAATGCTAAAATTTAGTAGTCTTCCTATCATTTATGGCATATGGTCACCTTTCTTTCGAGCAATAAGAGGTTTCCAATCTCTTCTTCGTAAAAAGGGTAACGTGTTTCTGTAAAGTGAGAAAATTTACCTTTAAGGGGAAAAGGTTACTGTAAGTTTCAGAGGGTTAAAAGGCACTACACATGCTAGTTCCTTATAATGCAAAGAAAAATAGATGCTAAATATTATTTCATAAAAGAAAAATAGAAATGGTCAATGTCAGTTGTATCAAGCGGTAAGTATAAAATCCGTACTAAATCTACAAGATCAAGCTTTTAAATTAGATGGTTTATATGTTCGAACGGTTGTGCCTTCATTTCATGAAGTTGTCTACTTAATGAGCTTTAATTAAAGTCCTGTGCTAAATTGACAAGTTTAATCTTTTAGGTCAAACGGTTAAGATGTTAATAAGTTTAAGTTTAGATGCATTAGTGTGAGATGAAACAATCAAGGATTTGAACATAGAATCCCCTGCTCTAACCAAGGTTTAGTTATCAAGGAAACTTATTTACAAGTTTAAGCTTGACAATAAACTTGGTCTTATTTTTAATTTCAGATAGCCGTGTAAGTTGATTAGGAAAATGGCTGTATTCTAACAGATTCCATTCCTAGGCACTGTCAAAATGTGCATTGACAAATTTCAGCTGTATGTCACCTAAATAACAGTAATCATACGAGGAACCAGTGCTTTTGGTTGGAATTATTGGTAAGCCTATATGAAAGCATGTACGGCAATATTTGGGATGCCAGAAGCAAAAGAGAAAAGGTCCTGAGCAAAGATGTGTGGTTAGAAGAAGTTCTATGCTGCAAGTAATAAATATAAAAACCACGCTGTTGTGTATATGGCATCAAATACAAAAGCACACACCCAATCTCCAAGCTTATATGTTACAATAGCTTCAACAAATAAATAACCACACACCTATTTACAACCTTAGACTTCTATATCAATTGATTTTGGAGCTAAATTCCAAATTGCATCGGAATGGATAATCTTTAGATGAAATCCTTAACAACTATTTCCCTATCAATTAAGCAGTATAGATGATGGCTTCAATCGAAGTTTCGACCCAGAAGTAACGAGAAGTATTAAATAATAATTGACCTAAATTCAACAACCATGCTATGAATAATCCTCTTGTCAGCTTAAATGGATAATTTCCCTGAAACCAGGGTCTTTGGAAAGATTATGATCTGCAAATGAAAATCACTTGTAATAAGCTAAAAGAGTATATTTTCTATCTGCATCTAGAAGGTGATCAAATACATGAAAGGTTTCACTGGAAAGAGTCTGGTTTCAAACCTTGTAGTAACAATCTTAATTTATTTTTCCTCTAAGCATCTTTTTCTCCACGTTCTTGTGTGAATGGATTCTGAAATGTTCACATAGTTGAAAAATAGATGTCTAAAGATCCTGACTCCTAAGGAAAACGATCGAAATGAACCATGAGCACTCTATTCTTGAACAGCTTAAAGAAGGGTCTGTAACGCAATCATTACAAAATATAGTATGAATTTCTTATCTGATATCATAACTACTCAATGGCCCTAATGCCCCAATCCAGGAAAAAAGAACGAGGGTAGTCCCCACTACTTCTTCTCATGTAGCTTAAATGTGAAGTGGACCAGGTTACATTTCCTAAGATGAATTAAACTGAAAATGCAAGATAAAGACAGATGCTTTTCCAGCACATATATTGCGCATCCAATATATGGATGTTAAACTACACAAAACCACACCTTTTCTAGGATGTGTCCATTTTTTTTTTTTAGCCACATACCTCCAAAACCTCAAAAAACAGGTGTTGTTTTTCTTGGTTCAAATGCTTGAAGATATAGTTTTTAAATGTACCAGAAAAGGGTAAACACCGAACACAAGAATAGTGAGGAGGATAGAAAACTAGGAAACCAAAACAAGGGAGAATGCTGTATGTTCTTAATATATGCAAGTATGCACATGATGTGCTCATATGTTTTTGATCAAATAGCCTAAATCTCTCTCTCTCTCTCTCTCTCTCTCTCTCTCTCTCTCTCTCTCTGCTATTTCCTTTCCTAGACTTTACTATATTGAAACATTCTGACAGATACAGAAGGGTGCTACTTTTTGTGAATACTAAAAATTTATTGCTTACCAATTTTTATTTCCTTCTAAACTTTTTTTTCGTAAGTAATCTGTTTTGCCATTCTTTCTTGCTAGGATTGGAAATCTTGTATTTCACATATCCATAATCCCATTGTTGCCCTCTGTGTATACCAAAGATTTATTACTTATCGAATTTCATATCCTTGTAGCCCCTTTTCTCCACTTCACATGAGTTATGTGCTGCTAGGAACTCACATCTTTTAACAGAATCTCTAAGCTGAGTGTGTAAAAGTGATGCATCACTTCCAAAGTTCAACCAGATAAGAAAACTTTAATTATGAGCCGTATGGAAGATATGCAACTAGAAGAAGATTATCACGAAGATCAACAAGACACCAAGCATCATGATCTTATCTTGGATCTAAGTCTCAAAAGAACCAGTTATGGTAGAGATCCAAGGCTTGAGCTTAATCTCATTGATGGTTCTGAGTTGGCTTTACCAGGACATATGGATGATGCCTGTCAAGGTAATGGAACCGAACCTCGAATTTTCTCCTGCCATTATTGCCAGAGAAAATTCCATAGCTCTCAGGCACTTGGAGGGCACCAAAATGCACACAAGCGCGAAAGAACGCTAAAAAAGCGTGGAGAACGATTTAGTGCAGCTTCAGGAGTGGGCTTAGGATACTCCAGCTCAAACTCTAATAGGCTATTTACCATGTCTTCACTACCTTTACATGGATCTATCAACAGATGCCTTGGCATCCAAGCGCATTCCATGAATTATAACCCGGCATGCTTCCCATCCAAGGATGAGACCAAGCAGGTTTGTGGGCATAGCGAGTGGACTAGGGAATATCTTGATCAGCAACCAGTAGTTAGAAGATTTCTACAAGACACTTACCATTTACGAAAGCCTATTGGATCATCATCAAATTCCGGGACAGCTAGATTTGATGGAGTTCGAGAACTTCCCCGTATCCATGAGCAACCCGGAGGATTGTTGTGGAATAGTGTCAACAATGTGAAGAGAAAAGAAGATGAGATGCAAAAGCTTGATTTGTCCCTTAAGCTTTAGGTTGTACTTTTGGATTCTAAATGCTTAATTTTTCTTTTCTCTTTAGTTTTTTAGCATATGAAACCTCTACTCTATCCTATCATTTTGTACACGCATATGAGGGCGGTAGAAAAGTTTCGAAGTTCCATTCTCCTGTGTT
Organism: Laguncularia racemosa; assembly: GCA_037954665.1. Lineage (NCBI taxonomy): Eukaryota > Viridiplantae > Streptophyta > Magnoliopsida > Myrtales > Combretaceae > Laguncularia > Laguncularia racemosa. The sequence goes on along the minus strand of JBBMOL010000002.1, from coordinate 7,416,560 downwards.
CTCGTTTCATTAGGAAAGTAAATAGTTCATGACCATCCGACATATACCACCATCAATTATAGCTAAAAGCCACTACTAAGCACTACATTTATAAGATTACTATGCTAATATTAAATAATTTTAAAGTTTTAAGTATGGATTTGGATACTCTAAAGTTACCATTCCTAAAGTTTCTTATACTTGGAGCCACTTAAAGATGTTTTCAAGCGTAAGCTGTATTATCCATTTCGTGATGTATCTGGGAACTCACGGGCATCCCTACCCATATTCCCTTGCAAACAATAGAAGTGCCTCTTCAATACTATGAGAAGCTAAAACCACATATTTAAGCGATATACGATACGTGGCAAAACTGGTATCAGTAACTCAGTTAATATCCAAGTTTCACCCTCCCTTGAAGCTTTATGTGAGAGATTGAGATGGACCAGGTATTCCATTGTCTTTTTCTGCTGAAGTCGTCTGACATATCCAAGCTTTAATAGGGAGGAAATTGGATGGTTCTGATTCTCTAAACAAGTTATTTGCCCCTCTTGGAGTTTATATGACAGATTTTCTTAGATCACCCACTGAAGTGACTTAAATTTTACGATGAGATATTTCTAACGTTAATCACATAACCATCACAAAAAAGTTCCAATTAGTCATGCGGCAGCTCGCATTTTCAAGATCACATTTAAAATACATTAAAAAAATAAATGGTTCATGTTATTTCAGCCAATTATCGTGCTTGCGTATCTGCATTGATTAAGCTGATACTGATTACTATAGTACGATGAGGTCTGAATGTATGGACGTTTCTCGTGTATATCTGGTGGTTATAAAAGTAGTTAAGATGACCTTTCGTTATCAAAATTGGACTGGAGAACTGAACAGCACTATACAAGAAAAAACAATGGAGTACAATCTTTTATACCATATTTAGTTTGTAAGGTACAAAACATGTATTTTCATAATAACATAAGGTCATTTTTTGCGTCAACGTGAGAACTCCAGAAGAGCACTAATACAAGCACAGTAATAACTGGCTTTGTCTCTGCTTTCTTAGGATTTATGATTTAGCTAGACTAGGCTGCATTTTAGTTTTGGTTGTCTATGTTTTGTGTTAACTGGCTTTGTCTCTGCTTTCTTAGGTTTTATGATTTAACTAGAGTAGGCAGCTCTTGGTTTTGCCAGTTGTTTGATAGACACCGATATCAACATCAAGTTGGAAAATTGGTACATTTAGGAATGGAGTAGTTATTACGTGAAGATTAGGTTTAAAAAAAGAAACAAAGCATTATCTACCTGCTCATTAGAAGTCCAACAACAAAAGAAGACATGATTTGTCCTTACTCCGGTTAGTGGAGTTCAAATATCTTCAGATCAGATCCCTTGATCACAGGAGGGTTTCCACATGAGTGCTTTTTTTTCCAATGATTCATGATTAATCTCTTTACAGATTTAATGACCATGGTAATGATCATAACGTAACATCTTTCTCTCTCTCTTTGATTGCCTCTGTTTCTTTTCTTTTCTTTTTGGACCAACTCCAAGCATATAAGCAACCAGCTCTGGGTGTTAATCAGCAAAGTTTACACACAAGATTCTTAAAGTTTAGCTTAATGTTTACTCAAAATCGACTCAATTACAATTGAGACAAGTTCAACCTACTAAAACAGTTCGTTTGAACTTCATAATATTTAATTCAATAAGTTTACGAGCTTTTAAGTATAGCGGAGATTGAGCATCCCTATCGTACAGGTTAGTCGTTTTTTCTTTTTTTTTCTTTTTTCCTTTCATTTTTTTTTGGTTTTAAAGAAATTCCAAAATGAAATGAATCTAAACAAACTTAATCTAATCAAATCAAGCCAGCTTAGTCAAGTGCTACTTCAGGTCAAGGACGAGTTCGAAATTCTTCGAGTTCCGATTTAATCTCTCGGCTCAGTTTAATGGTATGTTAGACATTGTATCGTTCACACGATATGACAACAGAAGATACAATAAAATGCTCGTTGGATGTTTCTTTCGGTTTGGGGCATATTAGCTCTTTTTTCTTGCGATTTGGACTTCCAAGGACAACTGTATGACAAGAAAGGTTCCTCAATGTTATCAGTGGGGCCTGACTGGAACCGTCCAAAACGTATACGTTGATTTCGACATGCACACACAAACAACACATGAATCATGCACATGGATGTGAGAATCATGTACCTCTCTCTAATGCAAAACTAAGGCCGTCCCAAAGAATGCATTTGGAATCGCTTGGTGCAAGGACCACAACCACTGGAGCAGTAGCTAAAAAGACGACACCAGTACAAAATTATATTACGTAAAGAAAACATGCGAGGACATAACGTTATGGCAAAAATGCAGGTCGTTATCTAAGCGCAATGAGACTGGTGGGGTTAGCGGCAATTGCGCTGCATGAAGACGTCCAGGCAAGACTTACCATATGAAAGCAAGAACCAGAGAAAACCTATGCCGAAACAAAGTAAGCACTACTTTACCTAAATGAAGAAAATTTTTCGTTATTTGTCCCACTTTCTGTAGGGTATCCAACAACAGGGCAGTGCCAACTGCCAGGTGCACCCAAAATTGGAAGCTTCAAGGAAACACACGGGATTTCCATCTCGTAGCATAATCATTAACCAACCATGATACCGCATGCAACTTTGGCACTAGCTACAAAGTAACTAATTGTGGTTTGGTCATCAATGAAATTGTTTGCTGAATGTTCGTGCAACATGGTGGGGCTGGTTCGTGCCTATGTTACATATCTGCCAAAACGAGATGCTGGATCCCCAGGGAAATTTTCTCCAAATAGATAAACTGCTGAATGAATTTCTGTAAAGCCACTTTAAGTTCCTCCAATATAGTAAAAAAGTCAGAAAAGAAGAGATTTTCGTTGATGAAACTTATTATGATCATCAAAGGCTATTTACAGGACATATTAAGTGTAAACAACTCACCAAAAACTGCCTGATTGCTGTTTAGCCTTTTTTCCGGGTACACAATTTCATCTTTCTGTAAAACTGGAGCAAGCTGAATTGCAATTCTAAGCTATAACACAAATCAGAAATTTAGCTCCTTCAAAGGATAGAGAAATTGGGCAATCTCAGTGTGAAAATCAGTTCACGCTCTACTCACACCCACTATAAGATACACAACTGACCGCAAGGTCCTTGCTATTCACCGCTCTACCAATAAATCCAGCAAAGAATAGGAATTTGAGGTCGAGTGAATTACTGAAGAACCAAGCTGTAGAGAGATGATATGCTTGTAGCTGACTTGTCCCTCCTCCTCAAAGAACGCTGTTATTTAGCAGCTTCCAAATGCGAAGCTGATATTTAAACAAATATATATATATATATATAAAACCTCCCTAACTCAGTCTCTCGCTCTCAGTGGTTCTGAGAATTTAAAATATGGAAAATATAGGTGATTCTAAGTGATTGAATGAGATATTAAATGGAAAGCACCACGTGAATTTAAGACTTTGGTTAAAAAGCTGCCGATACCCATCCACCTCCAAAATGTAGTTTCACGCTCTGGAAAACCTTTATTTTATCTCTTAGGATCTGAAGAAGAAGGGCCTCCATTTCCATTCTTATGCTTTTGATCATCCTGAGCAGAACCATGAACAGGAGCCTGGTTGCTTATACCCAGGTGGTTTCTCAGTGGAGTAACACTGGGTGATGATGTCTGTTGTGACACATTAGGGTGAATAAATGCTCCTCCTTTCTCAGCAGCATCCTCCTGCTTTCCTTTCTTAGCTTCTACAACTATTTCCTTCACAGTCTCTTCCAATTTTTCAAGTCTCACTTTCACCTCTGAAAGCTCTCCTTCGGGGCCCAACTCTTCTTCTTGCTTCTTCTTCTCCTCAAGCTCCTGAAAAGGCATATTGCAAAAGCTCAAACACAAAAGGAATAACATGAGATGAACAGGTAAATATATAAGGAAAATTTTTAAGTTGTTTCACTATGTTAACATATGTAGAATGTTAATCTTGCAGAATAACTCGAAATAGACTAAATGTGGGGCAAAACTAAAAGCTGACCATGTCAATAAAGTTCCAACCACTGTCAAAAAGAATGAACACCAGACCATTTAGCAACCGCATGAAATCCTGTTTCTACAGCACCTCTACCCCTCCTCAAAGAAACCCCCCACCCCCAAAAAATAAAAAAATAAAAAAATGATGATAGCAAACAGCTGAGCAGTCCAAATGGAGACGACAGCAAAATCCATGCATAATTTTAATCTGATGTCAACAGTAGGATAATGGGTTTTGATTGTTGAGAAATAGTGCTCTTCATTTCACTAAAATAAAACTATTTTGGGAGAAGCACGCAATAAGCTCAAGTTTTTTTTTTTTTGGGGTTAATTAATAAGCTCAAGTTTTGATAGGTACTGCATCCAGCGACAGCATCATGTCATTTATAAGGTCCAAATGGGCCAGTAATATAATATGTGCAGGTTAAGAAAGGTTAGGACACAAAAAAAATTGCTAATGCAAGTTTAGATCGTTTCTGATTATGTTCAATTCAGATGATCACAAATTATAAATTTTTAACTTACATATCTATAACTTTAATATTACATCTAAAATTCAATGTAAAGAGGATGAGCAGAGACAAGATGTGCAACTTACTGCATCCATCAATCTCATCTCATAACGAGCATACTGAGCCACCAAGAACACGGCTGTTACATTCACTATTTCTTTTAGACAGCAGAACCAGACAGATAGCCCATTTCAATAAGAAAAACATGATATGTAGACTTGGAAATTGAACTACCCAGAGAAGGCATGCCAGCAAAGAAGAACTGTACCAGGTGGAAATCAAACCTGGCCATCAGAAAGGATAGATATTAGAACTTGCATGCACCTAAGATATCAAGGTATGTAGCTGAATGTATAAATTATAAGGTTGTAGTTAATGAAATAAGTGTAAACCAATAACTGGGAAAATCGAAACACCTATATACTTCAGAAGATGAGCATAAATCATTCAAGATTAGGTACAAGAGTGCAATATCAAAAGAAAAAAAGAATAGATACATAAATCATTCAAGATTAGGATAAAGGTCAATGTGAATATTATTCCCATGATGCACATCAATGCCCCCTAACCAAAACAAAGAGATTACAACGGAATGAGCAAAGAAGACAATGGAAAAGGACAGAATACAATATTTGAATGTAGCAGGTGTGGCAACTAAGATTATTTTTGTGTTTAGTGCAGATTTAAATAGCTCACCCAAATTTCCTCTTTTTTGGACCACCAGTGAAGAGGATCTTGGTAGCTGTCATTAAATCTAAGTTCTCTAGCTGCTGATAGGCCTCATTGTATCTGTTCATGCTTGATTCAGCTGAATTGTTAGTCATGGAACTGACTATTTCTTTATTGGGTTTTTTGCCATTGCCAGTTGTCTTTGTGCAGTATGATCTCGTTCCCATGAGCTTACCAAATTTTGAGACAGAGACCCAAATTTCTCTGCAAAGCATCTCTTACTCACTATTGCATACTGCAGGGGAAAAATCATAGCTTTAGGAGACTATGCGCGTGGAATGTACTAAATAAGATAACTTGCAAGGCAGCCACAAGAAAAATATGATGGCATAATTATCTCATATAGCAAAAGACAACATAAAAGTTATGTTGAAGTTTACATTAAAAAAAAAAAAAAGCCAAATGAAGAGCAAAAGTAAGCTGGAAGTGGATATCGAAGGTCAAGCAGAGGTAAAATCTTCTTTAAAGTTTCATCAAATCATACAATGGGGTGAGAAGTAAACCGGACATTTATCCAAAAAAGATGAAGGAGGCCAGGCATCAGATCTCGTTTGCTGGAATGGTGTAGCTCAGGTTGACCACTTGAATGGCCTACCAAAAGAAAGGTTAACCTGTATTTCTTGTTGTAACCAGCATACTGGTCTTTCATCCCCATGGAGGGATGGTCATGGCAACAAAATTTCTCTTCGGTCGAACTTTGGCTTCCCACAGGTACTGCAATGATTTTATTGGTTGAGGATCAGATTATCGTCCAAATACTGCCCCAGATATCACTCAATTCTACCTATATTAATATTCATGTGAGGAATCTATGTGCATCAAGTAAATAATATATCAAGTCGGGGTGGAATACATCAGGGAATCACTATCACAAGAAGAATGGGTTGAAGACTCTTTGGTTTATCCAAGCTCTACCAAGACAATCCTTTATCCTTTGGATGCTCTTCACGACAGACCTTAAATTGAAGATGAACAAGGAAGGATTATCTCAATTATTGTATGCCACCTTCCTCTTAGCCTTAAAGTCACATGCCCATCTATTATGGTTAAGCAGGCAATTCTATTGTACCCTATACCTTATGATACCCTTACTCAATCCAATGGGTTCTAGATGAGGATTGAAGGTCATAAGGTAAGTTTGAGTACAAATTTTCGGAATTTACTTCCACAGGATAGGGTATGTACATGACATCTTAATACCTTGCACCCAAGTTGCAATGCACTCTTTGTCCATTCTATAAAAAAAAAATTGGATAATTGAACTTTATTGATCCAAAATTATTATACAACCATTAAAGACGGGTAGATATCACATCAAGAGTGCAAAACAAAGTGCAAAGTACAAATAGCTAGAGTGAATCCCTAATTTATAATAGAAAAGAGTAAGCTCTAATCTGGTTCACAATTGAACCTATAGTAGGAGGACTATTTCGTAGATGTACTTTGTTGCGTACTCTCCATATTCAATAGACAGACGCAACTAAGACCACCCTCCATCTTTTGAATATAGGAGATGAGGAGTTAGTAGTTGCTGACAATGAGGAAGTGGCACCATGCCAGTTCCTAAATGATGATAAGACACTGTAGGCTATCACAAACCAAGCTCCAGATCCGTGAGGTGTAGCTACAATTGAAGAATAGGTGGTTGTGATTTTCCAAACTTTGTCAATAGAGGAAACAAGTAGCAAAAGTTGAAATTCCCCAAGTGATCAACTTGTCAAGTGTAGATAGTTTGCCTAACCAAGCAAGTCATAAAATGAGTGCCTAGGTAAGGAAGTATTGTTCCAAATAACTTTATACCATGGCATTATAGAACTTGGTAGGTTGAGGAAGGCATAACCACTCTTGATTGTGTACTCTCTTGAACTAGAATGTATTCATCGGAGATGGTCTGGGAGAGAGGCATTAGGTTGGAGGGATGGTGGAATATGGATGTTTGTCCAAAACATGCCATCCAGAATACACAATTTTTTATCATCCATCAAGGAACAAAGCTTAGTTATAGGAGGGAACCCAGTGCTACCCATCTCTCAAGCACTATATAAGGTGTCCAATGGGCCTATTGGAAGCCAATAATTTGCCCAGAGTGATATAACAAGGCCATTGTAGGGTTTCCATTGGAAGCAGGTTCTTACAAAGCTCCTAAGTTTTAATAGCTTCTTCCAAGACCATGAACATATGGCTGGTGCTTTAGATAACCAGAAGTTTTTACCCTACAGTAAAGTGAAATGTACTCATTTTGGCAATAAGCTCCTAGGTCCTTCCTTACATAGGTTTCATACATTTTCAAGTGGATGGCCATGTTCCATTGGTGAAGATTTGGGATCCCTAGGCCACCACAACTCGGGGTTTAGCAAACATCTACCCACCACACCTTAGCCTTGGAGTAAATGTTCAGTTTACCACTCCACAGAAAGTTCCTAAATAGCTTTTCAACTCTTGTTATAACGGATTTAGGCAGTAAAAACACTAAGCACCAATAGACTTACATTGAGAATATGACCGATTTAACTAACTGCAATCTACCTACATAAGACAGGTATTTAAAGGTCCAAGAGTTAATGTGGGCGAAGATTCTCTCTAAAAGAGCATCACAATCCTCTTTCTTAAGCTTCATAGAGATGAGTGGCACACCCAAGTAGCGCACTGACAACCTGCTTTCCAGAAATTGGGTGGCATGGAGGATGTCATCTTTGGCACCCACAGGGACATAGGAGAAGAATATATTGCTCTTATTGTTGTTGGCCTCCAATCCAAAGATTGCATGGAAGTGTTACAAAGTCTTCTTGATCAAAGATACCGATTCAACATTTCCTTTTGTAAAAATGAGGAGATCATCTACAAAATAAAGGTGAGTTAGCTTTTCAGACGTACATCTCCAATGAAGGGAGAAATGGGGATTCCAAATGAGCCTTCTCAGTAGAGTGGAGAGCACTTCCATGCCCAATACAAATAAATATGAGGAGATGAGGTCCCCTTGTCTTAGTCCTCTTTTGCTTGCAAAGTAACCCGCCAGTTCTCCATTGATGTTAATGGAGAACTTCAAAGTGGAGATACATTGGATGATGAGTGTACAAAAGTGTGGGGGAAACTTCATAGCCTTGAGGACCTCCAAAAGGAAATCCCATCGTATCGTGTCGTAAGCCTTCTACAAATCTACCTTTAGGGTACACCGTGGTGACCAACCATCAACTCTTGAGCAATAAAGATGTTGTTGGTTGTCCTTCGTCCAGGAATAAAAGCAAACTATTCCCTACCAACTTAAGAGGGTAAAATCTTCTTAATGCGTGAAGCAAGAACCTTGGAGATTGTAATATCTTCTAGAGCTCATAAGCCTTTGTTGAGGGTTTATGAGAGATGTCGATAGTTTTGTTGAAGGAAGTAGAGTGTGGTGTTGTGTGTGTATGTGTGCTGTGTTGTATTGTGATGTGCTGTAGTGCGCTGTGATATATTGTGTCGTGGTGTATTGTAATGTGGAGTGTTGTGTTGTATTGTGGGGGGCATAAATGTGTGTGTATTTGTGTAGTGGTGATTGTGTTAGTGTTGGGTAAGGGTTGTTTGGTAATTCCTATAGTTATCTATATATAGGGAATATGAGTAGGGAGTTAGTTAGGCAGTTAGAAGAAAAACAAAAAGGGAATTAGGAGTGAAGACTGAGGAGGCCTAGTCGGGAAGTGCCAAATTCTTGGCGATTGCTTCTTCAATTGAACCTTCTTTCAAGTACTTTCATCATCAAACTAGTGTTAGCTGGAAGTTTAGTTGCTATAGCTCAAATCCTAGTCCTCGGTTTGTTACAAAGATGGTCTTATAAAGTACATTACAACATGCAATTGGACGAAAGTCCCCTAGCTTGGAGGGATTAGCTACTTTTGGAATTAGGGAGATAATTGTAGCATTAATTTCCTTGAGCAAATGGCCTATTGGAGAAAATTCTTTTGTTGCAACAACGATATCACTACCTATAACTTCATAAGTCTCTTTAAAGAATTTGGTTGTATACCCATCAGGCTCGGGGGCTTTTCCATTGGCTTGTGACAAGAAACCCCACCTGATTTCTTCATTAGTGAAAGGAGCATCCGAATCTAGCTTCTATTGCTCATTTAATTCCCAAGTCACAATATTGCCAATCTCTTCCAAGCTGTCGTGGGAAATAAGACTGTCATAAAGATGCAGGAAGTAGCCTATTGCTAAATTTTTAACCTCAGCCTCTCCAATTGCCTCACTATCATCCTCCCTGGTCAATTGGTATAAGGAACTTCGATTATGTAAACTCTTCATGGCCTTATGGAAATAGGCAGTGTTTTTGTCCCCTAATTTTAACCAATTGGCCCTAGATTTCTGTTTGTAGAAGTGCTCCTCAACCCCCCTAAGTAGATAGTATTCCTTGTAAGCAGCCCTTTCCTCTTCCAAATGTGAGGTGTGCCCCGTACCATGTATGGAGGCTTGCAATTGGACTAAGTTGTTTTTCGCATCTTGTACTCAGCTTGGTAAGTGGGAAAATTCTGTCTGATTCAAGCTTCTAAATTCCTCTTTGAGAAGCTTGAGCTTCTTGACAATTTGGAACATTCTAGAACCCTTCGCTTCCCTCTTCCAAGTATTAATAACTATTTCCTTGAAACTCTTGTGGTCAGCCCAGAAGTCGAAGAATTTCAATGGCATTTTCCTAGTGCCTGTACCATAATCCATACATGTAACTGCAACAGAGTGGTCCGAGAGGATTGGCGATAAGAATTTTGCTTGTGTTCTAGGGAGTGCTAAGCCAACAGTGGTTAGCCATGATCCTGTCCTAAGTATTAGGTTACGCTATTGTCTGTTGGACCAAGAGAAGAATTCCCCAATGTGTCTTAGGTCTTCCAATTCCGTGTTGGCAATGCGTGTTGGCAATGCAATTCTAGAACTCTACCATTGCCGCTGTTTGTCACATTCTTCCGCCCACCTTATTCGAAGTGGACTTTGTGGTGTTGTAGTCCCCAAGTACCACCCAAGGACACTGAGCTAACAATGGCACTACAGCCTCTAGGTTATGCCACAAGGATCGTCTTTCCCTATCTCTATTAGAGCCATAGACAAAAGTTACAGCAAGTATTAGATTTGTTCTCAAGTTGGTTGCTGCACAATATTCCGTGCCTGAGTCTTCCACAGCTCTTGGTATCTTCACACGAGGTATGGCTCCTTTTTTGGTCAGAGGGATGAATCGGAGGTTGAATTTTGGTACGTTTGCTGTGTTCCTGGTGGTGCAAGCATTCGCATAAGACTTGGTACCAATTGAGTTGCCAGTGATCATGATAGTTGGAGTGGGTGGTTTTGTTGGGCAGTTTTGGCTTCAATTTCTTCCAACAGATCATTGACTTCCTCTAAGGTTGTTTTGTTGAAAGAAGATGCACCTAGGGAATGGGACAGTGGGGTATTGTCAACAGCGAAAGGGTCTTCTAGCCTGGATTTTCCCTGTTGGTTATTATCCTGAGTAGTCATGTCCATGTGGGCACAAGGCTCCAAAATACTTCTTTTAGCTTTGTCCAGTTGGTTGCTTCCTAGGTAGTCAAAAGTTACTTTTGCTTTTTCACCTTTTGAGTTGTCCTAGAAAACCTCCTCTAGAGTCGTGCCATGCTTGCTACTTCCTAGTTTTCCAAAAAAAATCCAATGGAAAATGATCCCCCAAGGTTGCCTAATGTGCTCCATATGCCTTCTTGGTGAAGTCCATCTTTCTAGTCAGGCCACCCCTCATTGAAGACAGAGTGGACAGGGCATGCAAGGAAAAAAACATGGCGTCACAGGGATAAGTGTGTAGTTTACCTAAAAGAAGTAGTCTCTTAGGGGGTTAGGTGGTAGAGCTAGAGAGAAGGGAGAGCATTTTCTCTCTCTACTTCAGGGATCATTCTATAAAAATTATTAAATGATAATCATGAATGTAAAACAATATTATATATTTAACTTTAAAGATCTACTAAAAAGAATATATATATATATGTATATGTATGTATGTATATATATGTATGTATATATATAGCCCATAGCCTAGAAAGAAAATACATATATACCAAGCTCATCATCTATAAGAAACTGTAAAGAAATTTCTTCATTTTTTTCACCTTACTCGTATTTCATTTCCACATTTATATTTTTCCACCTCCCTTGTCTCATTTCTTCCTTATTACTAATCTTACCTTTAATGTTATATTTTCCATCAAATATTGTACTTGTAAACTCATTGTAATGGATTTGGTATTTATATTTTAAGCAAGTGGACCAACTTTCCAATAGATTGTAATATCTTCACAGGTACAAGGTGCAACTTCTTCTTGAACATGTTAATTCGCCACTATTATTTTTTAATGTTATTTTTGTCAAGAATGTTATATGAGGTAGATTTTAAAATGTCACTTTTCTAAACTCGTGAAAAGTGTGCTTTAATGTGATTTGAAAGAATAGGATGTTATGAAAATATTGATAGGTTTAGGATATTGAAAATATACCTCAAAATTTTAATATTATAAAAGAAAAATTTGCAGATTTCACAATCTATATAATACAAGAGTTAGGATGATTTCGGAGTGTTATAAGGTAGGTTTTGGTTCCAAAACTTAAAAACCTATGCCCCCAAGATTGGGTACGAGTAGCGCTTTATAGTTCATCCTTTCTATACTCACTCATCCCTACCATTTATTCTTCTCTTGCTCCTTTCTACATAGATTTTGAAAGACCCATACAGTCAATATTGGTGTGCCTCCATTACAAAGAAATATTTCCATGTTTAACCAACTATCAAGTTGGGATTCAAGGTCTCCAAATCCTCCAATGCTCAAAGTGGAAGTTAGTTTCTGCAGCTTCAGTTTACTTGATATGGTAAGAAAGAGACCCTAGAATATGTAGTAATCAAATTCTTTCTCTGAACTGTTGATAAAGAATATTTTTACAACTAATCTGCTTGTATGATGGTTGGTGAAAACCTAGACGTGTTATATAGCTAATTAACTTTCGATCTTAAAACCCATGTGTGTTTCGATGTCATTCTATTAATTGACATATCTTATGTACCAAGAAAAGGAAAAGGAATGAAGAAGCAATTGATATCGCTAAAAGGCTCAAAAATTGCAAAATCACATAATAAACAATGAAATTCAACATAGGATACATACATGTGAAAAAAAAGAAGAAGCAACAATCCACTTTTTACATATCCAATCATTCACTTAAATGTTCTTCCTTTTCTGCTAAAGAAGGGAAGCTACAACCAACCACATGAACCATCATACAAGGCTCCCATAGCAGTATTTTTGGCACAAAAAATTGGCCTTAGTGAACAATGAACTCAAACATTATGCTACTTGTTGAGTTAGTGCCTAGGCCTTTATTTATTAGAACTTTTTTTTTATAATTTTTATTAGGATTTAGGAAATTGTTAATGAACACCCCAGAACACTTGCTAAGGGCCAAATGGAGAAGTTTGTACCTTTTCATACAGTTGCTTCTTCATTAAGTGTTTAATCAAATCTTGAAAAGAGTTTCTTTTTCTGGTCTCTTAACTAATGACCCAGTTTCCATTCAGAAGACTTTTATTATCTACACATCAATCAGATCATTTCACTCTACTCACTATCAATCTGTCCTCCTGCTCTACACAAGCACATTGTTCAGTTTAGTAAAAAATCTGTTAATAACTCACTCTCTCTGATATCAAATACTGCACATGCTCAAATTGACACAACACAACTAAATCCAACAAACCTAAGTATTTATACTCATCCGAGTAGTATTTAAATTATAGAGTAAAGGATGAGTACTGAATAATGGGGATTGAGATATGGTCATGAGATGACAGTGAGATGACTTGGTAGATTAGGTGATTCAAAGCTGAAACCCTTTTGGCCTTATCATTTCTCTTTTAGGGATCCGTTCTTTGATTCAATTCAAACACACTGAACTGTCATTCTGATAGTGGCCGGGGAATTAAGCCATTTGACAAGGTCTACCAGAGGAAGAAACATAGGGGAGAAGACTGGGGGGAAAGTGAAGCCACAACCGAGGAAAGGGACAAGAAGCAGGACGTGGGGGTTGTGTCCTAAAGTAGTGGGGTGGTAGGGATTAGTGGGTAGGGATTAGTGGGGAGGAATTCATGTAAGTAGTGGTCTAAGGATAAGCACTGTGTAAACCATCTTGCTGTCTTTAAGGAAAACAAAAGATGAATGAAAGGCATTGAATTTCCAGCAAACAATCCCCTAGCAAAGAGATCTTGGGTTCTCTCCAACGAGCCCAACCCTTTTAGATAATCATAGGGAAATTAGGAAGGAAACCTAACAAGCAAGTTCTAAACTTCCCATCGGAACAATCTAGGCCTAAAACATGATCACAAACACTTGCCACTAACAACTTGGTATCAGAGCAGGTCCCTATGGATGACTGGAAGAAGGTCCAACAGTAGCTGGAAGCACTGCTAGCCATGCACCAGGATGACCGAACTTGCTTGGAACAAATGGAGGCGAGGCAAGATCAATTGGCTACCTAACTAGGAGGCCTGACGCGGGAAGGAACCTTGCAGAAGTCCTTAACCCTCAGAACCGAAGAGATCAGGGAGGTGTTAGCTAAGAGCAGCAAGGGAGACAGGAGCACATCGGCAACACGCCTGGCCAAATGGGATTTCCCGCGCTATGATGGGAATGGGGACCCTTTCGGCTGGTTTAATAGATGCGAGCAATTTTTTGAGCATCAGCCAATGGTGGAGGAGGAAATAGTGAAGCTGGCAACCTTCCACCTAGAAGGGGACGCTTGGCTGTGGTTCCTCAAGCTTAAAAGGGAACAACCCCAATTGAGTTGGGTAGACTTCAAGGTCTTGTGCGATCTACGCTTTAGGCCCCGATCCGTAGAAACAAGGTGGGCAAGTTGGCCAAGCTTTACCAGGTGAGCTCCATGGAACACTACCAGCGACGGTTCGAACGACTATCGGCTCTAGTGCTGGACTTGGCTCCCAAGCACGAGACTGCTATTTTCATCAGCGGACTGAAGAAAGCCATCGTGGTGGAAGTAGAGTTACACAGCCCACGAGCCTCTCACAAGCAATGAGCCTTGCCTAGTTGTATGAGAAAAGGGGAGTGCCACCCAAGGAAGAGGTGGAATTCAAGAGACGATCTCTCGCCGTCCAAAACAAGCCAGCCTACACTAAGAGGTTGAATAAGGCGGAGTTGGAAGAAAGGAGGAGTAAAGGGCTATGCTTCAATTGCGATGAGCCCCTTACAGTGGGGCATCAGTGCAAGAAGCTATTTTGGTTGGAGTGGAAAGCAGAGGAAGAGCAGGAAAAGAATGAAGAAAAGGAGGCTTCCACGGAAGGCCAGCTAGAGATCTCACTGCACGCCATGGTCGGTTTGTCCCAAGCCCAAACTATGAAGGTGCAAGGAAGGATTGAAGGGCGACCGATCACCGTGTTGATTGACTCAGGCAGTACCCATAGCTTTATACGTGCTGACCTAGTGTCCCAGCTTGGCCTACCAATATTGTCACAAGAAAGGCTAAAGGTTGTGGTAGCAAATGGAGCCAAGGTTGGAAGTGGCGGGGTTTGCGAGCGAGTTCCCTTACAATTGGGCAGCAGGACCTTCACCACAAATTTGTACTCCCTGCCATTATGTGGTGTGGATGTGGTGCTGAGAGTCAATTGGCTCCAGTCCTTAGGCCCCATCTCATGGGACTTTGCTATGATGAAGATGAGCTTCCTACAAGGCTGAGAGAGGGTGCAATTGCAAGGAGACACTCGAGGCACGGCTGAGCCTAAAATGGTAGCGGTCACAAAGGAGGGAAAGGAAGACAGCGAGTTGAAACAACTACTAGCGGAATTTGGGGACATATTTCAGCCCTTGCAAGAGCTGCCGCCCTCTCACCCTTGTGATCATGCCATCAAGCTACCTACGGGAACACCGCTTGTCGTGGTGAGGCCCTATCAATACCCCTACAGCCAGAAGGATGAAATCGAACACCAATGCGAAGAGATGCTTCAAAAGGGCTTGATCAAGCCCAGCCAGTCACCTTTCTCTTCCTTTCCCCAATGCTCTTAGTTTGTAAGGGGAACAACACATGGCGATTTTGTGTGGATTACAAGGCCCTTAACAAGAAAACCATTAAGGACAAGTTCCCAATACCAGTCATTGAGGAGCTCCTTGAAGAAATAAGGGGCGCATGTTACTTCTCCAAATTAGATTTGTGCTTGGGCTACCACCAAGTGCAAATGAGACCTGAAGATGTGGAGAAGACTGCCTTCCGCACACACCACGGGTACTTCGAGTTCCTAGTCATGCCGTTCGGCCTCACCAACGCCCCTTCCACCTTCCAGGCTCTCATGAGCGAGGTATTTAAGGGCCATTTGAGGAAGTTTATTCTAGTATTCTTCGACGACATCCTTGTCTACAGCCGGTCTTGGGTCGAGCATCTTCAGCATCTTAGCAGAGCCTTCTCCTTGCTACACCAGCATCATCTTTTGTTAAAGCCTTCGAAGTGTACTTTTGGCCAATAGCAAGTTGCCTACCTGGGACAACTCATCTCACACAAGGGAGTAGAGGCCGACCCCCAAAAGGTAGAGGCCATGCAATCCTGGCCGAAACCCTTAACTCTCACAGCTTTTAGAGGATTCCTTAGACTCACGGGCTACTACCGAAGGTTTGTGCAGAACTATGGCCTTATTGTGGCCCCCTTAACCTGCATATTAAGATGAAACGGGTTTCAGTGGAGTCCTGAGTCAGAACGGGCCTTCATTGCCCTGAGGAACACCATGACACAAGCGCCAGTCCTGGCCCTCCCTAATTTCGGACAACCCTTCGTAGTGGAGTGTGATGCATCCAATCACAAACTGGGGGCGATCCTCTAATAGAATGGGAAGCCAATTGCGTTCTTCAGTCGACCCTTCACCCAAAGACACCTTTAGCTGGCAGCATATGAGAAGGAGCTCATCGGCTTAGCCAAGGCAGTGCGCCATTGGAGGGCATATCCATGGGGCTAGAGGTTCAAGGTGCGAATTGATTAGCCTCAAGTTCTTGTTGGATCAACGAGTCTCTACCTCCCCCAAACAACACTGGCTCAGCAAGCTCATGGGATTCGACTTTGAGGCTAAATATAAGGTTGGCTGCAAGAATAAGGTAGTCGATGCACTATCTAGGAAGGAGGAAGTAACAGCGTTTGCCTTTGCCATATCCACGCCACAGCCACAGCTAATCGAATGGATGCAACAGGCTGTGCAATCCCGGATACAAGCACAAGAGATGGGACCGGAATGGGCGCTCCAAAGGGGGCTAATCCTTTTCAAAAATAAGATATTCCTAGATCCCTCCACCAAGCTCTGCACCACCATTACTCAAGCACTCCATGACTAATGCTACGAAGGATACCAGTGCACCCTTTACCGTATCACCAGGGACTTCTACTAGAAGGGAATGTGACAATAAGTCAAGGGGCTAGTTAAAACCTGTCTTCAATGCCAAAGACACAAATTGAAACACCTCCAGCCGCAGGACTCCTTCAATCGCTCCCTATCCCAAGCCAAGTTTAGGCCGACATCTCCATAGACTTCATAGATCGCCTCCCAAAGTCCCATGGCAAAACAGTCCTCATGGTGGTAGTAGATCAGTTCTCCAAGTATGGCCACTTTGTCGCCATGAGCCACCCATACTCAGTGCTAACAGTAGCCAAGCTATTCTTCGACACCATAGTCTGACTCCATAGACTACCGAAGTCCATTGTAAGCAACCGTAATCCCACCTTCACCAGCACCTTTTGGAAGGAGTTGTTTAGGCTACACGGCACTAAGCTGTCCTTCTCCTCGGCCTACCATACCCAGAGCGATGGTTAAACCAAAGTGGTTAACCAGATAATGGAGATGTATTTGAAGTGTTTTACGGGAGCTCATCCACAAAAATGGGCAGAGTGGGTAGCGTGGGCTAAATATTGTTACAACATGGGCTACCATTCATCCCTCAAAACCACCTTTTTCCATGTGGTTTATGGACGAGCTCCTCCACAGTTGCTATCCTACATGACCGACACAACTAAGATGGAGGCAGTGGAGACAGCGCTACAGGATCGCAATGAGGTCCTAGCTGAACTAAGACTCCAACTGGAACATGCTCAACAAAAGATGAAGGCCAGCTATGACATGAAACACCAAAACATCAGCTTTAAGATCGGTGACCTGGTGTGGCTCAAGCTCCAACCTTACAAGCAATCAACCTTACAACAAAGACCCCATCAGAAATTGGCACCTAAGTTCTATGGACCTTTTCCCATCAAGGAGCGCACAGGACCCATCGCTTATCGCCTATGCTTGCCAACCGAGGTAGAAATCCACCTAGTTTTCCACATCTCCATCCTCAAATTGTTCCATGGCACACCACCAGCACAACCAGAGCTTCCACTGATTAGCCATGGCTTGCTGATACCAGCACCCTAGGCCGCCTTAGAGGTATGTCGTGGAGAGCAGCTCATCGAGATCCTAATCCATTGGAAGGGCTACTCACTAGCGAAGGCCACGTGGGAAGAAGGCACCATGATCTGCCAACGCTACCCTTCTTTTGCGCACGAGGTCATGCGCCCTGTTGAAGGGGGGAGTGATGATAATGGTTGGGGAATTAAGCCATTTGACAAGGTCTACCAAAGGAAGAAACATGGGGGAGAAGACTGAGGGGAAAGGGAAGCCACGACCGAGGCAAGGGACAGGAAGTAAGACATGCGGGTTGTATCCTACAGTAGTGGGGCAGTAGGGATTAGTGGGTAGGAGTTAATGGGAAGGAATTCGTGTAAGTAGTGGTCTAAGGATAAGCATTGTGTAAACCATCTTGTTGTATTTAAGGAAAACAAAAGATGAATGAAAAGCATTGAATTACCAGCAAACAACCCCCTAGCAAAGAGATCTTGGGTTCTCTCCAACAAGCCCAGCCCCTTTAGATAATCATAGGGAAATTAGGAAGAAAACCTAACAAGCAAGTTCTAGACTTCCTACCGGAACAAACTAGGCCTAAAACAAAATCACAAACGCTTGCCGCTAACACATTCTATTGTTTGGTCATTGTCAAAGATTAAATTGGAATCCTATGCTCTTGTTTGGTTATCATTTATTAATGTGTGTTTAAGAATAATGCCTAAGTAGTCATAGTTTATATCTTAAATGACACAAGGGAATTTGATTGAC
This sequence comes from Laguncularia racemosa, assembly GCA_037954665.1. NCBI lineage: Eukaryota > Viridiplantae > Streptophyta > Magnoliopsida > Myrtales > Combretaceae > Laguncularia > Laguncularia racemosa. The sequence goes on along the minus strand of JBBMOL010000002.1, from coordinate 7,398,128 downwards.
CCAAGCCTTCCATTTTTGAATTTACATTCTTGTTACTAGTCAGTAACTCATTATCCGATTTTGATAACAAAACATTTGACACTTGAAAATTCAAAATACACATTTAAAATAATTAAATTTTTATTTAATGAATGAAAATGAGGGATTTATTTTCACCCAAAAAAAGAAAATGAGGGATTCATAGTACCAAGAACGAAGGGTAGAGAATGATAGATATATAGAGAGAGAGAGATGTTGCCATCTAAAGGACTAGCACGATGGACACTTGAAGAATTTGGAATAAGCCCATCGCCTAACCTATGAAGAGAATGAAAGGGCAAGGATATCACTTAATCGCCAATTTTACCGCCCAATAAAGCTCCTCTTATTATGGTTTCTTAATTCGAACAAGAACTTCTCTCTATACTCTGGCACAGTGATTCCACGCAAAGAAGCACACTCTTCGGTTTGGTAAAGAATCTGTAAACAACATATTCATGCCAGAACCGAAAAGTGCACATACTTTAACAGCCAGCTACAACAGGCTGATCTAAGACCTTTTACATTTGGCAGAGAGAATGCTAGAAATGAATATTCATGGTCAAATCAGATGACCCTTGTGTCTCATAACAAACTTAAGCAATGACACGAGTATGATGCTAATTAAGCTTAGTTTCTAATTTGAAATTTTGCAATTGAGATCCAAATTCACTTGAAACGGAAACATCCATATCAACCATTTAAATTCTTCAAAGAAGAATTCCCAATTAGTTCAAGATTGATCGAATTCCAAACTATCCACAATGCAGATACGAACTTTAAATCCAAAATTTAACTGTGAAGACATGAAACCACAGAATCGTGTGTAAATTAAAATTAGATCAACTATTAATTACTCATGCAATTGAATAGTATTTAGAATAGAGAGTAAAAATGAGTACCGAGCAATGAGAAAGCAAGATGAGGCGACTCCAAGCTAAAACCCGCAGAAAGACGGAAAGAGAAGGAGAGAGGATAGAAAAGGATGGGTTTGGTAGTGATACCGCTATTAAAGCAGGAGATATAGTCAAGCGCACTGGATCTATTGTGGATGTTCCTGCGGGACGAAATCCCCTTATACTAAAAGAAAGCTATTGAAACGGGTTAAGATTCCATTCGAAGTAAAGTAAGAGGATTCGATCTTGCACCAACTTAACTCTTATCGGGAGTAGGATTTTTTCGAAAAAAAGGTCCCATCCTTCAATATCATTATTGGACAAATTATTTGCGCCAGTTGCTGTAATTGTGGAAAAGTTTTTTCATTTTTCTAATTCAAAATTAACTAAAAACATTAAAATTGTATACATTTAAAACTTCTGACAAAAGTAAAGGATCTAAATTTAAAATTTTATAAAATATATATAAAAAAAAGAATGCATTTGAAAATATGCTTGTGCAATTTGCGAGTAGTAATAGTTAATATCATGATTATAAGTATTTTCAATTCATGTAATATTTAGGAAAATATCCTTTAAGAATATTTTATTTCTTTCTATCCTATTAACTTTACAATTAATAATTCATTTTAAAGGCATATAAAGAATAATATTTTAACAATATCATACATTAAACCCACAAGAACAAAGCAAAATATTAATCATGAATTAATGATGACGAATATAACTATTTTTTGCATATTTAAGAAATAAGTATCTTTATATATAATAAAATATTTTTTTCCCATAATAAACCGAAGGTTTAATTTTTTATACTACAAATATATGTTTTTAATAGTAAAAATATCTAAATAAAAATCATAGTATAATTATAATTAAATTTTGTATATAATAAATATTTTAGTAATCTAACATCATTTTTACATATCTTATAATATAACTTTTACTTATTGTATTTTACATATCTCAAAATGCATTTTTTATTATATTTTATTTTATTTAGAAGCTTCCGTTGAAGAAACATGTCTTTTATCCAATGACTGCAACTTTTTAAAATAGTTATAGCATTTATAAAAGTAATGATAAATAGTACAACATATATAAATGACGTGAAAAATGGTGCATATATATTTTATAGCCACATAATATATATTCATTATGCTTTTACATAGATTGTGGCTAAATGAATCTAAATTAAAAATAAAAGCATGTTTTTTTCCCCTTATTTATAAAACATATTCTAGACTCATAAAGCATATTTGTATTTCAATAAAGATTATGTGTATAATCGAATAAACCTTTAATTATAATATTGGTTTGGATAATGTAAACTATTCGAATTTGCCACAACATGATTAAATGGGAGAGAGGCACATTAATAAATACTTAAAAGGGCTAAGATTAAAGTATACAATTACAAAAACAAACATTTATTAATTAAATTCTCAATTACATCATTTAGTTACATGTATTAAATTTTCACTGTTGATCGTTATTAAATCCCAACCATAAATACATAAATTAATTATAAAATTAAACGTTTGATTGAACCTACCAAAAGCATGGATGGGATCGTAAAAAATTCCATAATATTAGGTTAAAGAATGAGGTAATTATTTTCATTAACCTACAAAAAGAAAAAGAAGAAGAAGAAGAAGAAGAAGCTAATTACTATTTTTATTCATCACTAATGTGCCCTCTCATTCCCCAACTTTTAAATTAATTTAAAAAACAAATTGTGCTATGAATTAAATATAATATATATATATATTTACTATTGATCTAAATTCAATACAAAGAGATATCATGACAAATAAAAACAAATGGTGGTTTAGCCTTAAAGAATTACTATTATGTTGAGAAAAATATTAATGATCTAAATTTTAGACCAAAAAGGCATCATTAAAAAAAAAGTTAATAACAAAGAGGTGAAATAACACAAGATCTTCAAAAATTGCATATTATAATAGATGAATGTTTGTTGTAATAGTGTATTTTGTTTATAAAATGCAATGTTTGTGCTTGAAAGTTTTTTTTTAATAAAAGTAAAAATAAAAATAAAAATTGAAACAACCAATATAGTTTTTATAAGAGATATTACCATTAAGTAATTTATACAAAAGGTATGATGACTAAAAAAGGTTTCGAAATTATATAATACTATTATTTCAAGCAAAGAGTTATGGAGTTACTTATTTTATATTAAATTTTGGAAAACAACCACTTGAGAAATGCATAAAATGACATGTTTTTTCTTTGAAAATTATATATTACAATAAATTTAGTAAATTGTATTATATAAAAGTCTTTATATTATAAAATTGAGACAACTAAAAATAACCACGCCACCATTCTTTTATAAAATTGTGAGACTCCAATCAAAATAATGGTTAAACCTAATTATATGGTTTTTTATTGTCTTGTGGACTCCTTACAATTCTTTAATCATTATTATTTTATAATGAAATAAAAGAAAAGCTTAGATAGTGCTTAAAATACTAATATAAAAACAATAAATTACATGGATTATGTAAAAGAAAAAAATAGAAACAATTATATTTATATGGATACAAAAAAAAAGACTTAGAATATCATAAATAATGCATAAATTTTATGAAGAAATTTTTTTAACGTTAAGTTTAAATTATGAATAAAGTAATATCGTATTAAGATAAAACAAATTTTTTATCTAGTGATGTAATAACAAAATCTAATTAAAAAAAACGACAATCTATTTATTGCTAAATGTATCATGTAATTTTGTATTGAAAATGAATAGTAATTAAATTCCCACAATTTCTATTTGAGGTGATATTATACTAGAGAATAACAAAAGAAATGAAATTAAGGAATTACAAAAGTTATAGTATAAGATTATCATGTAAGTTACACAAGTTAAAAAACAAATATATAAAAGATTTGAGAAAAAAGTTGGAAAATCTAATTATTTGCCAATCAAGCTAATAAGAAAGTGATAATAAACAAGCAAAGGTTATAAGAAAGAAGAAAAAACTACTTACCTATTTATTGAATTTGTAAGGAAATAAAATTTTTGAAGTGTAGAAAAAAGCAAATGATGATAAAAGAGAGAGAAAATTGATTTTCAAAGAGAATGATAGTTGGATGTGGTAATTATTGTTTGAGAAGAGAATGAATGCATAAAATTATAGAGGAAATGAAGCTTTATGTTATATATAAATCAAATAGCAATTTTTAAATTTTTAAGAGGTATCGTTTTATGAAATGTAATAATCTGATAAAGAAATATTATAAGACAATGAGGAGAATTATAATGAAAAAAGTTGATAATTTCGAAAGGATACAAACATAAAAAAGTAATAATGGAAGGTTATTGTAGATTTTTTTAAAGAAAGATAAAAGAAACATTTGAAATAGATGATTATTGCAGATTTTTTTTTAATAAATAAGATAACATATTTTAACCTTATTTTCACGTGCTATAATATCAATTCATAATACGTTCAAGTAATGCCGAATGCATGATTTGTGTCTTGCTAATACAAATCCAATGGCAGATTATAAATAGACCTATTAAATTATTGCTTACTTAAGAATAGATTTTCTACTTTTTTTAAGCTTCAATTCCTTTTTTACAGAAAAAAAAGGAAAGAAAGAAAAGAAAAGAAGTATTTATATGCAAAACAGAAAGCTCTCATGTATTTATGAAAGTTGTATTGTAGGCCAAGACATTGAAAGGAGAAAAAGCTTTCCCTCGACGCTAAGCTAACCGGGGTCAAGCGTCGTCCAAACGCCAAGCGGAACTCCAAAATCCATTGTCGCTAAGACCCTATAAAACCTCGGACGCCTTACTAGCTTTCTCTCCACTTCATCTTCGTCGTCATGGCTTCTTTTGGAGCTGCTTCCACTGCTAATCCCAATCCAAACAAGTCATTCGAGGTAAAAAAAAAAAATAAAATCAAAATGTTCCTTTTTTTTTTTCCACACTTATTTACTTACATTCTTTATTCTTATTTACTCTCGCAATTTCCTTATTTTCCACTCTCGTTATGTTTATTTTCCTGCAATGTGATGCAAATTCGGATTGTAATGTGATACTGGCGAAAAATTTATACTAAAAAGAAGAAATCAAACTTGTGAAAGGCTTCTTTAACGTTGGGGTTTCCGTAAATTTGAAGAGATTTGATATTTAGTAGCTGTATTTTTAGGTGGTATTTTAATTTTAGGGTTCTTGTTGCTGTTCTTGATGATTTAATAATTGGCATTGTTATGTTGTGGTTTAGGTAATTCAACCTCCCAGTGATTCAGTTTCGAGCCTCAGTTTTAGTCCGAGGGCGAATTTTCTTGTTGCAACTTCTTGGGATAATCAGGTACATTTGTCTGTTCAATATTATTGCATGTGTTTGATAATCATCGATATGTCCTTACATGCTATGTTACTGTAAGCTAGACTGCAGATGTTGGTTTTGATTATGATATCTGTCATTGCGGTGCTTAGAATAGTCTGGAGTTCTTTTAATATAAACTGTGTCAATAATAAAACTTAGACATCCTTTAAAATTTAGCTCACTCCTTGGCCTTGGGACTAAGGCTTCAGTATTGCCGTAGATATGCTTTAATGTTTGGATCAGATGAAACTAGCTCCTTACACTGTTAGTGACTCCCTTGTAGTGGGAATAAGGTTTCAGTATTGTTGTAGACATGTTTTAATGTTTGGAGTGGATAAAACTAGATCCTAGCACTATTCTTCTTTTTTTTTTTTTTGTTGGGGTGGGGGTGGGGCAGATCCTAACATTGTTCAGTATCTCAACCTATCAAAATATATGTTGTGATTTTATGCATGTTTGGGTTAATCCATGAAATGGGATTCCCAAGAATCCACATTTTTGTAGGTTTTCAAACGAGCTTGGTCAGAATGCATGTAGTATGATAAAGAAATATGAATCCATAATCACTAGCAATCGTACAAAAGAGAGAGAGAATGCTCTCCCTTCTCTCTAACTCCACCACCCAACCCCCTTAAGAGACTACTTCTTTTAGGTAAATTACACACTTATCCCTATGACACCATTTTTTTTCCTTGCACGCCCTATCCTCCACCTGTCCATTCTGTCTCCAATGAGGGGTGGCCTGACCAGAAATACGGATGTGGCCAAGAAGGCATATGGAACACGTTAGGCAACCTTGGGGGATCATTTTCCTTTGGAATTTTTTGGAAAACCCGGAAGTAGCAAGCATGGCACGACTCCAGAGGAGGTTTTCTAGGACAACTCAAAAGGTGAAAAGGCAAAAGTAACTTTTGCCAACCTAGGAAGCAACCAGCTGGACAAAGCTAAAAGAAGTATTTTGGAGCCTTGTGTCCACATGGATATGACTGCTCAGGATAATAACCAACAAGGAAAAATCCAGGCCAAAAGACCCTTTCGCTGCTGATAGTACCCTACCATCCCCTTCCCTTTGTGCATCTTCTTTTGGCAAAACAACCTTGGGGGAAGTAAACAATTTGTTGGAGGAAATTAAAGCCCAAAACCGCCCAATAAAACCACCCACTCCAACTAACACAACCACCGGCAACTTAGTTCGCACCAAGTCTTGTGCCAATGCTTGCACCACTAGGAACACAGCAAATGTACTGGAATTCAACCTCCAGTTCATCCCTTCGGCCAAAAAAGGAGCCATACCTCGTGTGAAGATACCAAAAGTTGTGGAAGACTTAGGTGCAGAATATTGGGGCTCCACGTTGGTGTGCTATTTTTTAGGCTGGAAGATGTCATATACGCTAGTCCAAGCAACGACTTTCTACCTTTGGAAGGAGTATGGGATTCTAGATGTCTTGGGAACCAAAGATGGCTTCTTCTACTTTAGGTTTGCACAAGGGAAAGACTTAAACCCCATCCTCGAGAAGACCTGGTATTTTGCTCAACGATTTCTAATCTTAAAAAAGTGGAGGAAGGGCATGTCTCTCCACAAGCCTCAACCGACCAATGTACCAGTGTGGGTGCTACTTAACCACATCCCATGTGAATTTGCTACATTGTGAGTGGCGTGGGCATCCCCCTAAAAGCTGATGTGTTGATGTCTTGTAGGCAAAGGGCAAACCATTCGAGGCTGTTGGTGGAAATAGATGTGCGCGAGGAGCTGATTACTCAAGTGGAAGTAGAGAGGGTGGATGGGTTTGTTGATTCGATCCACATCGACTATCAAAGGCTCGCTCCCAGGTGTTGGGTATGCAAAGTTTTTGGACATTTGTGTGCATCGATTCAGAGAGAGAAACCCCAAGCCATTTTTGAAAACTCTAAGGCAAAGGGGAACAGTGGGTATTGGCTCATCATGGAGGTAAAGGGAAGAAGAAAATGCTTGAAGAGGAGGATGGAAAGGGCATTACACTTGGGACCCCAAGTCGTCAAGATAAAGGGGAGGCTAGTGAGGAGGTCCAATCACCACTTAAACAAAAATGTGAGTAGTTCAGAGGGAATAAGATGGAGGTTAAGGTGGAGGAAGTGAATGAGAATGAGCTTGGAGAAGTGGACAATATTGATGTCATGGAGGTTGAGGTTATAGAAGAGGACAATGCATCCAGCCCACAAGCCAATCATGGACTAGAGTTGAGTCTGATCACTCCAGCTCCCACTATCGTTCTAGAGTCATTGGTTGAAAAGGAGGTCACCCAATATGACCAATCGGGGAGTGATAGGGAAGACGTGATAGAGGAATTCGAGAATACTCCACTTAATAAGCTATTGGTCCAGATAAACCAAGCGTTTGGGAGTATTCCTAAGAATAGTAAAAGCTCTAGCTCCTCTAGCCAAAGGAAGAAGCAGTGCAAGAGGGGGAGAACCTTTACCTAGCTATGAGGCTCTCCCAATCCCAACCTCATGAATATTGCAGCGTCGAATATAAGGGGGCTTAATGACCCCATCAAGGTAGTAGACATTCGAAGAATTTGGGAAGCTCAAAAATAAACTTTATAGGCCTATTTGAAATGAAGGTCACCCTTTAAACAAAGATGCTATTAAAAATGCTTTAGAGCAATGGTGGTAGGTGTGGATTAATACAACTACAAGAAAACGCATATGGATAACATGGAATCTTAGGGACTGGAATGTTTGGGTTGAGATTGAACATGCACAATTCATACATTGTGCAGCAACCAACTTGAGAACAAATATAACACTTGCTGTAACTTTTGTCTATGGCTCTAATAGACATAGGGAAAGACGATCCTTGTGGCATAACCTAGAGGCTCTAGTGCCATCGTTAGCTCAGTGTCCTTGGGTGGTACTTGGGGACTTCAACACCACGAATTCCCATTCGGATAAGGTGGATGGAAAAATGTGTCAAATGGTAGCAATGGTAGAGTTCTAGAATTGCATTGCCAACACGAAATTGGAAGACCTAAGACACATTGGGGATTTCTTCACTTGGTCCAACAGACAAGAGCGTAACCCAATACTTCGGAAGTTGGATAGGATCATGTTAACCACTACTGGCTTAGCAAGCTCCCTAGAACACAAGCAAAATTCCTATCGCCAATCCTCTCAAAGCATTCCATTGCAGGTACATGTATGGATTATGGTACATGCATTAGGAAAGTGCCATTTAAATTCTTCAACTTTTGGGCTGACCACAAGAGTTTCAAGGAAATAGTTATTAGTACCTGGAAGAGGGAAGTGAAGGGTTCTAGAATGTTCCAAATCATCAAGAAGCTCAAGCTTCTCAAAGTGGAATTCAGAAGCTTGAATCAAACAGAATTTTCCCACTTACCAAGCCGAGTACAAGATGCGAAAAACAACTTAGTCCAATTGCAAGCCTCCATACATGGTACAGGGGACACCTCACGTTTGGAAGAGGAAAGGGCTGCTTACAAGGAATACTATTTACTTAGAGGGGTTGAGGAGTGCTTTTATAAACAGAAATCTGGGGCCAACTAGTTAAAATTAGGGGATAAAAACACTACCTATTTCCATAAGGCCTTGAAGAGTTTACACAATCAAAGTTCCTTATATTGGTTGACCAGGGAGGATGGTAGTGAGGCAATTGGAGAGGTTGAGGTTAAAAATTTAGCAGTGGGCTACTTCCAGCATCTCTATGATAGTCCTATTTCCCACAACAGCTTCGAAGAGATTGGCAATATCGTGACTTGGGAATCGAATGAGCAACATAAGCTAGATCTGGATGCTCCTTTCATTGATGAAGAGATCGGGTGGGGTTTCTTGTTGCAAGCCAATGAAAAAGCCCTTGGGCTTGATGGGTATTCGGCTAGATTCTTTAAAGAGGCTTGGGAAGTTATAGGTGGTGATATGGTCGCTGCAACAAAAGAATTTTTTACAACAGGCCATTTGCTCAAGGAAATTAATGCTACAATTATCTCCTTAGTTCCAAAAGTAGCCACTCCCTCCAAGCTAGGGGACTTTTGTCCAATCACATGTTGCAACGTACTTTATACGGCTATCTCCAAGGTTCTTGCCGCATGCATTAAGGAGGTTTTACCCTCTTTAGTTGGTAGGGAGTAGTCCGCTTTTATTCCTGGACGAAGGATAATTGACGACATCTTTATTGCTCAAGAGTTGATGGCTGGTTATCACTCACAAACGGGAGCACCACGGTGTACCCTAAAGGTGGATTTGTAGAAGGCTTACGACACGATACAATGGGATTTCCTGGGATTTCCTTTTGGAGGTCCTTAAGGCTTTGAAGTCTCCCCCACACTTCTATACACTCATCGCTCAATGTATCTCCACTCCAAAGTTCTTCATTAACATCAGTGGAGAACTGGTGGGTTACTTTGCAAGCAAAAGAGAACTGAGACAGGGGGACCCCATCTCCTTGTATTTCTTTGTATTGGGCATGGAAGTGTTCTCCACCCTATTTAGGAGGCTCACTTGGAATCCCCAATTCTCCCTTCATTGGAGATGTAAGTTTGAAAAGCTAACCCACCTTTGTTTTGTAGATGATCTTCTTATTTTTACAAAAGGAAATGTTGAATCAGTATCTTTGATCAAGAAGACTCTGCAGCACTTCCATGCAATTTCTAGAATGGAGGCCAACAATAATAAGAGCAATATATTATTCTCCTATGTCCCTATGGGCGCCAAAGAGGACATCCTTCGTGCTATCCAATTCTAGGAACGCAAGCTACTAGTGCACTACATAGGTGTGCCACTCATCTCTACGAAGCTTAAAAAGGAGGATTGTGATGCTTTTTTAGAGAGAACCTTGGCCCGCATTAACTCCTGGATCTCTATATACCTATCTTATGTAGGTAGATTGTAGTTAGTTAAATTGGTCCTATTCTCAATGTAAGTCTACTGGTGCTCAGTGTTTTTACTGCCTAAATCCGTTATAACAAGAGTTGATCAGCTATTTAGGAACTTTCTATGGAGTGCTAAACTGAACATTTACTCCAAGGCTAAGGTGCAGTGGGTAGGTGTTTGCAAACCCTTGAGTTGTGGCAGCCTAGGGATCGCAAATCTTCACCAATGGAACAAGGCCAATCTAACTTAAACATGTATGGAACTTGTGTAAGGAAGGGCCTAGGAGCTCATGGCCAGAGTGGGTACATTCCACTTTATTGAAGGGTAAAAACTTCTGGTCATCTAAAGCACCGGCCAAATGCTCATAGTCCTAGAAGAAGCTATTAAAACTTAGGAGCTTCGTAAGAACCTGCTTCCAATGGGAACTTAACAATGGCCTAGCTATATCACTTTGGGTGGATTAATGGCTTCCAATAGGCCCATTGGACACCTTATATAGTGTTCGGGAGATGGGTAGCACTGGATTCCCTCCTATAACTAAGCTTTGTTCCTTGATGGATGATAACAAATGGTGTATTTCGGATGACCCATTTTGGAAAAATATCCATATTCCACCATCCCTCTAACCTAATGTCTCTCTATAGAAATCTGATTCCTTAGAACAAATCTGGTCTCATCAACCACTCTCCAAGAACAATAGAAATCTGATTTCCTTGGAATCTTATTCTACTGAATCAACCAAACAAAGCTTCTAGTGTAATTTCAAGTGAGTTCTCATTATTCTAACTAGACTAGATGTAGTATATTTACAATTTGCCAGTGATACTAGCCATTTGAACCGGACAATCTCAATTAAAGCACATATACCCATTCTGTTTGACACCCATGCTTGGTTTTGTGCATGAGACTATTGGTTTATGCCTTTTATCTTTTTCTTGAAATCTTTTCTTTTTGTCTCATGCTGTGTATCTTTTAGGTGAGGTGCTGGGAGCTTACTCGAAGTGGTACTTCTGTGACCAGTGTGCCCAAGGCATCAATTTCTCATGAGCAACCGGTATATTTTGATTCCCAGCAGGGTATCTGTAAGATAAACAATAACCTTTTGCTATCTATACTCACTTTTCATTATTTTCTTGCAATTATTTCCAGGTACTATGCTCAGCTTGGAAGGATGATGGAACAACTGTTTTTTCTGGAGGCTGTGATAAGCAAGCAAAGATGTGGCCACTACTGTCCAGTGGTCAGCCTGTGACGGTGGCAATGCATGATGCACCTATTAAGGAAATCGCTTGGATCCCAGAGATGAATGTCTTAGTCACGGGAAGCTGGGACAAGACTTTAAAGTAAATATAACCGAGTTCCTTATTATCTAATTGAAGTGATATTATATGTTCTTATGGGTGTTTGTTGATTGGATATACTAATTTGGAGGCTTCTAATTGAGGTTGATTTTTATTTTTGTCTTACCATTAACAAAGCTGCTGTCACTGAGAAAATGATTCTGCTGCTGCTGATCCAGGATAGCATGGAAAGTATATTTTGGATGACATCAACCTGTTGTGTGAAGTCCATTAAAACCACAGTTCTGCTTAATCACTAATTAGGAGTTTAGGACACTCTGACATGTGTGCATGCATGGTGAATTCACCAATTCTGAGAAGTATCTGTCATTGTGTTGTTTTAATTATGTTCAGGTATATTTGGTCCCTAAAAAAAAAGAAAATTTATGTTCAGGTATTGATTCAAATTTCTCTGTTATTTGATTAACTTTTGAGGTACTGGGATACAAGACAGTCAACTCCAGTACACACCCAGATGCTTCCCGACCGTTGTTATGCGATGACCGTGAGACACCCCTTAATGGTTGTTGGCACTGCAGACCGGAATCTTATCATCTTTAATCTGCAGAATCCACAGGTGAGCTACTTTCTTCTCACTGTGAAAATAAGTAAACACTGTTACCTTATTTGCTCAACAAAATTTATTTCTGAAGCTTAGAAATGTGGTAACTAGAGGTGTGTTTTTGGCTTTTAGCCATTGCTACCACCACTGGTAATTCTTGCTTCTTGCTTCATTTGATAGGTAAAAACCTAGCTTGAATGTTGCAGAAGTTCCAGCTAGGTTTTTTTTTTTTGGATAAGGTAAATTTTATTGATATCCAAAGGTGTACAATCGTAAGCTAGGAAAATTTACATCATAGTCATAAGGACAAAGTAAAGCAAAAGTGAAGATAAAGAGCTACATGAGAGTGTTACAAGACGGAGGAATAAGCTCTAATTTGGTTTACAACAAAACCCCAGTTGGGGATGTGGTTCCCTAGGCGTACATTGTTACGCACTCTCCAAATACAATACACCGAAGCAGCTAGTGCAGCACATCTTCTATTGAAGTCAGGAGAGTTGGAGCCAGTTGAGGCCAGTAGTAAAGAAGTAGCCCCTTGCCAGCTTTGGAAGTGTACCGGGCAATGAAGGTGGTCACAAACCGCTATCCATATCAAGCGAGAGTAACTGCAATTGAAGAAGAGGTGGGTGTGATCTTCCGAGCCCTGTTGACACAAGAAGCACATGGTAGAAGTAGTCACGCCCCATGATTCCAACTTGTCAAGGGTGGTTAGCTTGTGTAACCAGGCTAACCATAAGATAAACGAGTATCTAGGAATTGAGTATTTATTCCAGATCACCTTGGCCCAAGGGACTTCCCGTGGTGAGGGGGAGAGGAATGCATACCCACTCTTAGTGGTGTAGTCACCCGTGCCAGAATGGATCCATCTGAGGCGGTCATTAGCTAATGCATTAGGAAGGAGGGAGGCAGGGATCTGGATGTTCATATTTAGCATTGCCTCAGGGATGTGCCATTCATTACCTTCCATGAGGGAACAAAGCTTGGTGGTAGGAGGGAGGCCGGTGTTGCCCATTGCACGTGCACTGAATAGCTGATCCAAGGGTCCTACTGGGAGCCAGAAGTCTGACCAAAGGGAGATGGTGAGGCCATTATTGGGGATCCATTGAAAACAGGGCCGGACTAAACATCTAAGTTTAAGCAATTTCTTCCATGTCCAGGAGCATGTTGCGGGTGGTTTCTGTGTCCAGAAGCTTCGCCCTTTCAGGAGAGTGGAATGGACCCATTCAGGCCAAAGGGTTTTAGGCCTGTCCCTGCAGAGGTGCCAAATGTGCTTTATCTAGATGGCTTTGTTCCATAGGTGAAGGTCTGGAATGCCTAGGCCCCCACATTTAAGCGGTTTGCAAACTTCATTTCATTTGACCTTGGCCTTAGTGTATATGTGAGGGTTGCCACTCCATAGAAAGTTCCTGAGTAATTGTCTTTCTAAAGCAGGTTTCCATCCACACTTGCTTAGGGCACTCTTTAAGAGGCTAAAAGAAGAAACTTTATATGATTACAAGCTTAAGAACCTTTTCTTTTGGTTTCTTAGGGGGTGCCCAAACTGCACCTTTTCCTCCATATATCACCATAATATAACAGCAAAAAGTTTATGCTTCAATCTATTTGGGAAAAAATTATGCAAAAATAACTTTCTTGAAAGAGTAAGATGTACCTCTCACTACCATTATCTGATTAGGCCACTGCTATTGTCTATTCTTTGATTCCTGTTGTGAAGGCTAAAACTTCCAGATTTGATTCTCCAGGTCCTTGCTTTTATTTTATACATCATATTATATACTGCTAATCAGTAGAGAAGCTTCTGATACGCGTCTTGTGAAATTTTCACAATTTTTGGTGACAATTTGAGTAAGAATGTTGTGATTTGGGAATTTCCTAGCCATACTTCATTCCATTTTTTTTTTGTCAATCTATATTAGTTGCTGGTGTTTATAGGAATATAATTTGATTATTGGCAATCTTTTCTTCCTTTGGTTATTTGATTATGGCAGTTTTTATCTGTAAAGAAACCATGATCTTTTTCATGCATGGTTGAAGCGGTATTTGTTTGAAAATAGTGTTATGTTTAAATTGATCGGTGATGGCATTCATAAAAATTTTGAGATCTTTTATTTTCTTTCCATATATCTGAGCTTCCTTATGTTGACATGTTAACAGACTGAGTTCAAGAGAATCACTTCACCCCTTAAGTACCAGACTAGATGTGTGGCTGCTTTTCCTGATCAGCAAGGTTTCCTGGTAAAAATCTGATTCAACATGATACACTTTGGCATTTTGTTTGATATCTACTGATGTCTTCAGATACATGATTTCTTCCTTGTAATCTGCTAGATAATTGACGTGATGAAGTTCATTAAGGTCTAATGCAGAGTTGCTTAACTCAGTGATCAACTTCATTGTAGAAATAAAATGACAAACATATTAAAAGTTGAATATTTGCAAAATATAGTTTCTTGTTTCAAAAATCTGCACGACTCCCTGATTCCAGGTTTGGTCGACACAGGTCTGCCAGCCTAGACCTACTGGTAGGGGATCTATGATAGTTAATCGCTAAGCTAACAGGTGATTAATGAGTCTTCTTATGCACTTGGCTTAGAAATTCCTAGCTAGTGCTAAATTATTTCACTATCTTACTGTATAAAGACCTATTATCTCTCTCTTATAACTTGTGGGATTTTAATCATTACTAGTTCACTGTGACATGTACCTTCTTTTCCTCTTGATTTTCATTCTTTATTGGTTTGATTTTGTGATAAGTTGCGATTATTTCACCTGCAGGTTGGCTCAATTGAAGGTAGAGTGGGTGTTCATCACCTGGATGATTCTCAGCATAGTAAAAATTTTACCTTTAAGTGCCACAGAGATGGCAATGAGATATATTCAGTGAACTCCTTGAACTTCCATCCGGTAAATTCAGCAATTTTTGTTTATTTCTTTCTACTGTTATTGTAATTTTGATAGGTAATTGTATTCAAATTCACTCTACACTAATAATACGAGAACAATATATATAGAGATATAAAATGCTACTAACCTTTATCAACTTCTACCTAACACTATATTAATTACAATATAGAAAATACAACATATTATAACACTCCCCTCAAGTTGGAGTATAGATATTGATCATGTCCAACTTGTTACATATATCATCAATTCTAACACTATTCAAAGCCTTAGTAAACATATCTACCGATTTTTCTCTAGTTTTGACATGTCCTATAGAAATCAAATTTTATTGCATTTTCTCACGGATGAAATGACAATCAATTTCAATATGTATGGTTCGCTCATGAAACATAGGGTTAGATGCAATTTGAAGGGTTGTTTGATTATCACACTATCACTGGGCAGGTATAGGCACTTTAAATCCAACTTCAGTCAAGAGTTGATGAATCCACATTATTTCACATGTTGATTGTGCCATAGCTTTGTATTTTGCCTCTGCACTTGAGCGGGATACTGTGTGTTGTTTCTTGTTTTTCCAAGTGGCTAGATTTCTTCCAACAAACACACAATACCTAGTGGTGGATCTTCTGTTTATTTTGAATCCTACTCAATCAACATCCGAAAAGTACTCAATACGATTATGTCTGTGATTTTTATATACTAAACCATGTTCAGGAACACCCTTTAGATAATACAAAATCTCATCTAAAGCTGCCCAATGATCTAATGTAGGAGAAGACATGAATTGGCTTACAACACTAAGTGGGTATGCAATATCAGGACGAGTTATTGTGAGATAATTTAACTTTCCAACTAGACGTCTGTACTTCTCTAGATCCTTGAATAATTCCCCTTCTTAGGAGTCATAGGTGTATTGCATGACTTTGGTCCCAATTTACCTTTCTTAATTAGTAAGTCAAGTACATATTTTCTCTGAGATAGGAAAATGCCTTTCTTACTTCTTGTCAACTCAATTCATAAGAAATATTTTAGTAGCTCCAAATTCTTAGTATAAAATTGAGTGTGCAGGAATGATTTGATAGAGGTAATATCGACGCTATTATTTCCTATGATGATAATATCATCAACATATGCAATGAGGATAATTATACCTGTGTCAGAATATTTAGAGAATACCGAGTGATCTGATTTGCTCTTTCTTAGACCAAAACTTTCAACTGCTTGACTGAATTTCCCAAACCAAGCTTGAGGACTTTGTTTTAGTCCATATAATGACTTTCGCAGATGACAAACTTTACCTGACTCCCCTGAGCAACAAACCTTGGTGGTTGCTCCATATAAACTTCCTCTTGCAACTCGCCATGTAAAAAGGCATTTTTTATATCCAGTTGATATAAATGTCAAGAATTAGAAGTTGCAATAGAGATAAATAGGTGAATAGTGGTTAACTTAGCCACAGGAGAAATTTTTTCTAAATAATCCACACTATAGGTTTGAGCATATTCCTTTACTACAAGATGAGCTTTTAGTCGAGCTACTATTCCATTAGGATCAACCTTGATTGCATATATCCATTTACAAACCAATTGCCTTCTTTCTTGCAGGTAAGTCCACTAGATCCTAAGTGTGATTTGTATCGAAGGCATTCATCTCATCAATCATAGCATCTCGCCAACTAAGATGTGATAGTGCAACATGAAGAGATTTTGGAATGGTCAGTGTCAAGGGATGCAATAAATGAGGAAGATGATGGTGACAAGTGATCATAAGATACATAAGAAGAAATTGGATAGGTACATTGATGTTTACCTTTATGGAGTGCTATAGGAAGATCAAGATCACTTGTAGCCAGATCCATTGAGGAAGAAGAGACTGGTGCAGGACATGAAGCAGGAGGAACTCGTTGTTGAGAGTATACATACTGAATTGGAGGTCATGATGGTGGGGGTGATGTTAAGTCACTTTAAGACTTATAAGTAATATGATAAAGTAACAAATTGTTATCCTCTTCTTGTTTTGGAGTTTCAATGGATGAAAAAAATGGTGTGTTTTCTACAAAAGTGACATTAATTGAGACAAGATATTTGTTAAGATGAGGACAAAAACATTGATATCTTTTTCGAACCCGAGAATATCTCAAAAATATACATTTGAGAGATTTAGGATCAAGTTTACTAACTTGAAGATGAACATCACGAACAAAACAAGTACTACCAAATATCTTAGGTTCAATAGGAAACAATGATTTCATAGGAAACAACACTGTATAAGGAGTCTCACCTTGTAGAAAAGATGAAGGGAGACGATTAATCAAAAAACAGGTAGTGGAGACTGCATCGGCCCAAAATTGTTTAGGAACATGCATCTGAAATAGAAGTGCTCTTGCAGTCTTAAGAAGATGTTTGTTTTTTTAGCCACTCCATTTTGAGAAGGTGTATCCACACAGGAAGATTGATGAAGGATACCATTTTAGAGCATATATGATTGAAATGAGTTAGAGAAATATTCTTTGGTATTATCACTTCTTAATATATGTACTGAGACATTGAATTATATTTTTATTTTAGCATAAAAGGTAGAAAAATGTAAAAACACCTCTGAACGATTTTTTATAAGATAAAACCAAGTTATGCGAGAATAATAATCCACGAAGGTAACAAAATACCGAAAACTAGCCTTAGATACAATTGGGCATGGACCCCATAAATCAGAATACATCAGAATGAACTAACTCAAAAGATAGGCTAGCTCTTTTATTAACTCTAGGTAAACTAGACAAACGGTGGTGTTAGCAAAATGACAAGATTCACAATCTAAGGTAGAAACATGATTAAATTGTGGATAAATGGTCTTCAACACAGATAAAGAAGGGTGACCAAGCCAACAGTGAGCTTGGAAAAGTGTTAAGACACTCGAACATGCAACTAACCTCGATACTTATGTATCTAATATATAGAGACCACCTGATTCATGTCCTTTACCAATAATCTTCTTCGTCTTAAGATCTTGAAACAAATAATGATCAAGATATAATGAAATACAACAATTCATTGCATGAGTAAGTTGACTTATTGATAGTAAGTTAAAGAAAACTGTGGTAAACTTAATCTAGAAGATAAGGAAATCAAAGGAGTTGAATTAATAGTACTAGATCTAAGGACAAAATGACTTAGAGCCATCTGCTAGAGTGACATTTGTAGGAGAGGTGTATGGTTGGTAAGTGGAGAAGAGATCAAGGTTACCTGTCATGTGATCTGTGGCACCAGAATCGATGACCCATTTGGACAAATGAGGAAAGAAGGCACCAAGTTGATTTATGTGATTCAACAATCGCAGACATATGATGAGATGAAGCCTTCAATGCCTTTTGATATTGAGAGAATTTGGCATATTCATTAGCAAAAATTATTATTGTCTTTTTAGAAGGCGGACTTGATGTGGAGTTAGTGGAGGCAATTAGTACTGATTGCTTCTTATGGCCACGATTTTGCAATTTCTTACAAGTATGCTTTGTATGTCCTGGCTCATGATAGTAATAGCAAACAACTCCCTTTGATTCCTGACCTCGAATATGATCTCTACTAAGTTTATATTTTGTTATTTTAGTTGTCACTAGAACCATATTTATAATATGTGATTTATTCTCAGCCATCTAATCATCCAATGCTATATATATTTCCTTCCTTTAATCCACACAACAAACACCAATAGCACCAAACAACACTAGAAGATTAAAACACCACAAAACAAACACCAACAGCTCCAAACAACACTAGAAGATTAAACCAAACCAGAAATGCAAATTCCAAATAGGCAAAACACCTCAATCAGTTTACCAAAAAAAAAAAAAACCAAGCTTTTAAAACCACCAAGCTGAAAGAAAAATTAATTTCCCAGTAACAATAAAACCAAACCAGAAACTCTAACCTTAGCAAGGGGCATGTGTCTCAAGATGATTTTCAAAATGGTGATATTGGAATGAAGAATATCGTACCACGAAGACCCAGCAAGAACACGTAGATGAATGGGGGTCACACGTGCCTCCATGCATGGAAAGCAAGGAGGAGCGGTGGACGGTTTATGTGGTGCATGAGCCTCACGTGCCGATCCGTTGGTTGCTGGAGTTGGTTGTGGAAGTTCGTTGGATAGCAATCTTTCCTCCTAGAGGGGTGGTGAGAAAAAAAGAAACACAAGCACTCTCTAGGGTGTGTGTAGGATACAAACGCTGCTCATTAGGCAGCTAGGGTATAATGAATCCTAAACCCTAATCTAAAAAAAAATTCCTATGGTTAGGCAGCTCTGATACTATGTAATTTTAATAGGAAATTGTATTCAAATTTACTCTACATTAATACTACAAGAACAATATATATAGAGATACAAAATCTTACCAACCTTTTCCAACTTCTACTTAACACTATATTAATTATAATCTAGAAAATACAACATATTATAACAGTTATTAAGAAGCTAATCGTAATTATTTATGGCTTGACAAAACTTTGTTTCTCTAGAGTCCAATACTTTGGTGAATGACCTTTTTCAATGTTCATGTTGACTTAGCCTCTGAATGTCTAAATCTTATCGTGATAAGGAAGAATTGGCTGAGAAGTGCTGTATGAGTTTGTTTTAGTTGGACTGCACTTAAGTACTGCACCAGTATAATGTGTATCGCTCCAACCAATTGAAGCCATAGCCCCCATTTATTTTTGGTGGATTCCTTATATCCTATAGGTTGTTCATATGAAAAGCTTTTTTCTCATGCTGCAACCATATGTTTCTATCTTTTATTCCTATGCGGTTAGGTATTGAGTCCAAATTGATTCTTTTGACTCAGTAATGAATTTCATGCTCTACCATATGCACTTTAGCATAGCCTTGTACAAATGGACCAATCAAATGCACTTTAGCATAGTTCATGCAAATTGACAAGTTGTAGAAATTTAGGGATTTATGGTGAAGAAGAGATAGGTAGTGTGATCGATGTTCCTTGACTATCATTAAGTGAACTTTCCTGTTTTAGAGTTCCTGAAAAGTTGCATCGTTGGCTCTTATAGGAAGAGAGGTACTTTCATTCTAAAAGAACCTTATTACATTATTGTTGAAATTTTTAACTACCCACTGTTATTATAGTGATCTATACTATATTTGATTGTTGGAATTCCTAACTACCCATTTTTAAAGGATAAACTAAATTCAATGTGAATTATGATTTATAAAAGGAATTCAAGACTTCTTGATTTCTTTGCTTAGCTTTCATGTTTCAGGTGCATCATACTTTTGCAACTGCTGGATCAGATGGTGCTTTTAATTTCTGGGACAAGGATAGCAAACAAAGACTGAAGGTCTCCATCTCTCTCTTTATGTGATTATGCCCTGTGTGTCACTTTTGTCATTTAGCTTTGTAGATTGTATCTCTCATAGGAATACTCTGGTTAAAAGTGTGAAGCAACTAGTTGTTGGATTCCATTATTGAATCGATTCACCCTTCTATATCTCCCAGTGTGCAAATTGAAATGAACCATCCTTTTTCTTTGCTTAGAGCTAACTTTTTAGGTGTCATTCTGAACGCTATCAGAAGGGTGGTTTCTAGGATCGGACACAACTCCAAAACCCCCTCTCTTCCCCACCACACACCCACACACACAAAAGAAAAAGGAAAAAAAGAAGAAGAAAAAAAGCTTTTCTTTTAAGCTTGTCACCATATGGTGGATAAAGATGTCAAACAGACCATTCAGATTGGTATATTTGGATTTCAGGCCATGTCAAGATGCAGTCAGCCTATCCCTTGCAGCACCTTCAACAATGATGGCTCAATATTTGCATATTCGGTAAGTCTTCGTTTGCACACTTCTCCATTTTGACTTATCTTGCATGCTTATCATGCATCACTTTTGGTACCAGTTACCTGCATCCCTCCCATGAGTGCTCACATGCATTGATGGGCA
Organism: Laguncularia racemosa; assembly: GCA_037954665.1. Lineage (NCBI taxonomy): Eukaryota > Viridiplantae > Streptophyta > Magnoliopsida > Myrtales > Combretaceae > Laguncularia > Laguncularia racemosa. Next base: position 7,377,224 of record JBBMOL010000002.1, on the reverse strand, counting down.
CTGCCTTTCATGCAGTGTTTTCTCTTGGCATTCACTGAGAGCATGTATACTAAAGTCTTTGTTTATGTGGAGGCAGTTCATGGCCATCATATAAACTAATTAATAAAGTAGAATGTCATTTTTTCACGCATTTAGCAAAGACCATTTGGATCGAAATAACTTTTCTTTTGACTTGATAGGTATGTTATGACTGGAGTAAAGGTGCAGAAAACCACAATCCATCTACAGCCAAGACCTATGTTTTCTTGCACTTGCCTCAGGTATGAGTCTATAATTCTATCTTACATCTGGTTGTTGAGCTGCGCCCTGTTAAGTCTTGAACAATGTTGATATGGCGAAATAAACCTAGGAGTAAAGAGTGGGGAAAAAGATTGGTTCTGAGTTTTAGTAGTTCTGATATTCTGATATCTCCATTATAGGTGTTAAGTAATAGATATTATAACTCACATCATATTTATAAGTTTAAATTTCTAGATAAGATGGTTGTGTTACTGGTCTTAATATGGTTTCATAGCAAGAAGTCGTGAGTTCAAATCTTTGCAGTCATCTTATCTCATTTAATTAAGCTGTTCTCTAGATGGGTCTAGTCAAAACCATATTTACACGTGCAAGTTTCTGGATAAAATGTTTTTTTTTTTGGTAATTGGGGGCCTGAATTCTACATTGGTTGTGGTGCTAGCCTTAACAGTAGGAAAGTTCCATTTTGAAACCCTGTGTGCTTCTCTGTTGCAGGAAAATGAGGTTAAAGGCAAACCACGAGTTGGTACAGCAAACCGAAAGTAAAGTATCCGTTTGATAGGGTCCATGTAGTTAGGATAGGCAATTGCTGAGTATGTTCTTCTCCCATCGGTTTAGTCCCTTTGGAGGTGCAAATGTTTTGGCTGGAAGGGACAGATAGCAGAGAAGCAAGTTTTTGCCGAAGGCTTTTTCTTTTTGCCTGCTTTTCACTCTCCTAGTTTGGGAGTTGGAATTGGATTATAACCCTGTTCATCGTTGATGCATTTTCTTTCAGTAATGATTTTCATTGCAAAATGTTTCATCCGAACTGCTAGAACGAATGGGGTGGTTGTGATTCTTACGTGTTTTCAAAGTCATTAATTGAAGACAATTGGAGAGGTTAGAAGTCCACGTCCATGGCTTGAAGTATCAGTTCACTCTCTCGTGTCATTAATCACTAACTTTCTTTTTGCTCATTGTAGTTTCTAAGTGTATGTTTGCTTATGCCTCTGGGGCGGAGCTGTTTCGTGTGTTTTTTCTTTTAGTTGGACTGGACGCCATGATTCTCACAAGACATTGTGCATCATTTTTATTACCTCTGTATTTCTCTTGATCTCAATGAATTATTACAAACAATGCATGCTTTATGTTCTATTAGTCAGGACTCCTTGGTTGTAACTCAACTTGAACCTTTTTTTTTTACCTCCAACTTGAACTTCTTTGCCTTCGTAATTGTTAACTATTTTGCTCACTCACGAAGAAACAAAATTTTCTAGTTTACTAAATTTTAATGTTCAGCGTTGCCAAATGTTCTTCTTCTTCTTCATGGCTGAGCAATATATTTTACAAGCAATAGGAAACGAAATTGAGCATGTTTGATTTCTATAGAAGGATGGTATCATACCCACTGAATTATAAGGTTTTGAAAATATCATCCACGCTTTGCAAAACTTTGGCTCCCCTTTCTTTTCATAATTTTGATTCAATAGAACAGTTAATATTCACACCATTAGCTGTAAGTTATTTGGATCTAATAGATAAACTTGTAAATAGTTTGAAGCATATCAGGCTACTCCCAATCTTAAGATCATCTATAAGATCTTTAAGGTATTATATCTATATTTTAAGGATCTTTGTCGATAAGGAATTTTTATAATTTATTTTTAAATTCTTTAAGAATTTTTTTTTTTTTTGCATGGGTCTTACATTATATATGTATGTATTAAAAAAAATGCTGTTGGGAGTTTATAGCAACTATAAGTTGGTTTTCTACAGCAATGTAAAAAAAAAAAAAAAAAAAAGTTCCTTGTTAGAGGACTTGGTTCTTGGCTATGAGCCTTAGTTTATTTGAGGAGGACGTGAGATAGGAGCCCTTAAGCCTTGGAATTTATGTCAAGAACTTGTGTAGGTCTTATACTTTGAAAGTCCATTTAATTTTTATATATTTTCAATGTCATCTTCCTAAATTTTCAGACTCATTATGCAAAGATGCACTGTATTAAGAGAGTGAAATTTTAACTATTCCACAAATATTAAGTGAGAACTCATGGAAAAAAAATTATGGGAGAGTATACTAACATGTGGATAATTAAGGGTGTATACAATGTGTAAATATTACATATCAAATTTTTTTTATTAATAATATTAAAACGTAAAAGACTAATTTTGGTGCTTTAAGATTCTCATGAGTTTATCAATTTTGATCCTTCAAAATAGCTCTTTTTGCTCGATAAATCTTTGAAACTTCAAACTTATATTGTTTATGAGTTGGGTAGACAATTTCTTCCGAGTTGAACTTTATTATGCTGAAATATCTCCAGCAATAAAGTAGTTTTCAAAATATGGTACGAGATCCTCCTATTTTTCCTCCAAATTTTATTGCACAGCCTATTCATTTTCTTCTTTCGATATTTTCGTCCTCCTTATTTCATCCCCCAAGCCTACCCAACGGTTCCTCTTCCTCAACATTGCTTACAACAACATAATTCACTTGAAATTCAAGAAAGTTTTTGGCATTAGATTTTAAGATTGATTATGCTCAATTTGTTTAGAGCCATTTCAAAATATAATTTGTAATTTTAATTCTTTTTAGTAATTGCGCAAGTAATCTACAATATAAATTAATTAGACATAACATGTTAATTTTATTATAGTGGAAGTGGTCCTTATCAGAAGAGGAAAAAGTTTTGTAGGAATGGACAAAAAAAAAAAAGAGAGCATAATTTTCAATATTTAATGTTAATTGTTCAAGTATTTGGCGAAATTATTTATTTTTACATATTTTTCAATATACTTTACACCATATGAGAACTTCGAAAATCCCTGATTTGCTTAAGTCAGGAATTGGCTAGCTGCGATACACAAAAGCTTGGAAAATCGGTGAAAACATCTTTAGTATTTTTAATAATAAAGTTATATGGATAGAGGAGTGCAAAATACAAATATAGAATATATATACAATTCTAGCCTCATAACTTTGGGGTGGTTAGTTAAAGCTATTTTTAATAGGGAATAAATCCTTGTTTCTTCCAAATAAAGCTGCCCCCTTTTACATAAGATATCCTCAAATCTTTTAGGAAGGAAACAATAAGAGTTTTACAATTATACACTTGTCATTATTATTTAAGTATGGAATGAGATATTCAAAATTTGAAAATTATTACAAGAAGGTGGTATAGACACATTTTGATTATTCAGTTTGTTTGGAGGGTCGAAGATGATTTTACTTTTGCACCATGCTGTGAATGGGATCGATACTATTTCACAGGTTTAGGTCTTTGGCTTTATAAATATATATTACTAAGTTTCATAAGAGTTTGTCTAAATGAAATCAAGAAAATTGAAACTTTAGGTAGGTTCGAAGACATTAAGATTTATATAAATTACAAATAGAATAGAACACCATTATATCTTATTGTATATATATAGACAGCCCTTTCACTTTTTTTCTATTTTACCTTGTATAGATAGATTCGATCTTCTCTTTTGAGCAGGCATTACATGTGCATGGTTTGTTAGTGCCATATAATAGACCAAGATTTTTGTTTACGATATATCCCTATTTAAAGCTAAGGAAAAAGTAAAACAGAATTCACGTGCCAAAATGGTCTTACTTGAAACTAGAAATTGACATTGTATGACGTATGAGTTGTGAGTAGCCTCACGGTCATGTCATCAACATCACACGATTGATTATATATATATATATATATATGTATATATATATGTATATGACGTGGCATTCTACGATTGGACTTTCAGCTAAAGAACGTAGAAGCTCAGAAGACATTGCATTTGCATGTGATATTATGTATTGTTTATTAGGAAGCGAATGACTTGGGCTTCAAAAGCCACAAAAGTCCCGCTCGTTCGTTCAGGAGTTCGTTACGAACTGTACGAACATTTTGAAGAAAGAGAGAGAAAAAATGGAAGCTTAAAATCTCTTCTTACCACTCCACTTCTACTTTTAAGTTCCATCCAAATTCAAACTAACACAACACACACACATTCTCTCCCAAATTACACTGCTTAAATCAATAAAAATTACACACCTTTCCAACTTTAGCTCTCCATTAAAAAATCTTTTACGTTCTTCAATTTCCACATTATTTGGAAAAAAAATATGAAAAATGAATTCCGTTTATCAAAATGAGAGAGAATTCAATCGATAGAATAAGATTAATCAGTTGTTGTTTATAGATTGCGGTTATTCGATTTTTTTTTTTTTCGTTTTTGGATTTAGGTTCTTAATCAAAAGCTATCATGGCCGGCATTAGCTTGGAGGAGATCAAAAAGGAAAATGTTGATCTTGTAAGTTTCGATTTTATGCCATGACAAGCTTTATGTGCTTTTGATCGTTCTATATGTACTGATTCTGTTTGAGTAGAATTGATATGTTCTGTTATGTAGTGCATTATGCTTGATTTTCACGATATGATGGTTTTCCGGGGCCTGTTTTGTGGAATGACCGAATTGTTGAGTAATTTAGGTTAACTGATCGTATTTTCTGAAGCCATCTGAAGCCGTGTTGTATTTCATTAATGCAGTGTCTTCTGTTAATCATTATGAGTTGTATTTTTGTTCATAGTCAACTCTTGATTGTTGACTGCTTTAACTTTCATGTTATAGCTGATTCGATACTACCAGCTAGTTGTTTAGTAATTTAGGCTAAAGTATCCCGTTGTTTGATCCATGGAGACGAATTGCGCTTGTTACCACAAAATCGTTGTCTTATGAAAAATATTTACCCGTTAGCTTCTTCTAGATAGCTTTGTTCAATAGAATAAATGAGCAAGTGATATGTGATCCAAGGTGGCTCTCAGATTCAAGAAGCTTTTTGTTGCTATTGAATATCACCAATGAATTGTAGTGATTGCTTTGATAAAATTGTAGGATGATGTTAGTATTTTATTAATGTCTTTTGGTGAATTTCTATGATAGTGTCTCGTTTTAATCAAGATACGAGCTACCTTGATGATGATGGTATTAATGTTCAAATTTAGCCTTCAAGGACAAATGTCATCTTCTTTTGCCTTACAAATGGAGTTAGATAGATGATGGTAATGACACCGAAGCCCTTAGAGAGGAAGATCCTTTTAACAACTGTGATTTTGTTGATTGCTCATTTGTGTTTAGGCTTGCTAAGAAATCGGGCAAAAATTACTGATTTAGGCCTTCGCTACTAGGATGAACTTTGCTTGGGAAAAAAGAGGTGCTGCCACTTTCACTTTGAAGTGCCTTTCTCTTCTTTAATTTAGATTTAAGTTAATAGATTAAAAAGCCTTCTTATATCTTTTGGCCAAGAAGTATGCTTTGCAATTTGTCTTCCAATGCATTATCTACAAGTTTGACAGAAATTAACAGGTTCCTTATAATGAAGTAGGGTGGATCACTCTTCTGGATTATCTAAATCCACGTAGTATCTGTACTCAGCTGTTGAATAGCGATTAAAGGATTCACAGATAATTATCGTTTCTTTATTTACAGGAGAACATACCTGTCAATGAAGTTTTTGAACAATTGAAATGTTCAAGAGAAGGTTTATCTTCAGAGGATGGGAGGAAGAGGCTTGAAATCTTTGGTCCAAATAAGCTAGAAGAGAAAAAAGCAAGTGGTGTTAAAAAAAGTCATTTTGTTTTATTATTTCACTGTTAGTATAAAAAAGGGAATAACAAATCAAAATGCTCTTATGAAACAGGAAAACAAGATCCTAAAATTTTTGGGATTTATGTGGAATCCTCTCTCCTGGGTCATGGAGATGGCTGCAGTAATGGCTATTGCTTTAGCTAATGGAGATGTAATTATCTCTAGTATCCTCCCACTCCTCGTTCACAACCTTTCTTCCATGCAACCATGCCTAAACGAAATACTTACTTTTCACATTCTAAATGCTGATAAAATTTATGCAGGGGAAGCTGCCAGACTGGCAGGACTTCGTGGGCATTGTAGCTTTGCTTCTCATCAATTCCACTATAAGCTTTATTGAGGAAAATAATGCTGGTAATGCAGCAGCAGCACTAATGGCAGGCCTTGCTCCCAAAACAAAAGTAAGCTGAGTAGTAAAGATGAATTCAACACAACATCACCCTGCCACCTACCATTAAATGTATGCGATCTGAATCTGGGTTCTTCTAACTAGTCTATTTACTGATATAAGGTTCTGCGAGATGGAAGTTGGAGCGAGCAAGAAGCTGCAATATTGGTCCCCGGAGATGTAATAAGCATCAAATTGGGAGACATTGTCCCAGCAGATGCGCGCCTTTTGGATGGAGACCCCCTTAAAATTGATCAATCGTCACTTACCGGTGAATCTCTGCCTGTGACAAAGAATCCAGGAGATGAAGTTTTCTCTGGGTCAACCTGCAAACAAGGAGAAATTGAAGCTGTAGTAATTGCAACAGGGGTTCACACGTTCTTTGGCAAGGCTGCTCACCTTGTTGACAGTACTAACCAAGTTGGACATTTCCAGAAGGTATTCAAATTTTGTATGGAGATGATATATCAAGGATGAAATTCTAGAAGATAGTTTTGTAACATGATGCATGTACAATGAACAAGGCTTGATTGAATGGCTTTTCATTGTTTTCTAAGGTTTTAAATGTCCAACTTTTTTGTTGAATAAAAATTTTTCAGGTACTGACAGCTATTGGGAACTTTTGCATCTGTACCATTGCTTTGGGCATGATTGTAGAGATTATTGTCATGTACCCGATCCAGCATCGCAAATATAGGGATGGGATTAACAACCTTTTGGTACTGCTTATTGGAGGAATTCCAATTGCCATGCCAACGGTGTTGTCTGTTACAATGGCTATAGGGTCTCATCGATTATCTCAGCAAGGTGCTATTACCAAGAGGATGACAGCAATTGAAGAAATGGCTGGGATGGACGTCCTATGCAGCGATAAAACTGGGACTCTCACCCTCAACAAGCTTACAGTAGATAAGACCCTCATTGAGGTGAGTACTCTCGCTAAAGAGAGGAAAATTTTGAAAACAATCGTCATTTGTGGTGCATGTCCCCTGAAATTAAAGCATAAGTTAAGATTATAAATGAAATGTCCGAAAAATTAATAATTGAGGAAACACTGCTTTGTTTCCTAATAGCAGAGGTTATTTATGGTGAAGTTAAATTATCAGGTGAACATTGCATTTCTTGACAGCAGGCATAATTTGTTTACTGTTAGGTATTCACAAAGGATATGGACAAGGACACGGTGATTTTGCTTGGAGCTAGGGCTTCCAGGGTTGAGAATCAAGACGCCATTGATGCTTGTATTGTTGGAATGCTGCCTGATCCAAAGGAGGTACAGTATGTAGAGACGTGATCTGTCCATTTTGCTTTTCATTGGTGTCTAAGCAAAACCGTGATGTCCTATCTCCTCGAAAATAAATAAATCTTGCGGAAGTCTACAATTATAGACTACTAAGATATCTCCTAAAAAACAAATAAACCTTTAGCAGAAAAACTGGTTATAGAGAATATTAGATATTGAAGCATGAAGGAATAATGATTTGTTGCTACATTGCGATGCAAAGAATATAATTCCCATGGTAAGATAATCCAAGTAATGCAAAAGTCATCCAGGCTAAAATTTCTTACATCTTTGTAATAACTTCACGGTGCCACAATACATACTGACCTCATTTTTTTTGTTCATGCACATGCCTAATATGTCATAACTCTTTTCCTCACATTGAAGCGTTGTATACCTTGCAGGCCAGATTAGGTATAACTGAGGTGCACTTCTTTCCTTTCAACCCTGTTGATAAACGTACAGCCATAACGTACATTGACTCTGATGGCAATTGGCACCGAGTCAGTAAAGGTGCTCCTGAGCAGGTTAGAACTTCTTGACTATTGTGTTTATGGATTTTTCCTGATACATTCAATTGAACCTAATTTATTATGTTGTTTAGATCATTGAACTCTGTAAGCTCCGCGAAGATGCAAAAAGGAGAGTTCATGCCATCATTGACAAGTTTGCAGATCGTGGTCTTCGTTCCCTTGCTGTGGCTAGCCAAGTAAGCTTATTTACAGCATAAGTTTGCTCTTTGATTTGTGGGGAATTTGAGTTCATAAGCAATAAAAAGTGATGATAACTTTTCTGCTTTGCAGGAAGTACTGGAGAAAACCAAAGAAAGTGCAGGAGGCCCATGGCAATTCGTGGGTCTCTTACCTCTTTTCGATCCCCCCAGACATGACAGCGCTGAGACAATTAAACGGGCTCTTGATCTTGGTGTGAATGTCAAGATGATTACTGGTGACCAATTGGCTATAGGCAAGGAGACTGCTCGCAGGCTCGGCATGGGAACAAACATGTACCCTTCTTCCTCTCTTTTAGGCAAGGGCAAGGACGAATCTGTAGGCTCCCTCCCTGTCGATGAACTTATTGAGAAGGCTGACGGTTTTGCTGGCGTTTTTCCTGGTAAACTTGATCTTGATTCCCATATAAAAATGCTTTCACTTAATTGTTATTCAAGTAACCCATGCCTGATATGAACAGCATTGGACATCAACAAAACAGTTATCTGATTGAGTTGATTTGGCAGGAGAACTAAGCAGCAATTCCTCTTTTTTTGTTTTCTCTATTATCTTACAATGACAATTAATCATGTGAAGTTCGGTATGCGATAAGAACACAGAATTGGAGGTGCTAACTAGTGGTAAAAACTTGCAGAGCACAAGTATGAGATTGTAAAGAGGCTACAAGACATGAAACATATATGCGGGATGACTGGCGATGGTGTGAATGATGCACCTGCTCTTAAGAGAGCTGACATAGGAATTGCTGTTGCTGATGCAACTGATGCTGCACGAGGTGCATCGGATATAGTCCTGACAGAACCAGGATTAAGTGTAATAGTGAGCGCTGTCTTAACAAGCCGTGCTATTTTCCAGAGGATGAAGAACTACACCATCTATGCTGTCTCAATAACAATCCGTATCGTTCTTGGTTTTTTGTTGATTGCTCTCATCTGGAAGTTCGATTTCTCTCCTTTCATGGTCCTAGTCATTGCCATACTCAATGATGGGACCATTATGACTATTTCTAAGGACAGGGTGAAGCCATCTCCTGTTCCAGACTCCTGGAAGCTTAGGGAGATCTTTACAACAGGCGTTGTCCTTGGCACGTACTTAGCTGTAATGACTGTGGTTTTCTTCTGGGGTATCCATAAGACTGACTTCTTCTCGGTAGGGAATACAAATCTTGATCCCTCACTACCTCTTATCTTTTGGTTTAAATAGCTTAATTCAGAAATGATACTAACGAACGCGAGTTCTCAGGAAAAATTTGGAGTCAGGTCGATTAGAGACAACCCCCGTGAGATTACAGCAGCAGTATATCTCCAAGTGAGCATCGTCAGCCAGGCTCTCATCTTTGTTACACGGTCCCGGAGCTGGTCATACATTGAGCGGCCCGGTGTCATGCTTATGGTCGCCTTTGTTTTGGCCCAACTGGTATGTTCAGTCTATTTGCTTGTAGCTCGTTTCTGAAAGTAATCCTGACATTCTTCTTTCTAATATATGGAGGTTGCAACGATCATTGCCGTTTATGCTAATTGGGGATTCGCAAATATACATGGTATTGGCTGGGGATGGGCTGGTGTCATCTGGCTCTACAGCATCGTCTTTTATGTTCCTCTTGATTTTCTCAAGTTTATCATCCGCTATGCACTGAGTGGTAGGGCTTGGGACAATTTACTTCAAAACAAGGTATTTCTTTTGGTGTCTGTTCATCTATAATAGAGAGGACGTCGTAGAACAACCAGAGCACGGTATTTTCTTCTTTTCAATGCTTGCTTATGAATTATGATGACATGCACTTGTCTCCAGACTGCTTTCACTACAAAGAAGGATTATGGAAAAGGTGAGAGAGAGGCTCAGTGGGCTAGGCACCAGCGCACTCTACACGGTCTTGAGGCACCCAATACTTCAGAGCTTTTCAATGATAAAACCAATTACAGAGAGTTATCAGAGATTGCTGAACAGGCAAAACGCCGTGCTGAAGTTGCAAGGTAATGCATAAAAGCGGATTCAGCTAGAAGAAATTCAGTATTGTTACACTAAAGATGTCCTGACGTAGTTCTGTCACTTGATTACAGGTTGAGAGAGCTGCACACACTTAAGGGACATGTAGAATCTGTTGTCAAACTAAAAGGCCTTGACGTCAACGCTATCCAACAGCACTACACTATGTGAGGAAGGTTAATGGATCTTTTGAGCACTGGTTGATGAGAATTTCCCTATAGAAGAGGCAGCAGACATTGAAACTAGGAATTAATTTGAGTATGTGTTTTTTTCGTTTCTCTTCACTATGAAGATGATTTCGGAGAAGCCTAAGTTACTGCGTTCCTGAGGTAAATCTTAGGAAGGAAAAAGAAGTATGGCATTTTGTTAGAAAGCAATTTTTCTATGATTATGAGTATTGCTTTTGTACCTATCTCAAACTATTGTCCTCTATTGGTTATGGTCATTCAATTTTGCCATGTGGCTGCGCATGATTTCTTGACGTATATAGGTCTTTAACTATGTGTCTCCTACTGCTCGTCCCTTCACTGTTACATGCGCAAAGCTTGGAGCATATCTTTCTGGGAAAATGGTGTTGAGATAATGATATATTACTTCTTGAAAAGCTATTTAATTGCAAGTTAGCATCCTTAAAGATTATTTTGATGAGATTCTTTCCTCAATGATGTGGACAAAAAAGCGTCTCTTGGGTCTGCCAGTTCAATTGCTATTTTATTAATCAATATAATGATACAAATAGAGATTGTTTGCCTGTGCGGGTCTATCTCAGTGTACAAAGGCTTGTTTGATCAGGTTTGATCTCCATAACTTAAGGAACAAGAAGAGCTTTCTCCATTAGTAGATCTCCTAAGTTAAGTGTGGATCCACTGTCTTTGACTGATTCAAACTGGTGGATTTGGCAGGTTTTAAGCTTTAGATACCATGTGACCACTGAACCGAATAAAAAAATATAGACCAGTTTACTCCTTGACTGAAGGAATAGTTCCAATGGGACTTTTTTTTTTTTGGATTAAGTGGTGAAGTTCATTTTGCATGGATAGAATGTTATGTGGGAGATTTTTTTTTTTCCTCTTCCCATGTTTGGGCAAATAACATATAATGCAAGCATATGAAAAGCAAGGGTTTCATTTGGCTTACAAGCTCATAAGGTCATATAGGTTTTCATTTGAGTTGGCCTGGTAACTTGCCAGAGTAGTTTGAGTTCAAGCTCTAGTCAATCATAATCAAATTATATTATTCAAGTAAATATTAAGCCAAACTCGAATGATGTGTGAGTTGGCTTGGTTCATTTTACTCTTACTCATATCATGGTAGTGGACTTAAAACTTACGCTTCGAAAATGATTTTTACAATAAAAGCATCACAATATTTAATTTACTATTAAAAATGTATCTGATTTTTCCATCACAACAATTCCAAGTCCAAACAAAAAGGATTTTATTTTGTAAATCAGATATAAGATATTACTAAAAAACCATTTGACAATCTAGAAAATTGAGCTTATCCACGAAAGATTTGTTCTTATTTACTAAAGACAGCTTTTAATATTGGAACCAATCTTACTAAGACCGGATAATGCCTACATCTGTTTCACTTATTTGGTAAGGTGACGCGAGTACCATAAAGCCCCTTCAGCTGCATTTGCTGCTGCCTTCTTCTTGCTTGGCCTTGGTGCACCAAAGCATTCAAGAAACGTAGAGTCACTTGTTTCAATCTCCAAAGTAAACTTGAAGGTGTACCTGCACACATTAGCTTTCTTAATTTTCAGCAATAATCATAAGCTCAAAACTCTAATAAAAGGGTATGTTTGATTAGCAAAATATGTTTTCTGCGCTCTTTTTTGGCATTTGTTATAAACAGAGTTTTATAATTTGTCATGTACTACCGTGATAATTTCAATACATTATGAATACTAGTGGCTTTCAATGGAAGAAGTGGTGAAAGATAAACGGTAGCAGTCAAACTTTGGTAATGGTAATTAAAGGCCATAGAAACTATCAATGCATCTTTTAACAATAGAAATCCTTCTTCTTATTTTTAATGGATTTAATATCTTCATCTTTCATTATCACTTACTGCTAGAAGCTATTACTAATCACAACCTTTTGAGATTAAAACCATAATGATTATTGTCAAAAACAGAACAGTAGGAGCATGGTTTGAGGAAATCTTTTTCCTTGATCTTTTCTTTCATATGTTGAATATATATATATACACGAGAATGTTATCTATTCCTTCCTAAACTTACTCCTACACATTAGTTAAGTCAATAAATAAGAATATCTCCAAATATCTATTTACCTAAATTACAAAGATTACAGATATCACAATCGTGGAGAGCCGTCAGGAGATACACGATCGTGTACACGACCGTGTACTTTGGTCGTGTACTTGCTGTACGTTTCTGTGCGCATATGCATGACCGTGTACACGGCCGTGTACTTTGGTCGTGCACTTGCTGCACGTTTCTGTGCCCCATATACACGACCGTGTACTTTGGTCGTGTATTTGCTGTACGTTCCTATGCCCATATACACGACCGTGTACTTTGGTCGTGTACTTGCTGTACGTTTCTGTGCACATATGCACGACCGTGTACTTTGGCCGTGTATTTTCCTACCACATACACGATTGATATCAATAACATCATTCTCAATACCCTCCCTTAAGGTGGAGCGTGAGGATTACGAATGCCTATCTTGCGAAGAAGAAACTGAAATTGCTCTCGTCCTAAAGCCTTTGTCAAAATATCTGCCAACTGCTCATTGCTGCGAACTTAAATGGTTTTGATCAGTCCAGCTTGTAGTTCATCACGTACGAAATGACAATCAACCTCAATATGTTTTGTGCGTTTGTGAAAAATAGGATTTGCAGCAATATGCATTGCAGCTTGACTATCACAAAACACGGTAGCAGATTGATCATGATGCACGCCTAAGCATAACAACAATCCTTTGAGCCATTTTAATTCACAAACCGTGGCTGCCAAAGATCAATATTCTGCTTCCGCTGAAGAACGAGAAACACTATGTTGTTTCTTGGTCTTCAATGAAATTGGAGAGCTGCCAAGGAAAACAAAATACTCTGTAAGTGATCTTCGAGTCAATGGACAACCTCTCCAATCTGAATCACAATAGGCTGTCAACTCAAGATTGCTCTCAGCTTTCAGAAGAATACCTTGTCCAGGACTACCTTTCAAATATCGAACTATATGCAACGCTGCATCCCAGTGTTCTTTTCTTGGTTGTTGCATAAATTGAGCTAAAATATGAACACCATACGACAACTTAGGTCTTGTGATAGTTAAGTAAATCAAGCGTCCTACCAGCCTTCGATATTGTTCAGGATCACACACCAATTCACCTTTGGCAAGTGCTAGGTGATGATTTTGCTCCATCGAAGATTGTGAGGGCTTAGCACCTAGCAACCTAGCTTCATTAATGATGTCTAAGGCATATTTTCGCTAGCACAAAAACATGCCTTTGTCATTTCTAGCCACTTCGATACCAAAAAAATACTTCAAAGCACCCAAATCCTTCATATGAAAACATCGATTCAAATATGCTTTTAACTCATCTATCAAGTGTGATTCACTTCCAGCAATAATGATATCATCCACGTACACCAAGACCGCCAAGTGCACTTTATCTTGCATCAAAGTAAACAGAGAATAATCTGAACGAGATTGACAAAAACCATACCGTTTTAGTGCTTCAGCCAATTTTGCAAACCAACATTGCGGTGCTTGTCGTAAGCCATAGAGAGCCTTCTTCAAACGACATACTTTTCCGGGTTAACGAGTATGAAAGCCAGGGGGCATTTTCATATAAACTTCTTCTTCCAAATCTCCATGAAGAAAGGCATTGTGGACATCCATTTGATGCAGTCCCCAACCTTTAGCCACTGCGACAGAAAGAAATGTACGCACCGTAACCATTTTTGCTACTGGGGCAAAGGTTTCATTGTAATCTATCCCTTCAAATTGATTATTTCTGAGAATAACCAAACGCGCTTTGTACCGCTCAACCGTGCCATCAGAATTATACTTAATTTTGTATACCCACTTGCTACCGATTGCTTTCTTCCCTGGTGGTAAGTCAACTAATGTCCATGTTCTATTCTGCTCAAGGGCATCAATCTCTTTTTGTATAGCTTCTCTCCAGCGTGCATCCTTCATTGCTTGATGGAAGAATTTTGGCTCCACACTGCCTGTTATGGCTGCTAAGAAACCTTGATGACGTGGTGAGAAATTTGTGTAATTTATATATTGAGCTAAGTCATAGGGCGTACCTGAGGATGATGTTGGTTTGGCTGAACCTGCAGAGGGGCTATTACTGTGAGCAGCATAAGTCACACAATCTTTCAACCGTGTAGAAACTTTCTTAGACCGAAGCCTACGACCAAGAACCGACGAACCTTGTTCTACACTCTCCAATATGACCTCTGGTGATATATCACCCTCCCTGACTTTAGCACCAACATTTTGAGCATCATTCAATTGCTCAGGTGTTTCATCAGCAAGTTCTATGAGTTCCTTTTCTTCTGTCCCAATCAAATTAGTTTCTCCCTCGTCAATGCACTCATTTATTTAAGAGTGCACTGCGGTATCCTTGTTCATTTGTACACACACATCTATATATGGATACTCATTTTCATGAAAAACTACATCCCGAGACACAAAGTAGCGTCGTGTTTCCAAATCATACAATCTCCAACCTTTCTGTCCAAATGGATATCCCACAAAAATACATTTATGACTTCGACTAGCAAACTTATCCTTTTCACGATTCAAACTCCTTGCATAGCACAGACACCCAAATGTACGAATGTAACGGTAATCAGGTCGTTTACCATACAAAATTTCATAAGGTGGTTTTCCTCCTAACACCTGAAAAGGAGTGCAATTGATCAAATATCCAGCTGTCAACACACATTCCCCCCAAAACTCAATTGGCAAATTAGCTTGAAATCGCAATGCTCGAGCTATGTTAAGTATATGACGGTGTTTTCTTTCTACTCGCCCATTCTGTTGTGGTGTTCCAACACACGAAGTTTGATGTATTATCCCATTGTTCAAGAAATAATCTTTCAAGCTAATGAACTCACTTCCATTATCACTTCTCACTATCTTAACATTCTTATCAAACTGCCTACGAACCATAGCAACAAAATTTTGCAGGATACATCCTACTTCAGTTTTAGCAATCAGCAAATATATCCACACACATCTAGAAAAATCATCAACAATTGTGAGGAAGTAACTTGCATTAGAGGAACTAGAGGTTCTATAAGGTCCCCATAAATCACAATGAACAAGTTCAAACAATTCACTAACTCTACTATCACTAGAATAAAACATACTTCTGGTTTGCTTTGCTTTGAAACAAGCATCACAACTCTTATTTGAATCTAACTTAGTCTTATTTTCAGTAATTAAGCCTACAATCTTTGGTGACGGATGCCCCATTCTTCTATGCCAAAGTTCATCAGAAGTCAGCGTCCGAGACTGAAGTGCATGAACTGGTGGCTCCTTCTTGAAAGAATATAGCCCTTTGCAACGTTCACCCGCTTCAATCACCATCCTCGAAGTGCGGTCCTGTATCAAACAAAGCTTATCAGTGAACAATACATTACATTCCGATTCATCAACTAACTGTGACACAGAAATCAAATTGCAATGCAATCCCGGAGCATGAAGAACATTATCCAGTTGAACGTTCTTCCCTAAGCAAACAGACCCTTCCTGTAGCGCTAGCACTTGTTCTCCATTAGGTAAGCCAATTGGACAACCTAATATGTTTCTTAAGCTAGATAAACATTCTGAATTCCCTGTCATATGTTGCGTAGTTTCAGAATCAATTATCCAAAGAGTATTTTCCTTACCAGTCATCTTCTCACTATTACTCCCTGATTTGTAAGTGTTCAGCATGCTCATAACTGCTGCCCATTGTTCATTCGTCAACGTACCAGGAGTCGCAACTTCCTTTGTTTCTGTGTTTAGCTCCTCAATCGCTTGAGCAACATTAACTCGAGCACCGCTCCGTCCTCTTCCTGTCATCTTGCCTCGACCTCTGCCTCCTAACTATCTTCCTCGACCTCTACCAACTGCTTTAGGCCGATCACCCCACTAAGCGGGATAACCTATAAGCTGAAAGCATCCCATGGAGTCATGTCCTTCTCTATTGCAATGTGTGCAGACAACCCTTTTGTCCTTTGTTCCTTCATTGGTTTGGACCATAAAACTGGCAGCTTCATTCTTGATCTCCTTTTCCTTGGAGATATTTCGAACCCTTTCCTCTTGGCACATTAACGAATATGCCTTACTAACACCGGGCAACGGTGTCAAGCTCAGGATATTTGTCCTCACTGTGCTGTAGGCATTGTCTAACCCCATTAGAAATTGATGAAGTTTTTCTTCTTCTCGTTTCTTAGTTATTTCAGTTCCGATATTGCACTTGCAACCTCCACATTTGCACGCAGATATCACATCATAATTTGCCAGTTCTTCCCACAATTGTTTCAATTTGGCATAATAACTCATGAGTGACATTCCTTGTTGTCTGCAATTTGCAAGTTCCGTCATCAACTGCTGCACTCGTGCACCATCTGTCATAGAGAAACAATCTTTGATGTCTTCCCACAAGTCCTTTGCAATTTCCATGTGCGTCAATGTGGATCGCACCGTTGGCTCGATTGTATTCATTATCCACGATACAAGCATGGAATTCACAGTCCACCAATCTTCCAACTCATCCGAGTTTTCGTCAGGCTGAGTCACAGTTCCATCAAGAAAACCAAATTTCTTCTTGGCTCTCAAAGCAGTCCGAATGGCTCTAGACCATTCATCATAATTGTCTTCTTTCAATTGCACTTGGGTTATTATATTTCCAGGATTGTCATTCGCATACAATGTGTATGGTGACAACAATTTCTTTTCTTCTCCTGCCATTATTGTGTTCAAGGCTCTGATATCATGTCAAAAACAGAACAGTAGGAGCATGGTTTGAGGAAATCTTTTTCATTGATCTTTTCTTTCATATGTTGAATATATATATGTACACGAGAATGTTATCTATTCCTTGCTAAACTTACTCCTACACATTAGCTAAGTCAATAAATAAGAATATCTCCAAATATCTATCTACCTAAATTACAAAGATTACAGATATCACAATCGTGGAGAGCCGTCAGGAGATACACGACCGTGTACTTTGGTCGTGTACTTGCTGTACGTTTCTGTGCACATATGCACGACCGTGTACTTTGGTCGTGCACTTGCTGCACGTTTCTGTGCACATATGCACGACCGTGTACTTTGGCCGTGTATTTTCCTACCACATACACGATTGATATCAATAACATCATTTTCAATAATTATCGATCCTATTATTTTGATAATAACAAATCTCGAGAAATTTTCTAACAAAAAGAAGAACAAAAGATAAAGGACCCTGAAGTTTGATTCTGTTTTGCAAAGAAACATAGACTCGGTCCAGTACCCAACGATCACTCCAATTACAAGCAACTCATCAACAATTCTTGAAGTTAAACTCTGTTGTTTGCCGTATCAGCACAATATTTCGATGTCAAATGATTAAACAAATGTTCAGTATAAGCAACGTTTAATTCCTGAGATGACTGCGGAGAAAAATTTTCAAATCCAATTGGTGTCTCTATCTGTTTCTGACCAGTTCCACGTGGACGGACATTCCATGCGTAAGAAATTTATCAATTTTAACTATGCTTTCAGAATGATAGTTTGTGATCAATGGATACGTAAATTGGACATAATGCGGGGTTAGGAAAATTCAGTCCATCTGAACCATTATATGCACATTATCAAAAGAACTTACTTCCTATCTTGCGGTGGTCCTTCCTCACGGCAGCACTCATACAAAGGAAGTTTCTACTTGTTTGCATTACATAAATCACGCAAATGTGATCTTGCTGGGCAATTGATTGGATCGCCTGAAAAGTATCATAAAAAATTTTAGACGGAAAAAAAAAAAAAAACACACTCTGCTTAATTATATTCCTCAGTACTTAGGACAAAGGAGTTTATTAAGTTCGTTAAAGCTTTCATATCAACTCCAATTTTTCAGAACAAAAGTCGAGGTAGCATTAACAGCGCAATGACTTAAGCTATTCTAGGATATCTAATCTTAAAACGTAAGATATTCCTAAGTTTGCCACATTTATCATTTCTTTTTCTTTTTTCAAATGCTATACAGCCATTTACATCGGCAACAGCAGCATGCAGCAAAACCTCTCTGTTTGATACTGCCTATTGACACCTGTATATTTTCGAATTTTAGCATCTACAGTTTACGTTCATATAATTTAGTTTCTCATCTTTACAAATATATTTATCCGACGTTACGTTTGGTTGGCAGAAGGTTCCAAATACACCAACCAATATCCCGAAGAATATCGTCTCTTTCACTGTATAGGGTGTTTTTGGTTTCACACAAAACGTATTCCAGACCATTTTTTTGGCCATAAACAATATTTTTTATTCAAAAATATTATCTTAGCAATCATAAATGGCTGCATATATATTATAATGGTGGGTTTTTTTTTTGCAGTAAGTAATAAAAGATATGGTGGCAACAGTCTGACTTTTTCAATGATAGTGGTTAATAACCACACCAAAAAAAAAAGAAAAATAATAATAAATAGTGAGTAAAATTATTATATATATATTTTTTATGAAAATAATTTTGCCAAGACATTTCTCATGATGATGAACCATCCTGCTGCTTCTAGGCGTTGGTTGTGACCTTTTTGACTTCCCATTTATCGCTAAAATCCATTAGTAATTGCAATATATTTGGCATCATAAAATTTTAATTATAACAAAGATTGAGAAAAAAAAATTGAAAAAAATTCCAACGAAACAAACACACCAAAGATAAAACTAGTTTTCTCATGCCCTAATAAACCGAAGCAAGATGACCTAGAAAGTCCATGCAAACTTTTGTGATAGTACACAACTGTACCCTCGGAGCTTGGCTGATTTAGTGTGGAGTTATTTGAATTATCCAACCACCTTGCTGATGAATCTCCATCATCTTCACTCCTCTTTAAGCGTTTCTTCTGCAAAATATGACATTTCTAACCAACAAACTAAACGGAAAACTAGGAACCGGATAGAGCAGTCAAACATAAGGTACCTTAAACGGTGTTGATGAGTTAGGCTCACCCGAGTCAGAGGAACGGGAGATTTTCACGTGGAAGTTCGCTGCAAAATCGCGTGTGTTGGACATCCTCGTGTTGGCTTTGTAGGACGGATCTTCTTCTTCCCTTTTCTTGAGAATTCCTAGTCAGTCTTGCAGCTTCTTTTTCCTCTTAAGAATTTCGCGTCTTGAACGCTGCTTGATGGTGGTTTCTGTGAGTAGTTCAATGCTGTTTTCATTATTCCATTTTTGGGTGTATGTTTTCTTTTTGCTACTTTTACTACGGAGAAACTTAAAAAGGAAAAGAAAGCACGTGGCACGGTCCACCGTGATGGACTATGCCTCTGTTTTGTAAGCGCACTTTTACTCGGAGGCACATAATAGTCCAGACAAAAGAGAAAACAAAAAGCATCAGCATTTATTTTTAACTATATCCTCTGTACATATAAAAAAATGGTTTTATATATCAATTTATTTATTTATTTTTGTGTAATATAAATGTAAGTATCCATGGTTCAATTAGAACTTCTAACGAATCAAATTGCTTTTAATAATAATTAGAACTTTTGAATTAATTCATTTTAAATACTATTTAATTTGGTTCGATTTATTTCAAATTATATGTTTTGTTTCAATTGATAATACTAATAATTATCAAAGCATTCAACAAAATATTGAAGTTTAAATTTGAGAATATTATATAAGAATTAAAGTTATATAATATTATATTTTAGGATAATAAAGACATAAAACTCTATTTACGAGATGAAAAAAATAAAGAACCGGACTAAAAAGGTTAAAAGTGAAATGAGAAAGGATAAGAAAAATAGTAAATATTAATTAAATTGAAATGTTCATAGGGAAATCCAACGTTTGACCAACAAGGAACCCGTTTCAATGTCAACGTTTAACAAACAAAACCATGTTGTGCAAAAGAATGATAGACCCAAAAGAAAAGCTTTCAGTTTTCATGGATATACGTGCGTAAAACACTCCCATTTACGTTCAATATTGACGGCGGGTGGCCTCTGTTGTGTACATGCACACCTGAAATTTATCAAGGACAACCTGTCGGAGATGCTTAAATAATGGATAAACAGACAGCGACATTTGAAGATGAAACCAGATCGATGGCATAGCAGCAGTGACTGATGATATAACTCTTACCGTGTTTTGCTTCTGGGCGCAACTTCCAGAGTGTCAAACAACACAAGCGTGTCACCACCAAAGGGCGAGCACCATCTTTAAATCTCGCCTTTGCAGACCACCTCAGCATCAAGTACTTAATCTTCTCGAAAAGCCAGCAAACATAACAGCTTGATCCCATATTTCAGTAGGGACTGAACATTCAAGTTCAAGAAAACAGTGTCCGACAGAAATTCAATTCCGATTTGCAAAGCCAACATCTTGAACTTTAGTACAACACCTCTTGATTGCAACAAATCGATCATCTGAAGGAATGCAATTGTTACATAATCAAAGAAAAACTGAGGTTTTTGGAGGATGCCTCGCATTCCAAAACCAATGCTTCCACAGATGAGCGCTTCCTTTTCTAATGGAATTAAAAGTGGCTTTACTATTAAAGGAACTATCAGCTGATCATAGACTCCACATTACTTCATCTTTCTTGTTGGTGTTCAACGGAATAGAGCAGATTATGTTTAATCCATTCATGAACCAAACCAAATTGAAGAATTATGATTACAAAGAGTTTCTAAACTGAGTTATCCAGTTTCGTTCAAAGCAATAAAAAATTGTAACTGTATTTTTTATTTTGATTCAGTTTGGAGGGAAAATAAAACTAAATCAAATAGTGCCCACCCAACTTCGAGGTCCATATGCCTATGTGCCCATTTATTTTACATCTTGTGCTTGGGTTGTCCATTTATTCGTGTACCATATCTAAACAGTTAACATACCTTAAATGTGTTTGGTTGTTTCTATACGTTATATATATATTCAAAATGTGGTTTTTTTTTTTTTTTTTGCATACTTATTAAATCATTTTGCATAACAGTGTGGTTTAACAAGAAAAAAAAAATCAAATTTTGTATTTAATTTTACTTACAATTTATAAGTTGAAAAAATGCAGTAGGAAAAAGAAGAAAAAACTGAGCTCAAGAATATCCGAGAGGCAGAGAATAAGGTAGATCTTGAGGAGGTGAGGCTAATGAATGTAGTGCCAGTGGATTATCCAAAACCGACCATGCATTTTAATTCTTATTTAGTGAAATTCGAAGTAAAAATTTTCTGGCATATTGTCCATCCTTATGTACATACTTTATCATATGTTATCCATCTTTAAGTAAATACTTCGTTGAGCACCAATAATAATTGCTTGGAGTTGCCATTCGTATTGTCGTTGTGCAATTGTCATGAACCTTATTTCTCAAATAATGCTTTAAGTTAGTCGGGTTGGAGGCCACAGTCGCTTCTTCCTGCCCATAACAATGGGAGTGGGGGAGACCACTCAAATGTAAGGCACGAAACGAATTAAGTTAAATAGTATTAAGTTTGAACTTAAAGTCGTAAGCTCAAACTCAGCTTGAGATGATAATAAAGAAACTCGCTCAACTCAACTAAGCACATTTAATCTCAATTATTTAGTTTTATATCAATTTTAATTAAATTCATAATAAAACTTGAACTCGTGTTAAAATTGATAAGTTCAATATATATTTAAACTTGATTCAAACTCAATTTAAAGTTTTTCTAACAAAATAGATTTCAACTTGAGATTGGCTTTATAAGCTACTCAAATACTTCAAATTCAAAATTCATGTAACCATAATAAAACTAAACTTGAACAAATATCAAGGCCAATCCAACTAGTTTGTAACCTTTTTACTTAGCCCTAACAATTGATGTTGCTGCTGTGCATTTCAAAACTTACACTTCAAAGAATATTTTTGTAATAAAAATGTCACAAAATTTAATTTATTATTAAAATATTATCTTAACTTTTCCATTACAAAAATTCCAAAGTCCAAACAAAAAGACTTTATTTTGTAAACCAGATGTACGAGTACAATATTATCCACAAAATATTTACGAAAAAAGAAAAAAGCTTTTTACATGCGAATTAATCATACTAAGATCGGATAATGTCTACACCTTTTTCACTTGTTTGTTATGGGAAGATATCCGAGGTGACTTAAGTACCATAGCCCCTTCAGCTGCATGTGCTGCTGCCATCTTCTTACTTGGCCTTGGTGCACCAAAGCATTCAAGAAACATAGAGTCATTCCCTTCAATCTCCAGAGTAACCTTGAAGGTGTACCTGCACACATTAGCTTTCTTAATTTTCAGCAATACTCACATGAAAATAGAGATGAGAGAATTTCAATGAATATATCTTATTCATATATCTTGAGATTACAACAGGAGAGCAATATATAACAAGAAGAGCAATGGGAAACCTACACTAAAAAAGGTAACAGATCACCAATTCCTTGCTACAAATCAGGAACGTAATTGGTTCCAAAAATAGGAAGAAAATATTTACAA
Organism: Laguncularia racemosa; assembly: GCA_037954665.1. NCBI lineage: Eukaryota > Viridiplantae > Streptophyta > Magnoliopsida > Myrtales > Combretaceae > Laguncularia > Laguncularia racemosa. The sequence goes on along the minus strand of JBBMOL010000002.1, from coordinate 7,354,292 downwards.
TGGTAAAGAATATGTAAAGAATATTTCTACACACCCCCTCAAGTTGGTGCATAGATATCATGTATGCACAACTTGTCAATCCATCTCAGAAAATCACGACTAGTTACTGCCTTAGTTAAAACATCTGCCAATTGGTCTTCTGATCGTATCTGAGGTAACTCCAAAGTTTTATTATCCAGCTTCTCCTTGATAAAGAATCTATCAACTTCAACATGTTTAGTTCTATCATGCTGGACTGGATTGTGAGCTATATCACGAGCAGCCTTATTATCACAGTACAATTGAATTGGACGTTGTAAAGGATAACCCAGGTCTTGTAGTAACAATTTCAGCCATATAGCTTCACATAATCCAAGTGCAATTCCTCTATATTCAGCTTCTGCACTTGAGCGAGAAACCACATGTTGTTTCTTGCTCCTCCAGGTAACAAGATTACCTCCTACGAATGTAAAGTAACCAGATGTAGATCTCCTATCTACTAATGCTCCAGCCCAATCAGCATCCGTATATACAACAATATCTTCTATAGTTGCATTTTTCTTGAACAAAATACCTCTTCCAGGTGAAAACTTCAAGTATCTCAATATTCTCATGACTGCCTCCATATGTTTCTCTCTAGGATTATGCATGAATTGGCTGACAATACTCAAGGCATATGCTAGATCAGGTCTTGTGTGAGCCAAATACATTAGTCTCCCAACAAGCCTTTGATATCTTCCTTTATCAACAGGAATTTGACCTTCTTCTATGCATAGTTTCAATCCTTCTTCAACTGGTGTATTAACAGGTTGACAACCTGACATTCTTGTTTCCTTCAATAAATCTAGAATATACTTTCTTTGAGATAAGAAAATTCCTTCCTTTGATCTTGAGACTTCTATTCCAAGGAAATATTTCAAATAGCCCAAATCCTTCATCTCAAATTCTTTTGACAAGTATTCTCTTAGAGCTTTTACCTCATCAGGGTCATTACCAGTTATAAGCATATCATCAACATATACAATGAGAGCTGTGACTTTATCCTCCACTCTTTTCAGAAATAATGTATGGTCTGAATTACTTTGACGGTATCCAAAAACAATCATTGACTTTGTGAATCTTCCAAACCATGCTCTTGGGGACTGCTTTAATCCATATAACGCCCTTTTTAATTTGCACACTTTTTCAGTCATTCTTTCATGCATCGCACATCCTGGTGGAAGCTCCATATAAATCTCCTCATTTAGTTCACCATGCAAAAAAGCATTCTTCACATCAAACTGATGCAGAGGCCAATCCAAATTTGCTGCTAGCGACAACAATACTCGTACTGTGTTGATTTTGGCAACAGGAGCAAAAGTCTCTTTATAATCAACTCCATAGGTTTGAGTATATCCTTTAGCAACCAATCGTGCTTTAAAGCGTTCAATTGTACCATCAGCTCGATATTTGACAGTGAATACCCAACGACAACCTACTGGTTTCTTTCCTGGTGGACAATCAACAAATTCCCACGTTCCATTTTTTTTTAGTGACTCCATTTCTTCATTTATTGCTGCTTTCCACCTCGAATCAGCTAACGCTTCCTGTTCATTGTTAGGAATAACTACAGAAGATAATTGATTTATAAATGCCTTATTTGATTCTGACAAATTATGAGTTGAAACATAGTTATTCATGGGGTATTTAACTTTACTGGAAAGAGAAGGTTCATAAGTTGGTTTAGGAATACCTCTAGTGGAACGTTCAGGCAATTGTTTCCGGATAGGTTCAACTTGCATGTTAGAAGCATCCAAAATAGACGATTGGTGTGGTACATCCGGGACATCATTTTCTCCAATTGCTTCTCTACCCATATCTTCATGTGGCAATTCTGTAGTAGTCAAGTCTCCAGTCACGTCTTCAGACTGTTGTTCAACAAATTCTTCAGGTTGTGCAGTAGATTTTTCAGGTTCATTTATAGGATCAATCCTGTAGTATTCCTGAAGTTCATAATCAAGTGTCATGATGTCCTCCTGGTAATTCTTCTCCTGAAATTCAGGTTGAGCAAAATACATTTTTTCCTCATGAAAAACTGCATCTACTGTAACAAACATCTGTTTAGTGGGAGGATGATAGCATTTGTATCCTTTTTGTTGTATAGCATTTCCAAGGAACACACATCTCAAAGCTCGAGGAGCTAGTTTATGGCGTTGTTGCTTATGAATATGTATAAAGACAACACATCCAAACACTCGGAGAGGAAGACTTGATATAGGTGGATAGCTCACAGTCATGCACAAAGTGTGTAATGGTGTTTGAAAATCAAGAACTCGTGAGGGAGTCCTATTAATTAAGTAAACTGCAGCACACAAAGCTTCTCCCCAATAAGAAAAGGCATATGAGCTTGGATTAATAGAGCACGAACCACTTCAAGAAGATGTCGATTTTTTCGCTCTGCTACGCCATTCTGTTGGGGCGTATCAACACATGTGGTTTGATGCAAGATGCCTTGTGTGTCTAAATAATTTTTTATCTCCAAGTTTTTATACTCACCACCATTATCACTACGGAGGATCTGAACTTGTGCATTATATTGAGTCTTGATTATTCTGCAAAACCTTTGAAATAAGATATTCACCTCACTCTTAGATTTCATTAACCACAGCCATGTCATTCTACTGCAATCATCTATAAAAGTAACAAACCAACGAGACCCCCCTAATGTATGAATTTTAGATGGTCCCCATACATCGGAGTGAATAATCATAAATGGAGATGGACTTTTATTCAATACTGGTAAAAAAGAGGTTCTATGACTCTTTGCAAGTTCACATACATCACAATGCATACTGGAAATATCAATCTTCTCAAACAAACTAGGAAATAGTTTCTTCAAGTATCCAAAAGAAGCATGTCCCAATCTTCGGTGTTGTAACCAGATTTCATTTTGACTGCTAGCAGAATTGCCTCCATTCACTACAAGAGCTTGACGTAATTTATCTGAAATTGTTGTTTTCAAATCCAGGTAGTATAAATTCCCGTGCTTAGTACCACAACCAATCGTCTGTTTTGTTTGGATGTCCTTAAACAAACAAAAGGTAGGCCAAAAAACAATAATGCAAGATAAGGCCGTTGTAATTTGAGAAACAGACAAGAGGTTATATCCAATGGAAGGAACAATAAGAACAGAATCTAAATTTAAAAATTCTGTAACTTTTAAAGATCCTTCACCAACAATAGGAACTTCATCACCATTAGCAGTTGTAACAAAATTTTGTGAGGAGGGTTTAATTTTATCAATTTGGTTAGAATCAAATGTCATATGATTGGTGGCACCAGAATCAATTATCCATGTGTTATTACTAACAGGTGAAGAAGCATAAAAGGACTTACCACCATTACCTGCCTCGGCTATCATCACTGAATGCATTTGTTCACTTTCATTAGTTGCTTTCGCTTCAACAGCTGCAGCAGTAGGTTGACCTTTATTTATGTTCTTCTTTCGAGATTTGTTATGATCCCACCAATCTGGATACCCCACCAACTCATAGCAACGTTTTTTTGTATGTCCAGATTCATTGCAGTGTGTACATTTGTATGCTGATTTATTAGTGCTTCGATTACCTCTTTGTTTATTTTTGGCAATCATAGCTACAGTTTCCATAGTTTCAGAATCTCCTTTGAATGTGATTTTCCGATTAGCCTCCCGTCGGATCAAGGCATAACATTCTTCAAGACTGGGAATGGACTCCTTTCGCAAAATATCTCCACGGACTTGTTCAAAGAGGTCATCAAGTCCAGCCAAAAATATGTGCACCCTCAATCTTTCAATGGATTTTCTGTATATTTCAACATCATCAGGATCTTTCATGAAAACTTTGTCTCGATGATCGAGTTCTTGAAAAATCTCAGTGAGTTCACCATAATATTCTGAAAGTGACCTTTCATTCTGCTTAGCTCCAAAGGCCTTTTGATTCAATGCAAAAATCTGCAATTCATCATTCCCATCATAGAACGCTTTCGCCAACACTGTCCAAATTGCATAAGCAGTAGGCAACCGGACATAGCGTTTCATAATATCAGGAGTCATTGATATTAGCAACCATCTCTTAACTTTCTGGTTTTCCGCATACCACTTCTCGTATCCTTCTTTAGAGTCTTTGGGTGGTGGTGGTTTCCCACGTATATAAGAGAGCTTTTCTCTTTCCGCAATGTGCATCTCCATTAACTGTGACCAAACATCATAATTTGATTCAGTCAAAGTAATGCCAGCGTTAAACGCCCCTTCAGATTGCACTATAACTGGAACATAATTGTTCTTTGAAGATTCAGATTTATCATCCATTTATTGGCAACAGCGTTTCAAATCAATGATTTAGATCAACCACGCTCTGATACCAACATGAAAATAGAGATGGGAGAATTTCAATGAATATATCTTATTCATATATCTTGAGATTACAACAGGAGAGCAATATATAACAAGAAGAGCAATGGGAAACCTACACTAAAAAAGGTAACAGATCACCAATTCCTTGCTACAAATCAGGAACGTAATTGGTTCCAAAAATAGGAAGAAAATATTTACAATGGTAAAGAATATGTAAAGAATATTTCTACATACTATAATAAGAGGACTGTCATTTATGAAATATTATAATAACAATCTCAACATATTACGGATATTAGTCACTGTCAAAAGGAAGTAACAATGCTGCAATCAAAATTTGGTTGTGATAATTTATAACTACAGAAAATATCAACAGATAATAAAAAATGCAATTTTCTCTTCTAAAATCGGAAATCATTTTTCTCGTTTTCGATGGATGTGCCATCTATTCTTCGCCTTTCATTGACACTTGTTATTACAGGCTATTAGTAATCGCAACCTTTTAAGATTGTAAGCATAATATTTATCAATTCTAATATTTTGATAACAATTAATGTTGGAAAATATTCGAATAAAAGTTTTCTAACAGAAAAGAAAAACAAAAGAAAAGAAACGTGGATCGGTTCGATCAATACCCAATGACCATTTTCCAAATTACAAGCAACTCAATAATACCTGAAGTTAAACTCTGTAATCTGTTGTTTGTCGTATCAGCACAATGTTTTGAAGTCAAATATTTAAACACATGTTTATCATAAGCAATGTTAACTCCTGAGATGAATTTGGAGTAAATTTCCAGAGTCTTAAATGGTGTTTCCATCCATCTGTGCCCGCCGATTACACATGGACTTCACAAGTAAAAAATTATCATAATGTTAATTAACTATTTTTTTAATAGATGACAGTGGATACATGATGGACGATGAGGAGACTTACGTGTGATTAGGAAAATTCAGTCCATCTAAACCCTGTTCAATTATATGCGTATGCTCTTATAGATTTGTGTACATTATCAAAGAACCTAACTCTTACTATGTTGTGGTCCTTCTTCATGGCAGCACTCATACAAAGTGCCAGCCAGAAAAAAAAAAAAAAAATTGCTTGATGCTGTCTCTATTCCTAAGGGTTTTCATTATCCTTAGGTTTCTTAAAAACAACTCCAAAAAGCGATGGCATAGAGCCCTTCACTTGCATGTTTGATAGGATGTGAGAAGAAAAAGAAAAAAGAAAACAAAGTTCTGCAAATAAAGATGCTCTAATTCCTTAGTGCTTAAGACAAAGTTAAGCTAGCATATCAATAGCGCATGAATTGCACTTTGACGCAGCGCGGAAAGCGAAAACGAAACGAATCCGAAATTAGATTGGTTTCCCACAACAAAGAAACACTCTTTGATGCAAATCTAGTTGCGCACAACCCGGAAATTGGAGAAAATTCTCTCTCAAAGTGTATTCAAGTATGATAATCAAAACGTAATCCTAATCTATCTGACAAAAGAGTATTTATATGACCCCGTAAAATATCTAAAAAGGGAAAATCTAAGCGTACACGTGGAAGAAATAATAAGATACGCGTCTACAAACGGTCTCATACACGGCCGTGTATGTAAGCCGTGTATGACTCTGTGAAATTCTTGACTAGGTACACGGTCATGTTTCTAGCCATGTAAGGAAGCCGTGTAGGCGTCTGTGGAAATCTTGATCGAATACACGGTCGCGATGCACGGCCGTGTATGGGGGCCGTGTATGACTCTGTGGAAATCTGGATTGAATACATGGTCGCGATGCACGGCCGTCTCCTAGCCGTGTAAGGAAGCCGTGTATGCTTCTGTGGAAATCTGGATCGAATACACGGTCTCGATGCACGGCCGTGTATGGGGGCCGTGTATGACTCTGTGGAAATCTACCAATCACTACACGGTCGTGTGTTCAGGCCATGTGTCTCGTGTCCCTTGTGCCTCCATCATTCTCCCTCACCAATGGAGAACTCGACCCCGAGTTCTCGTCCGGATATAGAGGCGTATCATCGGAATGAAAAGGTGACAAGTCCGCCACATTGAAAGTGCAGGAGATATTCATATCTTTCGGGAGTTGTACAACATATGCGTTGTCATTGATCTTATGTACAACTTCATAGGGACCGTACTTCCTGGGTTGAAGTTTCCCATACTTCCCTATAGGGAGTCGCTCTTTTCGAAGGTAAACCATTACCTGATCGCCCACTGCAAAGAGCTTATTCCGTCTATGCTTATCTGCATCCCCTTTGTATCGTGTGTTGGATTCCATTATCTTTCGCTTAACTTCCTCAGTAGTGGCTTGGTGTTGCTCCGCCATATGTTTAGCCGCCACATCACCCACCATGTCCTTGGGTAATTTGAGCAAGTTCAGCGCATGTTGTGGTGTCTTTGTGTATACCACTGAAAATGGAGACCTTCCAATAGTTCGGTGGACAGAACTATTGTAAGCGAATTCAGCCTGAGCCAATGCTTGATCCCACTGTCCCGGCTTCTCTCCGCAGATGCTTCTGATGAGGTTTCCGAGGGTCCTGTTAGTTACCTCGGTCTGTCCGTCGGTTTGAGGATGAGCGGTGCTGCTGTAATTCAGGGATGAATCAAACATAAACCAGAGGGTCTTCCAAAAGTGACTAAGGAATTTGCTATCCCTGTCAGATGTGATGGACTTTGGGACTCCATGCAACCGAACCACTTCTTTGAAGAATAGTCGCGCAATAGCCCGTGCGTCGGCGGTCTTCCTGCATGGGATGAAATGAGCCATCTTGGAAAACCTGTCAACTACAACAAACACAGAGTCAGCACCTCGTTGGGTACGAGGCAAACCCAGTATAAAGTCCATCGACAAATCCTCCCAAATGTTTGAGGGCACGGGAAGAGGAGTATATAGGCCAGTGTTTTGGGATTGCCCCTTAGACACCTGACAATGTAGCACCTCTCCACAATCCGTTGCACATCCCTCCTTAACCGAGGCCAAAAGTATCTGGCGGTAACTGCGGCTAGGGTCTTATCTCTACCCATATGTCCCGCCAGTCCTCCACCATGCAGATCCCTGATAAGCTTTTCCCGCAAAGAAGATTCGGGAATGCACAACTGGTTCCCTTTCATCAAGTACCCCTCATGTATATGATAGTCGTCACACGGTTCCCTGTTGGCACACTTAATCCAAGTGTCCTTAAAGTCGCTATCATTCTCATATAGTTCCTTTAGCTTCTCAAAACCGACAATGTCTGTACTCAAAGTAAGCAGGACATTCGCTCTTCTACTCAGGGCGTCCGCGACCTTGTTTTGCACACCTGACTTGTGCATCAACCTGAAAGGAAACCTCTGCAAGAACTCAATCCACCTGGCGTGCATATCCTTACTAATTCGGGTCTGACCACTCAAGTGTTTAAGAGCCCCATAATCCGAATACAAAATGAACTCTTTCCCGACCAGATAGTGCTCCCACACTTTAAGGGCCCTTACCACGGCGTAGAATTCCTTATCATAGGTAGACCAAGTCCTCCTTGTTTCGCACAACTTCTCACTGTAAAAGGCTATTGGTCTTTTCTCCTGTGATAGTACTGCACCGACTCCGACCCCACTAGCGTCGCAATCCACTTCGAACAACTTTTCAAAGTCTGGTAGCGCTAGTACAGGCGCGCTACACAATCTCTGCTTCAAGTTCATGAAGCTCAATTTAGATTCTTCGCCCCATTGGAACTTTCCCTTCTTTAAGCATTCGGTCAGGGGGGCAGCAACAGTACTAAAATGCCTAATGAACCTTTTGTAGAAGCTAGCTAGGCCGAGGAAGCTTCTCAATTCTGTAACGGTCCTGGGAACAGGCCATTCTCTAATTGCTTTCACCTTCTCATCGTCCACCATCACTCCCTCACTACTAACCACAAACCCAAGGAACAACAGTCGCCTTGACATAAATGTGCACTTTTTGAGATTAGCGAACAACTTATTCACCTTTAATGTAGACAACACACACCTTAGATGCTCTAAATGTTCTTCTTCGGATTTACTGTATATTAGAATATCGTCAAAGTACACAACAAGGAAACGACCATTGAAAGGTTTCAATACCTGGTTCATTACCCTCATGAAGGTGCTCGGTACGTTATTCAACCCAAATGGCATCACTAGCCACTCATACAACCCCTCCTTGGTCTTAAACGCCGTTTTCCACTCGTCTTTAGGGCGGATCCGAATCTGGTGATATCCACTCCGCAAGTCTATCTTAGAGAAGATAGTAGCGCCACTCAAACGGTCCAACATATCCTCGATGCGGGGTATAGGGAATTTATACCCTATGGTAATCTTGTTGATAGCTCGGCTATCAACACACATCCTCCAGCTCCCATCTTTCTTGGGAGTTAACAACGCTGGAACCGCACATGGGCTTAAGCTATCCCGGATGAAACCTTTGTCCCAAAGCTCTTAGACCTTCTCCTGTAAAATCCCGGCTTCCTTGGGACTCATCCTGTAATGCGGGAGATTTGGGAGACTAGCTCCGGGCACCAGGTCTATCTGGTGTTGAATATCCCTCAGAGGGGGTAGTCCCTCGGGTAGGTCGTCTGGAACCACTTCCTTGAACTCCTCAAGAAGATCCTTTACTGCCCCTGACACTTCTCCATCAAGCTCCTCCCCTCCTTCGGTTACTCCTTTCACGATGAGGGCGTGCACCACTCGCGACTCCCTTAAGTCCTCCATCACTTCCTTCTCAGATTGAGTGATAGTTAAGAATGAGCGACTCTCAACCTTCTTCTCTTTAGCACGTCCTTCCCTTTTCAACGGCAATAAGGTGTACTTCACACCCTCTTTCTCCAACCTGTAGACATTTTCTTTGCCCGCATGTTGCGCGTCCACGTCAAATTGCCATGGCCTCCCGAACAAGATGTGGCAAGCATCCATGTCTACAATGTCGCAGAATGCTTCATCGCGGTACTTCCCTATTAAGAAAGGTATCCTGCATCTTTCCTTAACTTCAATTTTCTCGGCGGCCTTGATCCAGCCAATAGTGTAAGGATTCGGGTGCTTCTTGACGGGCAGCTGCAGTTGTGTCACAACCTTTCTTCCTATGATGTTCTCGCAATTGCCACTGTCTACTATTAACTCAAATAGCTTCCCCATGATAGTACACCGTGTGCGAAACAACTGGTGCCTCTGCGTGAACTCTTCTTGCTTTGGGGTGAGCATCATGCGCCGAATTACGTATGTTGGCTCCGCTGCTTCTTCTTCTTCCTCATAATATTCTCCCTCTCCATCGGGCTCACGGCAGATTTCCTCATCATCTTCCCTATCGAGGATGTTGACGCTCCTCCTCGCTGGGCATTCGTTTGACCGATGACCCGATTGGTTGCATCGAAAACATTTGCCCAATATAGGTTTGGCATAGGGGTTGTTCTATCTTTGAGTTCCCTTCTGCTCCATTGGCTTCTTCCCTCACTTTTCTCTTCCCTCCTAGACATTAGCTCAATTGGTTTATATGGTGTAGTCCTACTTTTCTCAAGTACCGGTCGACTACCACCACCTATAGCTTCGCCTACATACCCTTTCCGTCCTCCCCCATATCTACTCCCTTGCTCCTGTAACACAAGTTCGGCTCGGAGAGCCAAGTTCTTTGCTTCTACGAGGGTTCTCACCATCGTCACCCCAATCTTGTCTTTAATTTGTAGTTTCAGTCCTTCTACATACCTAGCAACTTGCTGACCTTCGCTCTCCCTCAAATCATTCCGCTCTGCCAGCCTCATGAACTCCGCCGTATACTCATGCACGGAACGTTGTCCTTGGCGGCATCGCTGATATTGTTGGAACAATATATGCTCGTAATCTGGCGGGAGGAAGTCATGTTGCAGCAACTGCTTCATGCGATACCATGATCTCACCGGGTGCTTTCCTTCCCTCTGCCTCCTACTTTGCAATCTCTCCCACCATGCCAAAGCACCACTCTTCAACCTACATGCCACCAGCCTTACACGACGGTCCTCGGGAATTTCCATGTAGTCGAAGAACCGGTCTACTTCCGCCAACCAATCAAGGAAGCCTTCGATGTTGAGACTGCCATCGAACCATGGAATATCAACCTTCAGACGGTAGTCTCCGCCATCCTCGTGATCATAACCCCCACGGTTCCTCCTGTGCTCACCTTCTCTAGGGTGGTTTCCATGATGAGCCATTCGACGACTACCGCCTCTTCCACTACGTCCTCACCGCGGTCTACTTCCGTACGTATCATCACTCTCTTCGCTGGACTCCTCACTCTCCACGTGTCCCCACCTGTTCTCAACAACAGGTCGGATTATGCGTCCCCTGAATTCCTCCATCGCACGTGGTGGATTCCTGCCAGCGCCACCAACCTTATTGGGGTCTATCACCAGAGCATCGAAACGCTCAATCAGTTCATCAAGGCGCCGTTCCATACGCCCGACCTTCTGATGCATTGTGTCGAACTCTGCCCTAGGAACCCATTGATGGTTCCCTTGAAACCTCGCATCTTGAACACCGTTAAGAATACGACCGCTATCGTCGCCTTGATGAGTTGACATCTCCACAGGAAATAGCCTTGCTCTGATACCAATTGACGCAGCGCGGAAAGCGAAAACGAAACGAATCCGAAATTGGATTGGTTTCCCACAACAAAGAAACACTCTTTGATGCAAATCTAGTTGCGCACAACCTGAAAATTGGAGAAAATTCTCTCTCAAAGTGTATTCAAGTATGATAATCAAAACATAACCCTAATCTATCTGACAAAAGAGTATTTATATGGCCCCGTAAAATATCTAAAAGGGAAAAATCTAAGCGTACACGTGGAAGAAATAATAAGATACGCGACTACAAACGGTCTCATACACGGCTGTGTATGTAAGCCGTGTATGACTCTGTGAAATTCTTGACTAGGTACACGGTCATGTTTCTAGCCGTGTAAGGAAGCCGTGTACGCGTCTGTGGAAATCTTGATCGAATACACGGTCGCGATGCACGGCCGTGTATGGGGGCCGTGTATGAATCTGTGGAAATCTGGATTGAATACATGGTCGCGATGCACGGCCGTCTCCTAGCCGTGTAAGGAAGCCGTGTATGCTTCTGTGGAAATCTGGATCGAATACACGGTCTCGATGCACGGCTGTGTATGGGGGCCGTGTATGACTCTATGGAAATCTACCAATCACTACACGGCCGTGTGTTCAGGCCATGTGTCCCGTGTCCCCGTGTAGTCAGGCCATGTGTCCTGTGTCCCTTGTGCCTCCATCACACTGCTAGGACCTTATCCTAAAATATAAGACACTCCTAAGGTAGCAACATTTTCCACAACAATTACACCTATAAATCCAATCTTTTTCAATTGCTACAATAATCACCACAGTAAAAAACTGCAAACTTCTCTATTAATATTGCTTTTACACCTGTATTTTCGAAATCGAGCATCTAATGTTGATTTTATTATAATTTAGTTTTTTGACTTTACAAATATATTAATCCGAGGTTTGATTGATAGAATGAGTATTCTATACAGGTTAAATTGGCAGAATGAGTACTCATATTCTATAGGACACTCGGATCATGCGGAATACTCATATTCTATAGGCATGTTTGGTAAGGTTAGGATGCATAGAAAATAAAGACAAAAGGTCTAAAATGGCCCAACCTATCTCCTGTCCATTTTCAACATAGCACCCCACAATATCATCGCTTTTACAATATCCGTAATACTATTGTAATATTTGACAGTTCTAAAATTTTCATTATTAAGGATATATATAGAGAGAGAGAGAGAGAAAAGTCCAGAAAATATATCCCACGAACAAACACATCCAAGATAAAGACAAAAAATTTCCCCTTCTGTGAAAACCGTAATCCTCATTGTAATTTGATGTAAGGTCAATAGGGCATACAGCTTCTATCAAACAAAGGATTTTCAGTCACTTTCAACAAATGTATTTCTGTCTTAAAATCTACGAGGATCCATCAAATTAAATTTTCTCTCAAGCCCTAATAAACCGAAACAACATGACCCAGAAAGACGAAACATTTGTAGTGAAGCATAAAACTTGCATGAGAAGATAGAAGGTTAGCTTACCCTTGAAGCCTGAGTGATTTAGTGTGGACTCATTTGAATTGTCCGACCACATTGCTGTTGAATTTCCGGCCATGATGAGTGTATGATCTCCATCTCTTTCATTCATCTTCATGCGTTTGTTCTGCAAAAAGTACTACATTAGGAAAATAAATAAATAAATCTTTTGTAAACGAACTAAACAAAAAACTAGGAACCGAATAAAAACAAACGGTCAAAGGTAAGTCACCTGAGACTCTGTTGCTGAGTTGACTTCATCCAAGTTAAAGGAATGGGAGGCTGAGGCTTCCACATAGGACCTTGCTGCGGTAAAGGGTGTTTTGGACATTCTCGTGCTGGTTTTCATTGAATTATTGAAACATCTTGTTTTTTATTATTATTATCGTTTATAGAGGTATAGTAAGGTGGAATCGAAGGATCGTGATAAAAAATAAATGTTATGTTTTTGTAAATTAAATAAATAGTGAATATGGATGGAAAAATAAAGAAATAAGTAAAAATGGATAAAGATGAGTTGGAGATTATAAAATTAAGCTAAAATACTCAAATAAACCTTTAAATTTTGCATTTTAGACAACTAAATCCCTTCGTAGATCGATTTAATCAACCAGTCCCTCAACTTCTAATTTGTTTATTTCAGCCCCTGCTGTTAAAAATGTTAATAGAATACTAACAAAATACTGATGCGGAGGCATGTGAAAAATATAAAAAAGAATAAAGTAATAAACATTATAAGTAAAATGTTTTACTAGAAAGCACCTTATTATGACCAAATACGAAAGAAACCCTAACTCCATAAAATTTCCTTCAACAAGTGATAGCGATTTTAAGCATTCATTAGGGGCATCTGGCATTGAAAATGCTTATCAGATCAAGACACTGCATGGTTTGATAAGGATGTTCAAATTATTCGCAATCCAAACATGGCTTTGAAGATACAATCACTAACTGGGAGTGAAAAAATCGACCTTACGAGAGGGGGCTTTGTTGGAAGTCAAATCTACAAGGTGGAGACACGTTCGATGGTTTAATGCATTTGGACAAGTCTGCAGAAATGGCCGAGGAAAACTGCCGGAAGCAACAGCGTGAAACCTTAATGGGGCTGACATTTTGGTTGATGAAGCACTTGCAGGTAGGGATGGTATAGTCACGCCAAGGATAAGAGGATGGAAATATATTGTTATCGAGACTGACTCCAAAATAGCATACGAGTCCATCATGGCACGAAGACAGGCGCATTAGAGGATCAGAGGAAATATTGATAATATCTCTGTTTACAAAACTTCTCTTTTACTCATTTAATTTAGTTTTAATTCCCGCCTTGATTGGATAGCCATCCAAGGCAAAGCAGGATGTGCCGTGGCTCGAGCTTACTCAAGCCTCATTCCAATTGCTTAATTTTTTGTTTGTACATGGGTTTTCTGGACCTTTTGATGTGTCGCCTTAAATAAATTCTTTTATTTTGGCAAACAGAATAAAAAAAAAAAAAGATGTTGATCGTCCTTAGTTTATTACAAATATAATCATACCTAGACCCTTTAAGAGCCATTTCTATAATTTTTTAAAGATGACTTTATAAGTCTAATTGATAGTAATTATAAACAAATATCTCTTTTAATATAATTCTTTAGATAATTATTAATTGAGTAATCACCAATCATTTTTATGATGTTCATCATAAAAAAGATGTCAATACATCAAATAATATAACTATTATTATCTAGTAGCACTTTATGCCATAAAATCGAAATGCAATATAACTACTAATGAATAAATAGTGTTGCGAGATAAACCATTCAGTTAATTTTTTTTTTTTAAGTAATGGAAATTAATTTTATTCCTTATTTAAAAGAAGAGTAAAAGAAAAAAAAATGCAAAATAAAAAATGAAAACATTATCTAAGAGATGATTCTAGATTTGAAAAAAATAAAATAACTATTGTAGGAATTAAACCTTTACCTCATGCATGCAAAAGCATGTACTAAACACTAGAATTGGGTGTAAGAACAAACCAAATCAAACTAAATTAAGTGGACTAAAAGTTTGATTTTATCTATTAATTTGCTTTTTCTATTTACATTTTCCTCATCTTGTTTTCTAAACCAAGTGGAATTTTTGGGAATATATGTGAAGTCTTGTTTGTTGAAGTGTACATTTCATGTGTACTTTTTCCAGTTTAAACTTGATCACTCACCATATATATATATATATATCTCACATAGTCATCAAATATTCTCTTTCTCCTCCTTATGACTTTAAATTAAAGTTTTATCAATGTTTTAAAAATGAGAACATTTTTTCTTCAATTATTCGTGCCCTAATAATAATAATAATAATAAAAACTCTTTGGTAATTTTATATGGTTTAAACATAAACTAAATAAAACCGATCTTGTATGGATAAAAAAAATCTCAGACTAAACATTACTTGGTTTAGCTCAAAGGGATAAAACCTTATCCAATTGAATCATACTCATCCCTACTTACTAAGGTGAAAAAAAAATTAAGAAAAAGGATAAAGCCCAAGCATAAAATGGGCATGGGGAGTCGACCACCACAGCTAAAAGAGTTCGTTGATAAGTGTTCTTAAGAGTCACTATAAGGGGCAACCAATTATTGGAGGTAGTAATTACTCGATTGCTTTGGCTTGGACAATCTAATAGTGAGCTTGGCCAATCGACTAAGGGTTTGTGCCAACCTTTTCTTTTTAGAGTATCATGTTTTATGTTTATATGTTGCTTATTTTATTTTCTTCACTATCTTAGGCTTTTGGATACATCTGTAAATTTGTAATTATAAAAAACTTAGTTGTTGGGGCATTATTTCATAAGGATTGCGAGCACCTGTTTTATGATGTTACACTAGTTTTTCATGCAAATCATATGGGTTTTCTACATTAAATCATGCATATAATTTTCTTTTTTGCTTTTCTACTTGTTTTTCACTTACATATATGTTATGTGATTTACAACTATAAATTTATATTCAATCCCTTAATAAAGTAATGCTACACTTATCCATCTTATGTGTAATTTGTTTTATTTCCACGAGAGATAGTATTTTTTAACTGATTTAACAAAGCAAGTAAATATTGCAAATATCATTGGATCAAGCTTAATTATATCAAGAAAATAAACTTTCAGTTGCATGATATAGTTAAGTATTTAAGTTAGTTTTACATAACATAATATGTATATTCAATTTATTTTGAAAATTTTCAAACGTAGTGTTTGCGATAACAACAAATTTTTAAACCATTAGCATTAGATATATTATCAGGATAAATTTGTAAAACCATTTTATTCGAGATTTTTAGTGTAAGTTTTTAAGTTTAAAAACCTTCTTATAGAGATCTTAATGGATAAAGTTATTTAACGAAGCACGTATATTTAGCTAGGAATCTATACTTAATTTTGGCATTTATTATATCTTTTATTATTCGTCTGACAACAGTGAGGATGGACAGTATATACACACAACAAATCCACGTTGCTAAGGAAGAGGTTTTGAATGAAGAAAGCTATTTCAATTGCTGAGGTATGGGGTCAAAAGGATTATAAGCTACCTTTTACGTATAAAGGTTACCTAATAGATCGAATTTATGATGTTGACTCCCTCACTAAACTCCATGCATATCCCTAATTTCGATCCTATCGGACAATAAATTCGTCAAACGCCCTGCGCTCGACTTTACCGTGTGTGTGTGTGAAAGGGAAGTCCATGGCCATGGGGATGGCGCAGGGCATTAAATGGAGGGTCATCTCTCTAGAAAGGGCACATAAAACTATGCCTTCTTTCCTTTGAATATGAATGCTGTTCATTTCCGCCACCTTTTCAGCTGCTGTGCTGCACATTACTATCATTTATCCCTCAATTAACATCCTTCCAGGCGTTAAAGCCTCTTAGGGAGCGCTCCGTGTCCTGAATCCATATCATATCTCTATTCAATTGTATCGAAGCTCGTTAGCATTAGCTGGATTTCATTGAGCTTCCACTTTCCATCTCTGCTCGGTATTCCGTATTCATTACAGTTTCAGGAAAATGAGAACAACTTCAACCCATTCTTGGGCAAGTCCGCCATGCAAACTATTCGGGCTAGGTTTGGTATTATTTGACCCCAACTAGTTGGTTCGTTCACATTCCTACAAAAACCAGATTTATAAATACACAATTAAAAGTTTTTTTATACATAGCATTTGTATATTGCCTATTATGTATTTTTTTTTATGATTGCAATAAAAGATTCAAACTTAATTTATCTAATTTGAAAACTAATATTTATATCATTAAATTATAAAAAAATTACAAATATTATGTGTTTTATTTCTCCAATTTCTTTTTCTTGTTCGTGTATATCTTCTTTTATATCAGCAATGGTTAGATCTATCTGCATCATAAGCGTGAAGGGCCTCCTTTTCTAGTGAACTTAATGTCATGTTGAAAGTATAGTGTCTCATAAACATAATACACTTCTTGTTCTAACTTCTAACATCAGACCAACTGACGGTACATGCAAATATAGATAAAGAAGGAAAATATAAGAATATAAATTTCTACGAGGGATGATGTTTTGTCAGTGGCATTTACTCTTCTCTCTTAACTTTGGAAACACAAACGAACCCCATCACATCATGAATTTCATAAGAGCAATAATCTCTCTCCTGACCACCCCCATATTATATATTATTCTCAAACTGTAAAAAATTGGGCAAATGCAAATGTGCCTGCCTCTATATATATATAAACACTTACTAACCTTGAATGAACTTGAAGGCAGAGACAGCATAGCATCCTAGGTCTAAAACTCTAAAACAGCATAGCATCCTATGTAGAGTGTCGAGTCGATGAAGAAAGCTAACACAGTATTAGCAGTTCTAGTAACGCTTCTTTTGCTTACACAATCACTCACAGAGCCCATCAGTGCAACTTCCGGCATCACACGACACCACGAAGAGCCACCACCGAGACCGAGAAGAGGTAGCAAGGAAGACAACAAGAGTAGTAGAACTAGAACACGAAATTCGAGACCAAGAAGCAGTAGTATAAATAGATCGTCGTCGTCATCATGTGACCCTCTCTATCTCTATCTATTCGATGTCTGTGGCCGATGGCCTTTTGCCACGTCACCCTCTCCTAACAACCCCTTCGACCCGGCACCTCGACCAAGACCTAGACGGCCTCCACCCTCTCCCTCGCCACTACCTCCACCTCTAGTCCCCTCTACTCCACCAACCATTCCACCGCCACTCCAACCGCCGCCACTAGTCCCCTCAACACCTCCTCCTATTGTCATCTTACCTCCACCTCCTGCTCCAGATCCTTCCCCTCCTCCCCCCTCTCCGCCACCTCCTTCACCGCCGCCACCAGTGGTGTCCCCCCCTCCCCCACAATCACCACCACCAGTAGTTCTCCCTCCACCACCGGCGCCTGTTTTCATATTCTCACCACCCTTGGTTCCTTCGCCGCCACCGCCGGAGTTTTCATTTTTTTCTCCACCACCATTCACGAGTGCGCCGGAGCCACCCGCTTTCCTTCTTCCACCACCGGAACAGGCGCAAAACCCACCTCCACTTGTACCGATCCTCTTTCCTCCTCCTTTGCCGTTTCAACCTCCGGCATTTCCTCTTCCGACGCCAGGATCTGCGGACACAGGTGCAGTACCATGGCCGCCTACGTTTCCGCTTCCGCAGACTCCGCCTGGATCCTTTTTGCCGCCACAACTGCCTCTACCACCGGATACCAGTGGAATTCCGGCACCGATAACATTTCCAACCCCTGAAACGCCGCCAGCGTCTCTTTTACCGCCACAACTGCCATTCACGCCAGATATCGGAACGCTTCCATCTCCTGTTACAATCCCGCTCCCGCAGACACCACCGAAATCTTTTTTGCCGCCAGGAACAGGTGTACTCCCATCCCCGGTGACATTTCCGATACCGGAGACACCACCAGCATCGTTTCTGCCCCCGCAAATGCCATTTTCTCCAGGTATCGGCGTGCTTCCATCTCCGGTGACTTTCCCTGTTCCAGAGACACCGTCAGTGGTTCCTGGAATTCCATTTCTGAGCGCGCCGCCGGTGATTGGTATGGGGTCCGAAGAGTCAAGGCCAGAGGCGTCTACGCCGCCGTTTAGAGATTAAATTATAGTTTGAGTCTTTCTACGTAAACTCGTATGTTTAGAATTTTGGGTTGTAATCGTGAATTTGTAATAAATAACCTATATTTATCAAAACCTCTTTTATTTTTCACTAAATTATTTTCAGCTCCAATAGAAAATGTTACGATAATCTTCGTAACCGTGCTGTTTGGCTTCGAAAATTTTAGAAATTTTACACTAGAAAATTTCTGTTTTTTTTTTTTCTATTTTTTACTTTCTCGTTTTCGAATGAAAATTGAAACAAAAAAGAATACCGAAAACATGTTTGATGGCATTTTTAAATTTTAGAAAGTAGGAAAATAAAATCGTATTATCATATAATTTTTTTTTTAACATTTGAAATAACGAGTCCTTTTATATTGTTATGATTATAATGTTCATTATGAGGATTATATTTATGTACGTGCGTAATTAATTTTCGATGAATATCTCTATTTTAGTAATAAACGATTAAGAAATGACTTGAAACATATAGACCCTGAATTAATTCAACATTCACGAAGAGTATCCGTACATATAAAGCAGAAACTATTTCTCTAAAATGAAGCGGAGAGTGGCAACACTCTAAAATATAGTATTTTTTTAATTTTATAAATATTATATCTAAAATAATTATTTCTAAAATAGGCTTCAAAGGTGTAGATACAGTTTGTGATTTTAATGTTATGAAAATTTCCAAAACCGAAAGCATATACCTTGTTCGCACCTTCGAAACGCTCGCCGAAGCATAAGACACCACTTTGTAGGTTGAGTTGATGATTCACCCTAGTATATAGGTTGTTTTCTAAAGCGTTTCTTCTGTGGAGCCGGCGGTATTAAGATAAGACCATTTATAGATTGTCGATGTGATGTCTCGTATGTGTTGAACATTTGCCCCAAGCTATCGTACATCACATCGGAATCCATTAGGAACTGTTGGTCTTGTATTGGATTTTGTTTTGTCTTACCCCAGTTTCAGGGTCATTGACGTCTTGCCATCCTTCGTCGTGCAGCAATTGGTTGTGCCTCCACCTCCTAGGAATTCTGCTTTTGCGGCTGTGGGTATAACATTACCCCCCTTCATGGTGATACATAAAATGAAGACCTTAAGCAGTTATTCTCATGGCTGTGTCTAGATTTGGCGATAAGCAAATTTGTCTTAACATTTCACCTTACAAGTAAGAACAAAACGTAAATTAAATAAGAAATGGTTATGCAATTATTCACTTAGAGAGTGTTGATGTTGTACTTATCGGAAATCCAAGAACAACCTCGGTGTGTCCAATATATTGCCGGCTGATTGATCCATACCACTACATGTAATTGTCATGCATACTACTAAGGCCTTCTATGTAAACCACTAAATCGACCCATTGTTCTCACATGTGTATATACACTGCATGCTGGACTGACCAATCAACACCAATCCTCTCCCACAAGTTGATTTGATGGAGCTCTAGTTGCATGTTCACTGGTTGTGAGACATATTAGAACCCACCAAACTGTCTAGCCACTTGATCAAGGAAATGTCACTCAACAATGTGGAAACATATTGGTGGCAACTAAGTCGTTCAAATGTGCATACCGCCTTTGCAAAAATCAAGTAGGAGATTACATTTCCATCGTATGACTTCCATTCCACTTAAAGGGTAGGAAATTATATTCCATACAAATGATCAATATGATGAATTTGAAGGGAAAAAAAAATAGGTTATTGATATACTTGTGCCATATTATGCTTGTCACATGCATCCCGATATGCGTTGACAATGTGGCTTAGGTGATATTGAGTATCCCTCATCATGTTCCAATGAGCCAATGGATTGCCAAATTCTATATATAGTCTGTGTCGGTTAAAGGGTGCTGTGTGAGAAAATCTATCCCAGGCGCACACTTGTAAGAGAATGGCTTATGGGTCGCTTTTTCGATTGTAGCAAATTATAAATTTATAAATCTAAAGAAATTTAACGACCTAACTAGGTAAATGTACCTATCTAACGTAGTATATATTACAACGGGTATCATCCTCAAGGATCTTAACAATAAGTACAAGCATTACTGTTTTTCTACTATCTAGTCTAAATCTTTATGTGAGATTCATAAATTAAATTATTAATTAACTAATCTAATAACCCTAAGATTAATTATAATTGCTTTAATAAATAAATTCAATCACAAAACATACCATTTATTTTGATTTGCTCTAAACCCTAGCTTTCTTATAATAATATATTGATTAACAATTTGTTTATGCTTTGCACTGCAAGAATTCTCAATTAAACTAATTACTCTCTCAAGTTATTTAATTAATAACCTTATATGAAATAGTGGAAACCTCTTTCTCACTATCGCCTTATAAGATTTTATTAAGTTCATAATTCCCAAATAAAAATTCAATCTTTGTATATAAAATAGAAGTTTTCCCACCTCTAGGTAAAACATGTAATATTTCTATTCATTAAGATTCATCCTATTAGATAAGACCTCTCTCTATTTAATAAGAATAAGACGTGCAATTAATTTACGCGTATAAATTAATCACAAAGAAATCAAAATACATGAATAGATACAAGGCATAAACTTTTAATTAATCAATAAATAATTTAATCACACGATTTAGAGTTTTATAAGATGTAGGGCATATAAATCTACTCCTCTATGAAATTTACAGTAATCACGAAAAATCTAGAAGAGTAATAAGAAATCATGATGAAAAGAATAAACCCTTATAGATGTTTTGTAATCTTTGATGATGCTTTAGTGATTCCTCTCTCCAGTTTCATGATTTTACTCTCCTAGAGTTTTTAAAGTGGCTGTGAGAAATAAAAAATCTATATCCTAAATTTTCGTGATAAAGTATTTCTAATATAAGAAATATGGTAGCATGCACGACTTAATGTATGCTCGTGTTTGGGATCGTATACTCTAAAATAAAGTGAAATTTTGACATTCAAGGTTCTCCATGTCCTCCTGCAGGGCCATGCTTGGGGTTGTACACTTTGAAATTCCTTCATTTTCTTCTCTGGGAAAATTTCTTCCTTTAGCACTACCTTCTACATAGCTTGTGCAGTGGTCAAAGCACAATTTCACGATGTATTCTGATCACTTTTTGCCCTTTAGCACTGGTGTCAGCATGGCCATGTTGAAGGTTGTGTACACGTGAAAATCACCATGTCTTATATTTTTCCAAATTTTGCCTTGTTTTCGCTTGAACCTTCTTTAAATCTTTAAATTGCACTATTTAAACCCCGAATTCAAATATTAAGCACTTAAGTATTTTTTTTCTTTATAAATTCACATAAAATTAATAAAAAATAATATTTAATAAATACTAAAATTAAGGTTCTTTCAATACTTATCAAACTTCCCCACACTTAACTATTTGCTTGTTCTCAAGTAAACAAAATAAGGACAAGAGAAAGGCTCTATCATCAATTATACTTATTATGAACTTCAATTCACAAGCATCATTCTTTACTTAATAAATTCTTAGTGACTTGTTAGTGTCTATTGCTCAAACCTATCATAATCGTATGTGTACCTAGTATACAATAATTAGACTTTTCGGATTAATTCAAGTAAGTTAAACCAGTATCCTTACTGTTTAGCAACCACTTTCAAAGTTATGAAGGAAATAACAAATCAAACAAAGTCTAAGTTGCTCAGTTGCATTTCGCCACTTACCAAAAAGTATATAAAACATTCAATTATTTTTCAAAGCACAACAACAAGAAGTGAAAGTATACGGCATTATTATTCCCCTAGATCATTTTTCTTTTTCTTTCAAGTCTCTTTAAAAGTTTTTTTTTTTTTTTTTTTGCAATTAGATAGAACCAAGTAACTCATGTAGTGAGCTTTCAATCAATAATCTCGAGCTCATCACCTAAGTTAACAGACATTATCCCCTTAATGGAGGATGTCCTTATGAGCTTATTTACTCGAGTTACAAGATTTGCTAAACTTGTTTTTTTGATATCTCTTAAAGTTATGGTAATTTCATTGATCGGTTAATTTTCAGGACAAACGACCTTAGGTGATTGGGTTTTAAAAGGACCCCATTAAACCTCCCTTACCTTAACACATAGGGATTCAATAATGATATTTATTATTTTCAAAGAGCTTTCAAGAAGAATTACCAAGTTAACAATTTTACATGCCTCTTTCACAAAAGGTTTAAAGAACTCTTAAAATGATTAAATATTAAATATACTAGCTAGTCAGCTAAAAAACACAACTAATTCACTGGAAACTCAAGATTTCCATTTACTTTATAACTCTGAATTTAGCTATCAAATAGCAAATAGATTTATCTTAGTTGGATTTCATCCTAAAACTCTAACTAAGTATAGCAAACCCAATGATAAGCGAGTAAGGCACATAAAGTCACTACTTTTATATGTGTGTATACAAGAATGCTACTTTTGCATTGTAATGAGTACAATTTTCAGTTTTTACTTTTCAATAATTTAAAATCAAACTTAAAGCTCAATTGCAAACTTGTAAGTGAGGAAAAATTTGATCAATAAAAGCATAAGATACATAAATAATTCGGAACCTAATTTCTTTTTTCTTTATATCCCTTCCCTATGCTTGTTTAAGATATTGTCCCCAATGTCTTTTCAAAGCAAGCACACATAGGAAAAAAAAAAGATAAAAGAAAAATTAAGAGATAAAAGAAAAAGGACACTAAGGACTTTCTTGGTTGTCAGTATTTGCAAATTTGAATTCTAGTAAAGAAAAAGTTATGCACTATCAAATCTAAAAAAAAAAACAGCAAACTAAAAAAATATTAAAAAAAAAATTAAAATAAGAGTTAGCTTATCCTAGTTTAAAGAATGGAGCATTCATCAGCATTAAGTAGAAAGTCTTCTTGTAAGGGAGCGCAATTAATTACAAATCATGAGCAGAAAATATATTAATTAGTCTTATGAAGAAAAATATAAAAAGAGACTAAGTAAGAAGATATAGAGCTAGTAAATGATCTAGCTTTTAATCAGCTTCCTCACTCCTATCATCAATGTCTATAGTTATGGCATCATTCCCCTAATCATCATCCTTATCCACTTCTTTTATATCATCTCCCTCGTCTTCCTCTTCTTCAGAATTAGAGGATTCAACAATAACTGGGTCCTTGCAACTTCTCCTAAATGGTCTAGGAGTTATGTCATGTGGTGAATTAAATTCAGAGGAGGATTCATATGTTGGTAGGTCAACTAGTAGTGGGGAGAAACAGCCAGCTAATCTTACTAAAAATGCCTAGACTGCACTATTAAAACACTTGTTTTTCTTTCTTTCCTTTTTATTTAGTTCCCTCTCTTCCCGAGGGAGGAAGTAAATGCAGCACCAGAAGTAGAAGCTCCTTTAGGTGGAGTCGAATACCTTGATAGAGTGGAGAGGTCAATTAACTTAACCATCCCCATAGATGGAATGGGCCGTCGGAAATTTTGGTAGTAAGAATGCCTGGTTCCTCGGGATTTAGGGCTTGAAAAATATTATAACCTTTTAGGAATTTAGTGATATAGCCCCCACAATATATCCCCTTGGCTCGAGGATTGGTTGCCTACCAATGTAGGAAGTTAGTGACTTTTATGCCTACATTGATCTGAAATTTGTTAGTTATGCTATAAAGATGAAAAACTTCAAAATTGTTTACTGACCCATAACTGCTTTTTCTTCCTCTAATAGTGTATGCCAAGAGGTGGTGAACTACTTTCAAATCAATATTTTCTGATGAACGATGCCTTGAACTTTGAAGGATTATAACTGATTTCCACCTCACAAAGTTATTCCCAATATCTTTAGGTGGACATATCTTCAGGCTAAGTAGTTGGCAGTCGCTGGAAATCCGCTATATTTGATTCTGATACTAAGTACAAGCCCAAATATCGACTAAATCGATATGATGGGACAATATGTTTTTGTTCATATACTTGAAAATTGAGACAATGATGATCAAACCATAATGTAGAGAGAAACTCAAGAGTAACCTCTCTATAGGCTGGCTCACTTATCTTAAAGAAGGTAGCCTAAGGCCCAACACTTATTATTTCACATATTCGTTCATCAATTCCATACGCCCTAAGTATTTTCCAGTCAACGTATTCATTATTTCCAAAAGCAAGAGACTCTAATATTTTTCGTCATTCTTTACTCCATTCTTCATTGGAGTATTTAACATGTGCTTTGTGCACTATTTTTTGCTGTGAAGGGGTTTTTAGCCTCTCGTGAGAGTGGAAGGCTATTTCTTGCGGTTCGTTAGATGTGGAAGCTTGGTGCTTTCCCTTCTTGTTAGTTACCCTTTTTGTCCTCATCTATATAGAAGATGTATAAATCAATTCATGATAACAAAAATCAAAGTCTATCTTTCATAACTTAATCACTATTTAAGACAACTTATATTGATGCACAATATCTATAAAAGATATGTATAATCAAAGTGTAATGAGATAAGCATTAATTCTTGAGGATAAAATCATAAGGTATGACATAAAAGTTAACACAACTGTCTGCATGGCCATGCAGCAGATGGGGGAGAAATAAGAATAGGTAAAAATTCAAATCAACACGAGTGCAAAAATTTGGTTATGCACAAGGTCATGTATAAGCTTTAAGACAAATGGATGAACTAAAACAACCTTAGAGCTTCATGAATTTCTACCTTAATACTTAAAATTGACAAAACCCCAATTTCGCATACTTAAGAACCCTAGATTGTCAAAGTAAACACTATAAATAAAAAAATATGGGAGCTACTTGTATTGAATGACTTTAAAAACAATTGATTGCACGATATTAGTAAAGCCCCAAAAGTTATGAAATCCCATAAAATGGTCGTGAACCTTAAGTGTTAGATGAGATTTGATATGTACTTATAGAGCAAAAAATCATCTAAAAGCACAAATAGGCGAAAGAAGAAGATATTCATGATAACAAAAAACTCATCAAACAATAATCACTACCTCATTCTTACCCATGTGCAAGAACCTAACAATATAAAAAAAATCATGTGTGTAGATCATATAAAATGAAAAGAAAAGAAAAACTTGGATTTGTAGTTTAGAGTATAGAAGATGAAGTAAAAAGTGAAGAAGAAGTGTGGAAAGTGCAAAAAATGTAGTTTCATGAGGATAAGGTAGAGGAGAAGTGTATTCAAGTGGAGTAAAATCAAAGAGCGTGTGGGAGAGACTGTGAGCGCGAGTGTATATATATATGGACACTTTGTATGAGCGTGCTCGAGGTCGTGTAGAGTTCTAAAAAGCTATCCGATGTTGTTCCTATAGGACACTAGAGTGCCCTATCTTCTACACAGGTGTGTTTGGGGCTAACAAAGTTCTAAAAAATTATCCGATGGCTCTTACTGTTGGGGTACGAAGTGCCCTAGCTCATGCATGGCCATGCTTGGGGCCGTGTAGGGTTCTAAAAAGTGCCCATAGGCTCCTCTTGAGGTGTGAACTACCTTGAGCACTACTTGTGCTCAAAGTTGTGTAGATGTTTAAAAATTATACAAAATTCAAGTAATATTCTTTAAGTTATTTGATCCATGGGATTGTTCATTGTGCACCTTAACATAATTAAAAGAGTATGAAAATGACTTACCGGATACACTTGAAAAGTTAAAGCCTAAATTTTCTTACTTGATTAATGCTTCCCCACACTAAAAAATTAACTCTTACTCCCCTCAAGTAAGCTTAGTTCCTCTCTACAGATCTATAACTTTTTTAACATGATAGGACTAATCTAGTGAAATAAAAATAAAACAAAAAGGAACTTAACATACCTAAATTAATCATAGTTTGTCTCTCAGGAAATCACTTTTTTAATGTTGTTAGCTTGACGTTTTTCACTTTGTTTTGCCAAATATCTGGTACTTAAAGTCTAGACTCCTCTCGGTATTCATGTATTATTCCTTCTTTCATGTATAGTTTTAGTTTATGGCCATTCACCTTAAAATTATCATGCCCTAGGTGTTCGAGCTCCATTGCATTACGTGGGAAGACTTTCTTGACTATAAAAGGGCTAAACCATCTTGATTTCAACTTCTCGGGAAAAAGTTTCAATCGAGAATTAAACAAAAGCACTTGGTCCCCTTCCTTGAAATCTCTTGGATGATGGATGTGTCTGTCATGATAGTCCTTTGTACTCTCTTTATATATCTTCATATTCTTATATGCTTGCCTTCTCCACTCATTAAATTCGTTTAGTTATAGTCTCCTCTTGAATCCAATAGCTTCTAAGTCGAAACTGGCTAATTTAATTACCCAATATGCCTTGCGTTCAATCTCCCCCAAGAGGTGGCATGACTTCCCACAAACTAGCCTATACGGGGTAGTCCCCAAATGGGTTTTATAGGCTGTTTTATACGCCCACAAGGCATCATCAAACCTTTTTGCCTAATCTCTTCTATTATGCCGTATTGTTTTTTTCTAAAATTCTTTTCAATTAACGTTTGGAAACTTCTACCTATCTACTCGTCTGGGGGTGGTAAGGTGTAGCAATTCGATGTGTCACGCCATATTTCCTTAACACCTTTTCCAATTGTGCATTACAAAAGTGTGTTCCTCTATCACTTATAATGGCTTTAGGGGTTCCAAAACGGGAAAACAACTTCTTAAGGAACTTCACAACTACTCGGGCATCATTTGTAGGCAAAGCCTGTGCCTTAACCCATTTAGACACATAGTCCACCACTACCAAAATGTACTTATTCTTGGAAGAAGTTGAGAATGGTCCTATGAAGTCAATGCCCTAAAAGGTATCTCATCTATTTGCGATGTATTCCCTACCCGCTGACATCTATCACATGTGACGTAGCAACTGTGAGCATCTTTAAATATTTTAGGCCAATAGAAACCGGGCTTTAAAACTTTATGTGCAATCTTGTTGGCTGAATAATGACTATCGGTAGGGTTGGAGTGACAATCACCAAGGATTTTCCATTCCTTTTCATGTGAGACACATTTTCTTATTACTTGATCTCCACGGACTCGAAAAAGAAAGGGGTCCTGCCAATAGTAGTATTTAAGTTTGAAAAAGAACTTCTTTCTTACATAATAACTAAGGTCATTAGGGAGAACTCATGCTGCTAGATAGTTTGCAAAGTTTGCAAACCAAGGAGTTTTCATGTTCATAAGCTAGCAAATTGCATATAATTTTTCTTCAAGAAAGAAGTCATCAATATCTTCCTTTTTAAACTCCTCTAAACAAGGGTTCTCAAGTCTTGAGAGATGATCAACTGCTAGATTCTCTACCCCCTTTTTATCGTGAATCTCTAAGTCGAATTCTTGTAAGAGCAGAATCTACCAGATAAGTTTAGGCTTCACGTTTGTTTTTGTCAGTAAAAATCTTAAGGCAGAATGGTTAGTGTAGACGACAACCTTGGACATAATTAAATATGACCTAAATTTATAAAATGCAAACACCATGGCTAGTAATTCCTTATCTGTAGTAGTGTAATTCACTTGAGCATAATTAAGAGTTTTGCTGGCGTAGTAGATAGGTTGGAAGTGTTTGTCCCACCTTTGTCCCAGAACAACCCCAACTATATAATCACTTACATCACACAGGAGTTCAAAGGGTAAGTTTTAATTATGAGCTATCATGATAAGTGCATTTGTCAGTCATGCCTTGAACACATTAAAGGCATGCTGACATTTAGGAGTGAAGTTGAAAGGCACATCTTTTTTCAATCGTCGAGTCAGTGGTCGGGCTATTTTAGAGAAGTCCTTTATGAAGCGTTTATAAAAACTATCTTAGCCTAGAAAACTTCTTATAGCCTTGACTGAATTTAGTGGTAGAAGTTTTTTTTATCACATTGACCTTTGCTCGATCAACATCAATACCCCTATGTGAAACTTTATGGCTAAGTACAATGCCCTCCTTGCAAATGAAGTGACATTTCTCTCAATTTAGTATAAGATTAGTCTCCTCACAAAGAATAAGCACCTTTTCTAGATTCTCTAAATAGTTGGAGAAAGAATCACCAAAGACGAAAAAGTTGTCCATGAAGACCTCCATAATTTTCTCTATCAGATCATCAAATATAGCCAACATACACCACTGAAATGTAGCTAGTGTGTTGCATAACCCAAATGGCATTCTCCTATAAGCGTATGTGCCATAGGGGCAAGTGAAGGTGGTCTTCTCTTAATCCTCCAGAGCTATCGGTATCCGGAAGTATCCAGACATCCCATTTAGGTAGCAATAGTACATATGTCCAGCTAGCCTCTCCAACATCTGATCCATAAAGAGAATGGGAAATGGTCCTTTCTAGTGGCATCATTTAATTTTCAGCAATTTATATAAACACGCAATCCGGTAATGGTACGCATTGGTATAAGTTCACTCTTCTTATTGGGGACCATAGTCATCCCTCCTTTTTTTGGCATCACTTGTGTTGGGCTAACTCAATGACTGTCTGATATAATATATATTAGTCTCGCATCGAGGAGCTTGATAACTTCCTTCTTAACCACCTCTTTTATATTAGGATTTAGCCTTTGCTGTGATTGCACTATAAGCTTAAATCTTTCTTCTAGTAATATGTTAAGCATACAGAAAGAGGGGTTGATACCTTTGATATTTGTAATCTTCCAAGCGATGGCTTGCTTGTGGGCTCTCAGGACTGTGAGCAATTGATCTTTTTGCTCTTTAGATAAATCAAAGGCTAAGATAACCGACAACTTGGAGTCTTCTACTAGAAAGGTGTACTCTAGATAATCTGGAAGCTATTTTAATTTTAACACTAGCAATTCCTTAATGAAAGTTTTAAGTCTTGCCACATTGCTTTTATTCAAATTTTCAAATCCCCCCTAAGGTGTAACTTCTTTTTCAACATTAAGCTGCTCAATGAATGCCGCAACCTTAAGGTTATCCATGTCTTCCTCCTCTCCTCTAGTCAAGCTTAGCTCTAACTTATTCTTGCATAAGATCTTGTCAATATGCTTGTCTATTGAGGAATCAACAATATCAACGAAATAGCAAAAATCATCTTCGCACATGGAGTGTTTCATGGCGATAGCCATTTTGATCACTAACTCTTCATCTCCTATTCTTAATGTAAGCTTGACATCTTCTACATCAATCACTGTCCTAGGAGTGGCAAGGAATGGTCTTCCAAGGATTAAAGGTATATCCCCATCCTCATCTATGTCCAGTATTACAAAGTCAACATGGCATATGAAATTTTCTACTTTTACCAAGACATCCTCAATAATCCCCTTAGGGATTTTCATGGATTGGTCAGCAAGTTACAAACTCATTCTAGTGGGCTTTGGGTCAATTAACCCCAATTTCTTAAAGAAAGAGTATGGCATGAGGTTAATACTTACCCTAAGAACAGCTAGGGCTTTATCGACTGAGATGTCATTGACCAAACATGGAATAGTGAAGCTGCTTAGATCCTTTAGCTTTGGAGGGAGTTTATTCTAAATGATGGATGATCAACTTACTTCTACTTCTATAGTAGAAACATCCTCCAACTTTTTGGATAGGAGTTTCTTTAGGAACTTGACATATTTTGGCATATGTGAAAGTGCTTCAACAAATGAAGTATTAATGTGCAACTGCTTAAAAAGTGCAAGAAATTTACCAAATTGCTCCTTGTCTTTGTTTTGATTGAGGCAAGCTAGATATGGAATTTTTGGCATGTACTCCTTAATAGCCGGTGATGATTGCTTCTTAGGTTCTTACTTCTCAGGTAATTCTTACTTCTTAGGTTCTACCTTTTCCTTCTCAAAAGTTTAGCCTCCTTCTTGCTTTTTCTCAGTTTCTTTCTCAATTTGCAGTTCCTTCCTACTCCTTAAGGATATGACTTTTGCCTGTTCCCTTAGATTGTTCTTAGTGTTATTAAGGAGGGAACTTAGTTGCTTTTTAGACATCATCTTAGCCAATTGGCCAATTTGCTTCTCAAGGTTGTGAATAGAAGCATCTTGGTTCCAATGTCTTGCTTAAGAACTTTGAATGAATTGGCTCATCAAATCCTCTAAACTGGTTTTCTTTTCTTGCTAAGGTGGTTAGACCGATTAGTAAGGCATAGGCTAGTAGGGTGGCATTTGTTGCTTTTAGAATCCTAGTGGTGGGAAGTTAGATCTCTAGGCATTCTGATTGCCATAAGAGAGGTTGGGATGG
Organism: Laguncularia racemosa; assembly: GCA_037954665.1. Classification (NCBI taxonomy): domain Eukaryota; kingdom Viridiplantae; phylum Streptophyta; class Magnoliopsida; order Myrtales; family Combretaceae; genus Laguncularia; species Laguncularia racemosa. The sequence goes on along the minus strand of JBBMOL010000002.1, from coordinate 7,323,604 downwards.
TTTCTCATGCCAAGGTTGTAAGTGTTATTGTATGGGTTATACTGCTACCTATTTAGATTCTCAAGATAGTCTATTTGCTCATACTGCTTATGGAAGTCCATATTCTCACCGATATCTCCCACCTAGTGTTGTGATCCTTAGGAATTCTTAAGGGTAGAAATGGTGACTGGGTACTTCCATCTTTGCCACCAAAGTAGTCATGAGATCTATTGCATACTTGCCCACCACTTTCTACTTACCCCTATTATTGCCCCATTGATAATTATTTTTAGCCATATTAGCAAAAAGTTTCAAGGATTCTCTAGGGTCCTGGAATTTAATGTCCTACCAGCTATGGGGTTTACTAATTGATGAGTGGTTGGGTTAAGTCCATTAAAAAAGGTTTGAACCTGCATCTATGTGGGCAGTTGATGGTGTGGGCAGTTTCTTAACAACTTTATCCATCTTTGCCAAGCATCATACATAGTCTCACTATCTTGTTGCATGAATGATGCAATGTCATTCTAGAGCTTAGTTTTCTTACAAGGAGGAAATTAGTTATTTAGAAATTGCTTTACTATATCATCCCATGTAGTTAAAGCTCTAAGACCCAATGATTGAAGCCGGTTTTTAGCCTTTTGCCTTAGTGAGAAGGGGAATAATCTAGTACACATTGCTTCATCCATCATCCCATTGCTCTTGAAGGTCTTACTGATTTCTAAAAATGTTTGATTGTGAGCATGGGGGTCCTCATCCAGTAATCCATCAAATTGACAGTATTGTTGCAGAGTTAAGTCACCACACCCTTGATTTCGAAATTGTTAGCCCCAATGGGAGGCTTCACAATAGTCGGCCCTATTCTATCTAGGGTTGGCCTTGCATAGTCTAGATTGGTCTTAAGTAGATCCTCAGCCATGGTTTCTTGTGTTTCCTCTTTAATATGCTCCAATAATCCTATCCCACTATTTAAAAATTCTTCAGTTGATTTCTCTTCCTTTACTGCTGTCGCGAATCTTATACTAGGCATTTCTCCCAATTGCCAATTGTCCAAAAGATTCAACGATTGTGTTCTTCTAAATCTTGTGAAGTGTTTTCTTAATCTCAGGGTCTAGATCAAGAATGTCAAAAGAAAGAGTCCTTATCATGCACTATAAAAGCAACAGTTACGAGTTAGAGCACTCAAAAGATGGGGGAGAATATGAAGAAATAAAACAAATAAATATATGACTAAAGTAGTAGATAATAAGGTTTTTCTTAATATTGTTTTGCGACGTCCTCGGCAACGTCACCAAAAACTTGATAGGTTGCTTTTCCAATCATATCAAATTATAAATTTATAAACCCAAAGAAATCTAACAACCTAACTAGGCAAGTATACCTATCTAATGTAATATAGATTACAACAAATATTGTCCTCAAGGATCTTAAAAATAAGTACTAGTACTACCGTTTTTCTATTATTTAGTCTAAATCTTAAGGTGAGATTATAAATTAAATTACTAATTAACTAATCTAATAACTCTAAGATTAATTATGACCACTTTAATAAATGAATTCAATTACAAGAACATACCCTTCATCTTGATCCACTCTAAAACCTAGCTTTCTTATAATAATATATTGATCAATAATTTATTTATGTTTTGCACCGTAGGAATTCTTAATTAAACAAATTACTTCATCGAGTTAATTATTAATAACCTTATATGGAATAGTGGAGACCTTTCCCTCACTATCACCTTACAAGATTTCATTAAGTTCATAATTCTCAAATAAAGATTTAATTTTTGTGTAGAAAATCGAAGTTTTTCTACCTCTAAGTAAAACATGCAATCTTTCTATTCATGAAGATCTATCCTATTAGATGAGGCCTTTCTCTATCTAACAAGAATCAAACATGCAATTAATTTGCGTGCATAAATTAATCACAAAGCAATCAAAATGCATAAATAGATATAAAGGCATAAATTTTTCATTAATCAATAAACAAATCACATGGTTTAGAGTTTCATAAAATGCGAGGCATATAAATCTACTCCTCAATGGAATTTATAGTAATCATGAAAAATCTAGAGGAGTAATAAGAAATAATGATGAAAAGAATAAACCTTTGTAGATGTTTTGTGATCTTTAATGATGCTCCAATGATTCCTCTCTCCAATTTCGTGATTTTGCTCTCTTAAGGTTTTTAGAGTAGCTATGAGAAATAAAAGATCCAGATCCCTAATTTTCATAATAAAGTGAGTATTTATAGTATAAGAAACAGGATGGCATGCACGGTCTAGTACACACTTGTGCTCGGGGCTGTATACTTTGGAATAAAGTGAAATTTTGGTGCTCAAGGTTCTACACAGCCTATTGCACAACCATGCTCAGGCTTGTGCACTCTAGAATTCCTTTATTTTCTTTTCTAAGCAGATTCTTTCCTTCAGTACTACCCTTTACATAACTTATGCAGCGGCCATGACACAATTTTACAATGCATTTTGATCACTTTTTGCCCTCTAGCACTAGTGTCACCATGGCCATGCTGAAGGTTATGTATATGTGATAATCACATTTTCTTATATTTTTTCAAACTTCACCTCATTTTCACTCAAACCTTCTTTAAATCTTTAAATTGTACTCTTTAAACCCTGAATTCAAATATTGAGTACTTAAGTATCTTTTTCTTTATAAATTCATATAAACTTGATAAAAAAATAATATTTAATAAATACTAGAATTAAGGTTCTTTCAACACTTTTTCTTTATAAATTCATATAAACTTGATAAAAAAAATAATATTTAATAAATACTAGAATTAAGGTTCTTTCAACACTTTTTCTTTATAAATTCATATAAAATTAATAAAAAATAATATTTAATAAATACTAGAATTAAGGTTCTTTCAACACTTATCAATGGCAACCCCTCCAATCTTATGTGTTGATGGTAATGATGTGACACAAAGTTGGTGATATAACCAGGCTAGACATGCGAACCCCCTGCTATACGTCCCAACAATGTCGAAATGCTCTAATAGAGGTAACTATATCACGTAGACAAAGGCGCTAGATTTATCGGCAAAGATAAATCCCTCCAGTGGCTGCATTTTGTACACAAGCGTATATCAATGGATTTGCTCAACATCAGCATCAGGTGAGAGCATCTAAAACATATCAGGCAGCCATGTCATGCTAAAGTGACCCCCTCTGGTGCTAGGCTTCAGCCTTGCCCCCAATAATTGTTCACATATTGTACTCCAATCTAAGCAACTACTCCCTGTAACTACCCAACTATCAATGGGGAGTCTTAAATAAATCTCCACATTCTACAGGGTGATAGTAAACTTCCCTGTTGGCATGTGGAATGTGTGCGTCTCTAGTTTTTATCACTCCACCAATGCTGTAATCATATACCAATCTAATGGAATGAATAGTAGGCGGCTCACACCTTCGAATCCTGCTAAATGCAGGTATGGCTCCATTCAAGGATCGAGGGAGATGGTGCGCTCATCATGATGGAGTGACAACTCGCGGCATTGAACAATAAAGATTGATTGATCCTATAATAATAACAAGTGAAATGTTATATTATTTGTAATACAACATAAACTAATTAACAAGTGAAAGGTCGTTTACCTCTCCATCTTAGACGGCCTGTGATTGTTATCCCTCATGTTACGTCAAGACTGAAGGATCGAAGGGTTCATGCTCCATTTATTATGTAAAAAATATATATATATATATTAAAAAAATTAGCATATGTTACCATTGATATCAAAATATTAATTAACAATTTATTAGCAATTATTTACTATCTAATTAAAAGCAACTGAAGTTTACACTTATTTTTACAGTAACAGATAAAGATATTACAAGTACAATTAATACCAAATTTTTTAGTAATTAATTTTATGATGATTAATTAATGACATATCAACGACTAATTATTATTAATTAACTGCTACTTTTGCAAAAAAAAAAAAAAAAACATAAACATATTACATTAACATAAAATTTCTCACTAATTGTACTTAATTATAGGTTAATGACTAATTACTCTTAGTTAACGATTAATTAACAATGACTTAATTTTACAACAACTTCTACAATAACAAAAAAACATATTATATTTACAATCAATACAAAATTTTTCACTACTTAGTTTTCTAATAATAAATTAATGATATATTAACAACTAATTACTGTTAAGTAATGGTTAGTTAACAACAATGTAATTTTACAACTATTTGTACAAAAACACATAAACATATTATATTTGCAATCAACACAAAATTTTTCAATAATTAATTAATGACATATTAATGATTAATTACCTTTAATTAACGGTTCATTAACAACTACTTAATTTTATAATTAATTGTAGAAAAACAGATAAATATTTTATATTTGCAATCAATACAAAAAAATTTAGTAATTAATTTTTTAATAATTAATTGCTTACATATGAATGACTAATTAATAGTTAATTAATAATAACTTAATTTAATAATGACTTTTACAAAAATACATTATAATAACTTATAAAGATAATTCATTATAATCAATACAAAGGTTTTTCCTAATTATTTTTCTAATGATTAAATAATGAATAATTAAGGACTAATTACTTTATTATTAATGATTACTTTTATAATAATTTTCACAATTACAAATTAAGATATTTCATTTATGAAAAATACTAAATTTTTTTACTAATTTATTTTGTAATGTTAATTAATGATATAATAACAACCAATTAATTATTAATTAACGATTAATTAACAACTACTGCTACTTTGATAAAAATAGTGGAGTACAAATAATTGTACTTACTTTTTTATGCATTCATATGAAATAATATAATAGAAAAAAAATAATTATTTTTCCAAAAAAATACTGAAATCTTACTTTACTGAAGAAGTTGAAAAATGTCTTAAAGATATTTCTACACATGTAGTTCAATAAACTAAACTTGTGTAAAATGGAAATTAAGAAAACAAAAATTTTCAAACTATGAGAAAGAATGAAACTTGCAGAGGAAATTCAAAAATATAAAAATGAATATATGAATTGAGGATTTGTATTTATATCGATGCAAAAAAAAATTTTCTATGCATTGGAAATCACATGTTATGATACTGTGTAAATTTATTGTATCACTTTATAATAATTTTTATAAATTTACAGTATAGATTTGCAGGTTTCATCATGGTAAAAAAATATTCTTAGTACAATTACATGAAGGCGCGGACCCCGTTCGTGCCTTCAAGTATAAATTGTACTAAAGACATAGATCTTCAGTTTTGGAAATTTTTCTAACACTAGAGTTGCAAACAATGTCCATGCCTTTAAATCCTATTTTAGGAAAAATTATTTCGTGTATAATATTTACGAAATTTTTTTCAAAAATTGAAATATTTTAGAGTGTTGCCTCGAGAATGATATAATATTATTATTCATAAAAAAAAAAGAAAATCTTTATAGAAGTTGAAAGTTTGCTACTTCTCTTGACTAACATTTATTAGTTGGCATAAACAAGAATTCATTATCAATATTACATGTGCACACAATAGAGTCAAATATCTATACAATAATTATTGGTATGTAAGCTAGATGTAAATCAATTGCAATATATATAAAAGGAAAGCAATGAAAAGGGGAGGATAATTTAATCATCATCAACTATCTATCCACTATTATTCAATTTAATAATATTTCTTCATCTACTTATCTTGCAGCTACGCACTTAAATATGGTTGTTTTAAAAAAAATTATGTAAATATTATACTCGAAATAATTATTCTTAAAATAGGTTTCAAAGACCCGGACTTCGTTTGCTACTTTAGAGGTAAAAAATTTTTTAAGCTGAAGGTATAGACCCGGTCTATGCCTTCAGTACAATTTGTACTAAGAATATATTTTTTAATCATGATGAAATCTTGCACACCTATACTACAAACCTATAAAAGTTAAAAAAAAAAAGTACTACAAACCTATAAAATTATTACAAAAGTAATACTGCAAACCTATAAAAGTGATACAGTAAATTTGCTTAGTATCATAACATGTGATTTCTAATGTATAGAAAAAAAAATTGCACCAACAATTTCTAGTATAAATACAAATCTTCAATTCATATGTTCATATTTTTATCTTTTAATTTCCTTTGCAAATTTTACTCTATCTCATTGTTTGAAAATTTTTAGAGGTAAAAAAAAATTTTAACTGAAGGTATAGACCCGGTCTGTGTCTTCAGTACAATTTGTACTAAGAATATATTTTTTAATCATGATGAAATCTTGTACACCTATACTACAAACCTATAAAATTATTAAAAAAGTAATACTGCAAACCTATAAAAGTGATACAGTAAATTTGCTTAGTATCATAACATGTGATTTCTAATGTATAGAAAAAAAAAATTGCACCAACAATTTCTAGTGTAAATACAAATCTTCAATTCATATGTTCATATTTTTATCTTTTAATTTCCTTTGCAAATTTTACTCTATTTCATTGTTTGAAAATTTTTATTTTCTTAATTTCTATTTCGCATAGGTTTTAGTTTGTTGAAGTACATGTGTGGAAATATCTTCAACAAAGCAAGATCTTTGTATGTTTTTTTTTTAAATTAATATTTTTTGTTATTATACTACTTTGGATAGATGCAAAAAAAAGTGTAATTATATATACTCTATAATTTTAATTGAAGTAGCAGTAGTTGCTAATTAATTATTAATTAGTAATTAAATAGTTGTTAATATATCATTAATTAACATTAGCAAATTAATTAGTTAAAAAAATTAATATTTTTTTAAATGACATGTCTGAGTTATTTATTATGAAAAATATTGTAAAAGTAATTATTACTGATGAAGTAATTAGTCCTTAAATAGTTATTATTTAATCATTGGAAAAATAATTACGAAAAACCTTTGTATTGATTATAATAAATGATTTTTGTGTGTTATTATAATGTATATTTGTAAACATAATTGTTAAATTAAGTTGTTGTTGATTAACTATTAATTAGCAGTGATTAGTCTCTCATATGTAAATAATTAATTGTTAGAAAAATAATTAGTGAAATTTTTTTGTATTGATTGCAAATGTAAAATATTTGTATGGTTTTGTATAATTAGTTATAAAATTAAGTAGTTATTAATGATTTTTTAATTTAAGGTGATTAGTCGTTAATATGTCATTAATTAATTATTATAAAATTAATTAGTGAAAAATTTTACATTGGTAGCAAATGTAAAATATTTGTATATTTTTATAGAATTAGTTATAAAATTAAGTAGTTATTAATGATTCATTAATTAAAAGTGATTAGTCGTTAAGATATCATTAAGTAATTGTTATAAAATTAATTAGTGAAAAATTTTGTATTGGTAGCAAATGTAAAATATTTGTATGTTTTTGTAGAATTAATTATAAAATTAAATAGTTATTAATGATCCGTTAATTAAAGGTGATTAGTAATTAATGTTTCATTAATTAATTATTATAAAATTAATTAGTGAAAAATTTTATTTTGGTTACAAATGTAAAATATTTGTATGATTTTGTACAATTAGTTACAACATGAATTAGTTATTAATGATTCATTTATTAAAGGAGATTAGTCGCTAATATGTGATTAATTAATTATTATGAAATTAATTAGTAAAAAATTTTGTCTTGGTTGTAAATGTAAAAAAATTGTGTATTTTGGCACAATTGGTTATAAAATTAAGTAGTTATTAATGATCGATTAATTAAAAATGATTAGTCATTAATATGTCATTAATTAATCGTTACAAAACTAACTACTAAAAAAAGTTGGTATTGATTGAACATGTAATATATTTGTCTATTACTGTAAGTTGTAAATTAATATATTGATATTAATGGCAATATATATTAATTTTTATATATTCTATTTTGCATAATAGATGGAGCCTAGACCCTTTGATCCTTCAGTTTTGACATAGTAAGAGGGACATCGATTGTAGGTTATTTGGGACGGAGAGGTAAACGACCCTTCACTTGAAAATTAGTTTACATTGCATTAAGAATAGTAAAACATTTCACATGTTATCGGTATAGGATCAAGCAACCCTTGCTATTTGATGACATGAGTTGTCGCTCCATCAAGATGAGCGCACCATCCCCTCGATCCTCGAATGGAGTCATACTTGCATTTAGCTGGATTTGAAGGTACGAGTTGCCTACTGTACATACCACTGGATTGGTACATAATTGTAGCATTGGTGGAGCGGTGGCGGCCAGAGATACATACAATTCACATGCCAACAGGGGAGTTTACTATTATCCTATAGGATGTGGAGATCCAATTAAGAATCCTTGTAGATGGTTAGGCAGTTACAAGGAGTAGTTGCCTAGATTGGGGTGCAATTAGTGAAAATTTGCTAGGGGCAAGGCCGGAACCTAGCGATAGGGGGGGTCGCATTAGTATAACATAGCTCTGTGATATGTTTTAGATGCTCCCACTTGACACCAATGTTGAGCAAATCCATCAATACACACATACCTACATAATGTAACTATTGAGGGGGATTTATCTTTGCCAATAAATCCAGTGCCCTCGTCCATGCAATGTGGTTACCACTATTGGAGCATTTCGACATTGTTAGGGTGTACAATTAGGGGTTTATATGTCTAGCGTGGTTATATTGGCAACTTTGTCTTGCATCTTCGCCATCAGCACATGAGATTGGAGGAGCTGCCATTCTCCTACAAGTTTAGGCTTGGGATAGATTCCCCACATAATAACTCTTAGCCGACATGGACTTTATATAGATCTAGATGTCCATTTATGGCACATTGGAACACGATGAGGGATACATAGTATTACCCTATCTACATAGTCGATGTATATCGAGATGCATTAGACAAGTAGAATGTGTCACAAGTATTTTAGTAACCTATTTTTTTTCCCTTGCATTTCATAATATTGATCATTTACAGTTAATATAATTTCCTATTTTTTAGGTGGAATGGGAGTTGTAAAATGGGAATGTAATTAATCTTCTGCCTGATTTTTACAAAAGTGGCATGCACATTTAGATGCCTCGGGTGCCACTAATTTTTTTCCATATTGTTGAGTGGCATTTGCTGGATCGAGTGGCCAAGCAGTTTGGTAGGTTCCAATATATCTCACAACTAATGAACAAGTAGCTGCAGCTCCATCAAAATCAACCTATAGGGAAGGATTGATGTTGATTGGCTAGTCTAGCATGCAATGTATATATATATGTAGGAAGAGCGACTCCATCGAGTGGTTTACATGGAGAGCCCTCGTAGTGTGCAGACAATTACATGCAGTGGTATGACTCGATCAGCCAGCACTGGATTAGATGCACAAGGGTTGTGCTTAGATGAATAATTGCATGATCGTTTCCTATTTAATTTACATTTTGTTCATACTTGTAGGATGAAACCTTATGACAAGTCTGCTTATTAAGGGATGTGGACATGACTATGAGAATAGTTGCTCAAGGTCTTCACTTTATGCAGCAGCATGGGGGGTGGGGGGGGAGGGGAGAGTGACAATGCACCTACAGCCGCAACAACAACAGCAACATACCCAAGAGATGGAGGTGGAGGCACAACTGATTCCTACGCGGCGACGGACAGTAGGACGACATTGACCTCGAAACTAAAGTAAGACATAAGAAAATCCTATATAGGACCAACGGATGCCTCTTGATTTTGATGCAATGTATGCTAGCTCAGGACCGATTTATAGCTAATATAAGACGCCGCGTTGACATTCTATAAGTGGTCTTGTTTCAACATCGTCGGCTCTACAGAAGAAACACTTTGGAAAATAACCTATGCACGAGGGTGAATCATTAACTTAGCCTACAAAGTGGAGTCCCGTGCCTCCACGAGCATTTAATGATACTCTCTAGCAGCATCCAACATAGGAGTCTTAAGCTCCTCCAGCTCCCCGTCTAAGGCCAATTGACGCCTTCACTCAACTAGCAAGACAATTCACTAGAGGAAGAAGATAGGATGGGATAGGGATAGGAACTAATAATTTGTTATTCATTTCATATGTATATGTTCCATTGAAACTATTAAGTTGATGTATTTTTACATTTTGTAATGAATTACTACACATTTCGCCCAACAGATAATGTTACCCCTCACCTGTTATAGTTGCAATGTATACATATACAAATTTACAACTTTGAATATATGAAAACAAATTAACAAATGTCTGAAGAAATTAACATATAATATAACTTTTCAATAAATTACAAAATTGCAAATATATATGCAAAATATCTATCATCCCCCTTTTGTTGTCCCAAAAGAAACTAGATGAAGTGGTCGAGGATTCACTTACGTTGCACAAGGGAAAAAACTAATGTTAGCATCATAAGTGCAATGTTGAATGTGATAAAATATGTATTCGTATTCATCATTTACCATTATCACGTCAACGTGGGCATGTTCTTCTATTATGCCCCCTCGCTTCGCAAAGTCCGCATGTGATTTGATTTGAACACTTGCTAATGTCCATCTACATGTATCTTTTTCGTCTCAGTTTTCCCTTCTTTCGTGTAAAGTCTCCCCTCGGGTAGAGTAGCGAGAAGTGTATTGGCTCTCAATCTAACTCGTTGCCTATAGGTATGAAGTGCATCTTATATGTGTGCTCTAGATGTGTTCATTTATACCAATTAGGTATAGAGTGCATCATATCAAGCATAAGTGAGGCAGTTACTGCATATAGATAGGAGTATGGATTTTTGTATATTTGCTACTTTTAGCAACTGCATATGTTGTAGGCAAAGTTAACAGTGTGCGTTACTTATGGTTATAGTTTATGAACTCCATCGGTCAAGTTTTTGGGTTACTTATTTGGTAAAAATTCCACCCTTTCGCCATATTCTTCAATGCCTTTTTATGCTTTTGGAAAAAGTACCTCATGTAGTTGTAGAATGTCTTCTTCACTAAAGCAGTTACAGATAACCCCTGAGCCCCCTTCAACATGAAATTGTACCTTTTAACAATGTTGGAGGTCATATACCTAAACCTATAGCAACTGTCATGAGCTAGTGTCCACATATCTAATAGCACATCCTTAAATTAGTCCAACACATCTGACTTAATAATCCTTACTTGCTCCATCACATAGTTCAACTTGTGAAATTGTGCTTGTAACTTGGCGTATGTGACCAACTTCTTACATTACATGTTTTTATGTGTCAAGTTGTAGTTGCTTGCAAGGTGTTGTAGACAGAACCGCCACACCGCAAATGGAGGCCACCATCCATTCACTTCTTCTTCAATTGCTGACTTGATGCCTGCGTGTCAATTCGATATGAGGCAAACGGTTTCATGACTTTCACAGTCGCTGACAACATATTTCTTTAGTTTTCTCAAAAACCAGCCCCATGTCTCAACCGTTTTCTGATAAACTAAAGTGAATGTCAGTGAAAGAATATGATTGTTACCATTAACACCATAAGCAATTAGCAACTTGTGAGTATATTTCACATACAAAAAGGTGGCATTAACGGTAATAACTAGTCTAAAGAATCTCCATGTTGCAATGCACGGTCCAAATGCCTAGAATACCTACTTCAAAGTAGACACACTAGGGGTAGTCGATCTGCTCCACTCCCAATCAATTCGTATTCTGGGATTTGTATTTTCTATTACATTGAGAAGTTTAAGGAGTTCATTGTAAAACTTCTCCCAATTTTCGTACACATGCTCTATAGCTCATTTCTTCCCAATTCGTCTCCTGCTGATTTTGTAGCCAAATTCCTATTCAACAACAGAAGCTAGCTTGGCCACTTTCATATTAGGATTATCCCTAAGAAGATTTTGCAAATCAGCTAGCAAGAAAATTATAATCTAACTGTAGGTGATCTTAACTAATCAGTGGATTATTGCATGTGTGTAGACCCTTGAATCTCATCATTACGAACATGCCCTCTAACTTCTTTTTTTTTTACTCGAAGCCTCCATTTACAATCGTCGTCCCTTCTCAAACAATAAACAAACTACACCAATGGACTAAACTCTACAACAGTGAAGTTATAATGGTTTTCACATGGTAAGCCTTCACTGATTGAATCGCATTTGTTTTTGTTTTAAATCTCATGCTCATGTAGAAATCTTCACTACTGCTTGAACCACTGCAAATATTAGTTTGCTTATACTTGAAATAAATGTAACCACCATCACCCTTAATGTTGTAGTATGGAACAAGATCTCTAACTACCATGCTTGGTGGTTCAGCTTGCTCTAATCAATATATTAGCTGTCTCGAGAAGATATGTATGGTTAGAGAGTCTTTTTTAGGTACTTCATCTCCCCTGTTCTCACTTTCCTCATTTTCTTCATCAGAACTCTCCTCGTTATCAGTACTCTCATCCTCAACACCTATTTTTATATCGATGTTAGTTCTAGCCTTCGCTCCCACATGAACCATGTACCGATCTTGTGTGTCTGGTCATTATAATACTGGAGTAACCACTCTATCTATTTCATTCTCATCATTGACTTCCATTAGGGTTGGAATTGAGGGTTAAAATGTCAACGGTTTAGACTGCATTTTTTGTAATGTCATGTGACGAATGTGGTTGATTGCTTGTATCGAATGTTTGCCTTACCAAAGAGCCCTCAAAATCCTTAGAAATTCTGATGTACAATTGTTATATGTCACGATCTTCATATAACTTAACCGTTTCAATAAAATTTTCAACATCTTCGTCATTTCTAATTACCATCAACGCATAACATTTATTGCCCCTATAGAACATAGGATATTTGTGAATTATCTCAACCTCTATTTTGATTGGATCGACTCCAATGTTGTGACATATTTTGTATAAGAATTCGTTGTAGTTGATATTTTTCTTCATTTTCAACTTCTTTACCGGATCCTTATTATATTTTGGCTTTCAGTTACTAGTCATCATATTTCTAAACGTATAGATCATTAATTTTACATAGTCATCCATTATTTTCCTATCTATAGTATATGTAAATTGTGAGCTTTTACAAAAATATGACAATTTCTAATAACAACATTGTAAAAATTTGCACAAATTTTTTTCGTATCATTTTTAATTTTAATTTTTTCCTCATTATAGGATCTACATAAATTATATCTAATAATAAATAGTAACATTTTCTACAAAATATAACATGATAACAATATTTTCCTCAAATAATAATATCAAACATAGAAAAAAAACTTTAACTTTTTCTAAAAAAAATATCACAATCGATTATTTGTTAAGGAAATACTTAGATTTGGGTTAATTACTTCAAATCCCTCATTTGCTCTATAGAATCACTTCTTCTTCTTCTTCTTGCATGCGAACAAAAGAAAACAAAAACAAATCCGATATGTTGATTAGTTTACTCTATTTATGTGAAAAATTAGTTTACTCTATTTTTGTATTTATAATTTTTATTTTGTCTATCGTTATCACGTGATTTGATTTTTAGATGGACGATGGATGTTAAAGAAAAAAAAAAGGACGATGGGATTATCGTAGAATTATATTGAATGCATGGACCGGGTCTGTGCTTTTAGTTTAATTTTTTTTAATACTAAAGTCATACACAACATTCATGTCTTCAAAACCTATTTTAGGAATAATTATTTTAAATATAATATTTACATAATTTTTTTTTAAAAGAACGCAACATTTAAGTGTGTAACCTACTTATCTTGTTTCTTTTCCCTCTCCCTCTTTTCATAAACCCATACATCTATTATAAACTCAACTCAAGGAAAAAAGAAAATTACCTCAAATTTAGGATTTTCAAAGCATGTAATATAATGGTGTAGTTGGCTTGCGAGAGAGAGAGAGAGAGAGAGAGAGTGAGAAATTGAGCAAATTGATAATAATTTCCTTATTTATAATGATATTTTGTCTAAAAACATTGCATATTAAGGATTGTTTTGTAGAATCGTGAATATAAAAGATTTCTAGAAAATTAATAAACGCTAAAAGAGGCCCATCAACTTTTAATGTTACAGATTCAACATCTGGAATGTAACAAAAAAAATAAAATAAGCTTTGTAGCAATAAGAATTAGAAATAAGGTAAACTAGGAAACAAGTTGATGGGTGTTGAATCCAACAAAATTAAAACCTACTCCTAAACAATTTTTGTATACAGCAGTGAATAAGGTTGTATCTACAGGGATTGGTTAAATTTATTTCTATTGAAAGAAAATAGAGAGAAAAAGAAGAATGGGGGTTTTGTTTGTAAATTCAAATAAAATTGAAATCAGATAATAAAATTTAATAATGATGAAAGCCTAACCAAAGGTATCGTTATAGTTTAATTCATAGAAATGATCATTGATGCAAATATTTTCTATTCTTTATCTCAGATAAACTGGTTATGGTTATTAACAAGATCTAATAACCTATCTCTCCTTACTTTCTTGATAATCAGAACAAGCTCTTCGATTACTTCTCTGATTGATTAAACAACCTTAAACAAGCTCTTAGGATTTAATCTATCAATAGCAGTAAAAACAAGAGAGACCACCAATTCATGCCAGTAGATTATAAGATAACCTATTTAAACAAGATTATATATCTCCATAACATGAATTTGAATATTTATTCTATAATCAAACATGTTATTGTGTCACAGAGATTAGAACTATCAAACAATTACGGATCTAACATTCTAATTGACAATATATTAACTTGCTAATGGAATAGAAGAGCTCTAATTCATACCAATCAAACAAGATAATAATAATAAAACATTCAACAGATATATAAATACCCAAAAATAAAGAATAGAATAAAGACAAATCAATTAGATCTCACAATTCTTAAAGAACTAAATTATTGATGATCCTTTGGCTAGAAGATTGTTTAGCCACACATGTTCATAACTAAACGAAATCAAAAAGTGAAAAAGATGAAAAGTCTCTGTTTTCAGGTGTCTCCTGCTTTTCCTCTTCGATTTCTTCCTTCCTCCTGGAAAACGAGGAGATATATATATGAAAATCGAAAAATCTCCTGAAACGGCCGAACTTTTCCATATACACAGTCTCAACCCACGGTTATACACGGCCGTGTATTTAAACCGTGTAAGCTTCTGTTTTTTTTCAAACCAAACACACAGCCGTGCATCTAGAAATACACACCTGTGTACTTCCCTTGTTTCTTCCAAAAAGCTATTTTGTTCGTGCATTCTTCTCTTGTACGCCGGCGGTGTAAATCCTTGACTTTGATCCAAATTGCAGATGACTTCTCTAAATCACTTGAATTAGCACTCTTGACTCCATTAAATCTGATTTATCACCATAATAAAATTAAGTACCATTTCCTTATGATTTCTATAAAATCAATAATAAATTAACACAATTCATACTATAAAGATTGAGTATAAAATGACTCTATCAAATTCCTCCACACTTAAACTCTTGCTTGTCCTCAAGCAATTGAATCAAATCAATTGAGAAATCCGTCATAGATTATACGAAATTTTTTTATCATTTCAAGCATCTATTCTTTTATAATTTATGACTTGTAATTTTAATGTCTACTGCTCCAACCAAACTGGTTTCCTGTGATTAAATTACCATAGTCAAAATTTAATAGCTAATCTAAACAAAACAAACTTTAATCCTCATGTTTAGCAAAAGAACTTTTATTCCAAAAGTAAATACTTAATCCAATAAGGAAAAACACCCAATTAAACTTCATTGGATATTAGCAAGTATATAATCTTTGCAACACAAAGTAAAATCATATGGTATCTACTATTTCCCTAGACTTTTCTCCCTTTTTATTATAAGTCTTATTTCATTCAATGATCTTTACATTCATATTCTTTTGATTTAATCAAGCATCTATTTTGACGGGTTTTTACCCGCTTCTTTTTCATGAACTTTCGCCTTTTTCGCCCTTATCGTTATAGTAAATTCATCGAATCGGCAGCATCCCGAGCTTGTCACTCAAGTGACCAGGTTTTAAGATACCCCTACGGACTCTTCCTCACTCTAACATTCAAGTTCGAATACTCTTAACTCAATTACTTGAATCATTGGAGTAATGGCTATGCTTGATTCTTCCCCCCCCCCCCCCCCCCCCCCCCCCCCCCTTTTTTTTAGCTATCATAATATTAAGACTTTTTTTTTTTTATAAAGGATCACTAAGGAGAAAGTTTCTTCTACTTCTTTCACTAAGTGTTATCATTGTTTCAAAAACAACTTCAAAGAGTATATAGTAACTAATTTAACCTAGAAGTAAACTTGTTTATTTTTCACTTAAGAACTCGACCTACTCTTAGACTTCCAATTCTAAAGCTAAATACAAGGTAAATTTGTTTCTTAATTTTAACAAAGTATTCTAATCACAACAGTAGGTGAGTAAAGCACTTGAACAAGTCAATTTCACATTTTGTAGATACCTATTACAACATTTAGTACAATATCCAGATTTCATGAAAATTTTGAAAATTTTGGCTTAAAATTTTGCCATATAATGCTTAAGGACAAATATTCAAAGTATGAGTATAATATGATTTTAGATGTTAGCTAGTCATACTCAATTCTCTATTCTCTATATTTCATTATCCTCTCCCCCACACTTAGTTTGAGCAGTATCCGCACTGTTCCTAATTCAGCACAATTAAAGAGGAATTAAAAACATAAGGAACATTAGAGAATAAGAGAAAAGGAATACTGGTACTTCCCTGGTATAAAGTGTAAAGTGATTGGAGTTCTCCCCTTAAGCATGAGAGAGTGTCATATGATGATATGTACCCTTTCTGCAGCTAATCAAAAGAAAAAATCAAAACAAAACTAAAATAAAATAAATTGAAATATATATATATATATATATATATATATATATATATATATATATTTTAGTCTGGGTTGCCTCCCATGAAGCGCCTTTCTTTAACGTCTTTGGCTAGACGTTCCTGGTAATTAATCGCAGTACTCGGGGTAAGTTAAACTGGTTTCTTCAATATTACACACTTGAAATCCTTCATAAAAAGGTTTCAAGCGATGATCATTGACTTTGAAAGTCTTACCAGTTTCAAGACTTGCGATCTCAACTGCACCATGTGAAAATATGTTAGTGATAACAAAAGGACTAACCCATCGTGAGCGTAGTTTTCCAAAAAACAACTTCAATCGAGAGTGATAAAGTAATACTTTTTGACCTACAGAAAAATTCTTTCGAGAAATCATTTGATCATGAAAATCCTTTGTTTTTTCCTTGTATATTTTAGTACTCTCATAAGCTTCTCTTCGAATTTCTTCAAGTTCTTGTAATTGAAGTTTTCTATACTCACCAGCCTCATCCATTTGCATGTTACATTGTTTTACAGCCCAGTACGCCCTATGTTCCAACTCCACAAGGAGGTGACACGGTTTACCAAATATCAAACGGTAAGGAGACATACCTATAGGGGTCTTGTAAGCTGTCTGGTAGGCCCACAATGCATCTTCAAGTCTTATGCTCCAATCCTTCCTGCTTGGATTGACAGTTTTTTCCAGAATAGACTTGATTTCTCGATTTGATACCTCTGCCAATCCATTTGTTTGAGGGTGGTATGCGGTGGAAGTGCGATGAGTGACATTGTACTTTTTAAGCAGAGTTTCCACTACTCTATTACAAAAGTGTGTGCCACGATCACTGATAAGAGCCTTTGGTGTCCCGAACCTAGCAAAAATATGAGATATGACAAAATCCACAACAACTTTGGCATCGTTAGTTCGGGTCGCTTTGGCTTCCACCCACTTTGAGACATAATCCACAGCAAGAAGGATGTAAACATTACTGAAAAAAAGAGGAAAAGGACCCATAAAATCAATACCCCATATATCAAATATTTCACAAGCAAGAATAGGGGTAAGTGGCATTTGGTCTCTATGTCCTAAGTTGCCAACTTTCTGACATCGTTCACAAGACTTACAAAACATATAAGAATCACGAAACAAGGAGGGCCAAAACAACCCACACCTTAACACTTTTTGAGCTGTCCTCTTAGGGCCAAAGTGTTCACCACATGCATATGAGTGACAAAATTGCAAGACAGAAGGAATATCGTCTTGAGAAATACACCTTCTAATGATTTGATTAGCACAATGTTTCCACAAATACGGATCATTCCATACATAGTACTTAGCATCACTTTTAATTTTATCTTTTTGAACCCTAGACAAATCACTTGGTAGTGTCTTAGTAACCAAATAGTTGACAATATCAGCATACCAAGGAATTGTCTTTTGAATAGAAAAGAGATGCTCATCTGGAAAATCATCTTGTAAAGGTGTTGACTTTTCATTGATGAGTATTCTACTGAGGTAGTCGGCAACTAAGTTTTCAGAGCCTTTCCTATCGCGTATTTCCAGATCAAACTCTTGTAATAAGAGTATCCATTGAATAAGTCTTGGTTTCGCCTCCTTCTTCGTGAGCAGATACTTGAGAGCTGCATGATCAGAGTAAACAATTACCTTAGTACCAAGTAAATATGATCTGAATTTTTCTAAAGCAAAAACAACAGCCAAGAGTTCTTTTTCCGTTGTGGAATAGTTGCATTGAGCACTATCCAATGTTCTGGAAGCGTAGTAAATGACATGAGAAGCTTTTCCAACTCTTTGGACAAGAACAGCTCCAACTGCATAATTGCTCGCATCACACATAATTTCAAAAGGAAGGTTCCAGTCAGGTGGTTGAATGATTGGAGCAAAAGTTAACTTATCCTTCAATGTGTCAAAAGCATGCTTGCAGGCCTCATCGAACTCAAATGCCACTTCTTTTTGCAGCAATCTACATAGGGGCTAAGTAATCTTGGAAAAATCCTTGATGAAGCATCGATAGAATCCTACACTCCCAAGAAAAGAGCGAATTTGCCGTACACTTACAAGGTAAGGTAAAGATTTAATCAATTCTATTTTAGCTTTATCGACTTCAAGTCCCCTAGAAGATACAATATGACCTAGAATTAGGCCCTGTTCAACCATAAAGTGACATTTTTCATAGTTCAATATAAGATTCTTTTTTATACATCTCTGAAGCACTTTTGTAAGGTTAGTCAAACATAAATCAAAAGAGTTACCATAGACAGTGAAGTCATCCATGAAAACTTCTATGATATTCTCTACATAATCTGAAAATATACTAACCACACACCTTTATAATGTGGCTGGGGCATTGCAAAGCCCAAAAGGCATCCTTCGATACGCAAAAGTATCAAATGGACATGTGAAAGTAGTCTTCTCTTGATCTTCCAGCGCCACTGGAATTTGATGAAAACCTGAATAACCATCAAGACAACAATAGTGAGAATGGCCAGCCAAACGTTCAAGCATCTGATCAAGAAAAGGAAGAGGGAAGTGATCTTTTCTAGTTGATGCATTTAATTTCCTATAATCAACACAAACCCTCCATCCATTCTGAACACGCGTAGGAACTAACTCACCATTAGAGTTTTCAATCACAGTTAAGCCCGTTTTCTTTGGAACAACTTGAATTGGACTTACCCATTTGCTATCGGAAATTGGATAGATCATACCTGCATCAAGAAGTTTCAAGATCTCTTTCTTAACTACTTCCATCATAGGCGGGTTCAAACGACGCTGAACTTCTCTTGAAGGTTTGCAATTATCTTCCATTAATATCTTGTGCATGCATGTGGAGGGGCTTAGTCCTTTGATATCAGTTATGGACCATCCAATGACTTCTTTATACTCTCTTAACACCTAAATCAACTTTTCTTCTTCTAAAGTACTTAGTTTGTTAGAGACTATCACAGCAAGAGTCTCATTTTTTCCTAAGAAGATGTACTTTAGATGTTCGGGTAAGGGTTTTAATTCCATCTTTGGTGCCTGCACAATAGAGAGAAGAAGTCTTGTGTTAGAAGGAGGTAAATTAATGTAGGACACCCCATACCTGATAGGTTTTAACGATTCTAGCTCACAAATCATGTCCTGCAAATAAGAGGATATTACAAACTTCTTCTTAAGAGTTTTTAATGTATTAATAGTAAGACTCTTATTAAGTGCAATTTTCAACTCATCACTGTCTATTAAGTCAAATGTAGCCTGTGTTAATGGGTCAATAACATCCATAACAAAAACAGGAGAGATATCACTAGGATATTTCATGGCATCATAAATGTTAAATCTAATCACTTCACCATCAAATTCCATAGTGAGGGTACCGTCATATACATCAATTTTCGTCCTGGATTTCTTAAGAAATGGTCTCCCTAATAATATCAGTGATGAATTACGAGAATCATCATTTTCCATGTTAAGCACATAAAAATCAGCAGGGAAAACCAACCCATTAACTTGTACTAAAACATCTTCTAGAACTCCCTCAGGATAAACATTAGACCTGTCAGCAAGTTGAACAATAACACATGTTTCCTTCAATGGACCAACATTCAAATATTGATAAACAGACAAAGGCATGACATTAATCGAAGCTCTTAGATCACACATGGCTTTAGCAATTCCAAGATTACCTATTTTGCAAGGAATAGTAAACATACTTGGGTCCTTACATTTAGGAGGAAGCTTCTTCTGAAGGATAGCTGAAACATTCTCACCCACACTAATCTTTTCATTACCTTTCAGCTTTCTTTTTTTAGTGCACAATTCTTTAAGAAATTTAGCATAGCGAGGTACTTGTTTTATTGCATTAAGCAAAGGAATATTTACCTCAACCTTGCGAAAAGTTTCAAGAATCTCTTTTTCTTCAGCTTCATTCTTGGATTTCGCTCATCTAGAAGGGAAAGGGGGTGTTGTCACCATGACCTTTGGTGGTTCAACGAGGGATCCTCTGGTCTGGTTGTCCTGCTGGCCCGGATTCGAGATCTTTTTCTCAGTCTCTTCCTCAAGATTAGATCGGTGTCCTTTCTTATTTGATCCCTGCAATTCCGTTCCACTTCTCAAGGTAATTGCATTAGCGCTTTGCTTTGGATTTGTGATAGTTTGAGAAGGTAACTTACCTTGAGTTTCTAACCTATTTATAGAAGAAGCAAGTTGGCTTACCCGGTTCTCCAAGTTTTGAATGCTCTGCTTTGTCTCATCCTGAAATTGTTTTGTATTAACAGCAAGCGATTTAACAATTTCCTCAAGAGACATACCTGAATTGGAAGGAGCTTGTGGTACTTGGTTTGATGGCCTAGGCTGGAATTGTTGGAAGTTTTGTGGTCTATTGCCATATTTGAAGTTAGGATGATCCCTCCATCCAGGATTATAAGTATTCGAGTAAGGATCATATTTCCTCTGTGGTTGTCCTGGGAATCCTCTTACAGCATTGGCATGCTCATGATTGTCATCTTGCAATGTGGGGCACATGTCAGTAGGATGATTAGGGGCAGCACAAATTCCACAAGCCTTCACCTGTTGTGTATTTCCAAGGGCTATCTGTTGAACAAGGGAGGTTAGGTTAGAAATTTGATGTTCAAGGTTAGAAACACTTACCTCATTTACCTTCATTGAAGAAGAATCATGTCTAAACCCAAATTGTTGTGAATTAGCAACTATAATGGAGATCAATTCCCTAGCTTGACCAGGGGTTTTATTCACTATGGCACCTCCACTAGCAGCATCCATCATCTTCCTCTCCATCAGAAGCAGACCTTCATAGAAGTATTGAATGAGAAGTTGTTCAGATATCCCATGTTGTGGACAGCTTGCACAAAGTTGCTTAAACCTCTCCCAATACTCATGAAGAGTCTCGGTATCCCTTTGTTTAATACCACGGATCTCTCTTCTTATGCCAGCGGCTCTAGATGCAGGGAAAAATTTGTCCAGGAAAAGCTTTACCATATCTGTCCAAGTAGTAATAGAACTTGGAGGCAAATAAAACAACCAATCTTTAGCTCTAGCACTTAAAGAAAATGGAAAGGCATGCAACTTGATTTGATCATCGAATATTCCTTGCAGCCTCATACTAGAACACGTTATATGAAACTCTTTCAAATGTTTGTGAGGATCTTCATTATCAAGACCATGAAAAGTGGTTAGCAAATGTATCAAACCAGATTTCAATTCAAAATCAACAGCCAATTCAGGATACTGAATACAAAGTGGTTGTTGAATCACATCCGGTGCAGCCAATTCTCTTAATGTTCTCTCAGGATTTGCCATATCTTCTTCTTTTTCAGATTCAATGGATGAATCAGACAAATCCAATGCCAAGTTCAGTCTAGGGGATGAAGATATAGTGGTTTCTTTTTTACGCAGCTTAGCTTCTCTTCGCAATCTCTTAAAAGTCTTCTCAATCTTTGGATTATAAGTGAGTTCACCTGTATGAGAAGAACAAGTCATGCAAGAATAGAAATAAATTTGACACCAATCCCCCGCAACGGCGCCAAAATTTGATGGGTGTTGAATCCAACAAAATTAAAACCTACTCCTAAACAATTTTGTATACAATAGTGAATAGGGTCGTATCCATAGGGATTGGTTAAATTTATTTCTATTGAAAGAAAATAGAGAGAAAAAGAAGAATGGGGGTTTTGTTTGTAAATTCAAATAAAATTGAAATCAGATAATAAAATTTAATAATAATGAAAGCTTAACCAAATGTATCATTATAGTTTAATTCATAGAAATGATCATTGATGCAAATATTTTCTATTCTTTATCTCAGATAAACTGGTTATGGTTATTAACAAAATCTAATAACTTATCTCTCCTTACTTTCTTGATAATCAAAACAAGCTCTTTGATTACTTCTCTTATTGATTAAATAACCCTAAACAAGCTCTTATGATTTAATCTATCAATAGCATTAAAAACAAGAGAGACCACCAATTCATGCCAGTAGATTATAAGATAACCTATTTAAACAAGATTATATATCTCCATAACATGAATTTGATTATTTATTCTATAATCAAACATGTTATTGTGTCACAGAGATTAGAATTATCAAACAATTACGGATCTGACATTTTAATTGACAATATATTAACTTGCTAATGGAATAGAAGAGCTCTAATTCATACCAATCAAACAAGATAATAATAATAAAACATTCAATAGATATATAAATACCTAAAAATAAAGAATATAATAAAGACAAATCAATTAGATCTCACAATTCTTAAAGAACTAAACTATTGATGATCCTTTGGCTAGAAGATTGTTTAGCCACACATGTTCATAACTAAACAAAATCAAAAGGTAAAAAAGATGAAAAGTTTTTGTTTTCAGGTGTCTCCTGCTTTTCCTCTTCGGTTTCTTCCCTCTTCTTGGAAAATGAAGAGATATATATATGAAAACCGAAAAACCTCCTAAAACGGCCGAATTTTTCCATATATACGGTCTCAACCCACGGTTATACACGGCCGTGTATTTAAAACGTGTAAGCTTCTGTTTTTTTTCAAACCAAACATACGGCCGTGTACTTAAACTGTGTAAGCTTCTGTTTTTTTTTTCAAACCAAACACATGGCCATGCATCTGGAAATACACGCCCGTGTACTTCCTTTGTTTCTTCCAAAAAGCTATTTTGTTCGTGCATTCTTCTCTTGTACGGCGGCGGTGTAAATCCTTGACTTTGATCCAAATTGCAGATGACTTCTCTAAATCACTTGAATTAGCACTCTTGACTCCATTAAACCTGATTTATCACCATAATAAATTTAAGTACCATTTCCTTATGATTTCTATAAAATCAATAATAAATTAACACAATTCATACTATAAAGATTGAGTATAAAATGGCTCTATCACAAGTCTAACTTCTACAACTTATTAAGATCTCGTTGTGTCATTAAGGGGAAAGTAGAATAATAATAATAATAAAAGGAAAACGCTTTTATCTATCTATGTGTCTAACTTTAACTCCTAGTAATGCTGCTGAGCTGGTGGCCCATCCATGGCACCTTACTGCTCCAACTAGACCTAGGCATGGGTACTCACCCCTAGCCTGAGCCTTTGGGTCGTGGTCCGCTAATGGGCAAATTGGGATCGACCTGGGAGCTAATCGTTGAAGTGTTTTTTTTTTTCCTATCTTTAAAAAAAATAAATAAATTAACATATCTTTTTATTTTTGAAAATCATGATGAAAAAAAATTAAATATGATCCATCGTAATTAAAAGATCAATATTTATACTATTAAACTTCACAAATTAAGATATCTTTATTGTCTCTATTTTGCATATTTATTATCTAAATGAAAGACTTATTATACAACATATTAAAGATATATAACTAACTGGTGTAAATTATTTTATTAAAGTGTTAATAAGTTTCAATGTATCATTGAATCCTATTGGTAAATATAGATACTACTTTCTTTGCTCAAAATTATTTATATATATATTCTAATATAAAGGGCCAATAAGCAAAAGATACAACAGATAAAAATTTTCGTCTAAACCTTCATATTAACTGAAACAATATTTATATTTATATATAAATAAATTAATAATCTCATTAAAAAGTTTTATGAAGAATATAAAAATAAATAAAACAAAACCAGTGAATAGAGAGTGGGGGCCAAAGAAAATAAACCGTCCGTTTTTATTCCCAGGCCGCAGCTCCAGCATCCAGGTCCAGGGCTTTCTTGCCTTGCCAGTTGCCTTTGCTTTGGTTCCGATCCGACGAAATTGCTGCATTCGAATTTTGTAAATCCCATGGCTTCGAACGAATAGCACATTACGAACTGCATACTGCATCAAGTTCTTTATCAGCTCAACCTTAATTCCCATACTATTTTACCAAAATCGTCCAAGTTCCTCTTCCTAGGGTTCGGGTTAGGGTTTCAACCGCGGAATTAAAGAAATGGATACGGACCGTTTCGATCCACGCACTGACGAGATGGAACTGGATGCTTCTCCAATCGATGATTTCGACGATAATGCCGCCGCCGAGAAATCTAGCAGGCACAGGAGTAGTAGAGACAGGAAGAAGAGCAGCAGTGGTCATAGCAGTAGTCGTAAGGAAGAGAAGGAGCACCGAAGCAAAGATAGAGATCGCGATAAGGATCGAAGTAGTAAAGACAAAGATTACGAACATAGACATAGGGATAGGGATAGGGATAGAGAGAAGGAGAAGGATAGGAAAGAGAGAGTTAGAGATAAGGAGAGAGATATTGAGAAAGAGAGTGAGCATCGCGCTCGGGATAAGGATCGATCAAAGGAATCATCCTCATCGAAGAGAGAAAGAGGAAAAGAGAAGGAGAGAGAGAAGCATAGAGAGAAAGAGAGAGAGATTGATGAGAGGAGCGGTAAAGAGAAGGAGAAGGAAGGGGATTACGAGAAGGAGAGTCGATCGAGAGACAAGGAAAGAGGGTATAGTAGTAAGCATGATCATGGGAAGAATAAGGACAATAAGGCGAAAGTAGATAGTGAGAAGAGTAAAGAGAAAGATTCTTCCTTCGAGGGTATTCCGGAGAGTGCTTCTGATGGAGGTGGAGCAGTCGGGGTGTCCATCTCTGAGCTTGAGGAGCGCATTGCAAAGTGAGTCCATGTTCATTATATAGTTACTTTTAAATTCATATTGAGATGTGTTTTAGTTTGTTAGCCGAGAGTGAGTATTGTCGTTGGTTTGTTGATTCCATATGCTGTGGAATTTTTGAGATTTTGGTAATTTGTGGTAGAATTGAGTTGTGTTCGTTCTCCAGAAAATGTTTTTTGGACTCTTTCTTAACATTTGTTATAATAAAACCTTTACCTTGTCAAATATTATTTAGTGATTTCAAGAGGTTGTTAGGCGGGTTTTTAAGTAGTAAGTGATGGTGGTATGCGGATGTGTTATCTGATGATCAGTATTAGTAACATATCATGGAAAATATATATGGAAAATGGGGAAAATGGTTTTCATTATTGAAAGAAGAAGATCATTTTGCTTATGTATAATAACATTTTCCATGGTTGTTAACCGCCACAACTTATGGCCAACCCCAATTGTTGTCTTACATAACCATTAACTATTAAAAACCACTAACATTTGTAACCTGCCTGAGATACCTACATTATGGTGAGGTTATTGGCATGAATATCAAAATTTTTTTCGTTTGGGAGCAGATTACAGCTTATCAAATCTGTTCTCTTTTCCATGCAAGTGTTTTGAAGCTCCACTTTCCTTTTGCCTAAATCTGTTGTCTTACAAATTGAGCAAAAACTCCAAAACTTTCTGTGGAGTGGATGACTGAATATTTCTACTAAAGCTAAACTAAGGTGGGATGTTGTTTGTAACTCAAAAAAGAGTGGGGGTTTGGGAACACCAAAGCTGGCTGTGTGGAGCATGGCAATCATGAATATTTGGCACCTTTGTATGGGAGGTTGGAGAGGATTATGGGTAGATTGGATACATTCGACCTACCTAAAAGGGAGGAGCTTTTGGAATGTGAAGGTTCCAACTTTGTGTTCATGGAATTGAAAGAAATTACTGAAGTTACATCATCTTGTTTAGATGCAATTCAAGTGGGAAGTGAAAGATGGCCTATCCATTTCACTTTGGTCAGATTATTGGCTACCAGTAGGGCCACTCAACCTGAACTTAAGTGCACGATTGCGTCTTTAGGTCTTGATAAAAGTGTATGACTTTGTTGTTTATTAGATGATTCTGCATGGAGACTGCTAGAAGGAGACTTTTGGACAATTTTCAATATCCCAAGTAGTTTAGCACGTGATCATACCCAATCGGATGTCTTCAAATGGACGCACTCTCACTCTGGTGACTATTCTATTAAATTGGGATATGATTTCCTTGCACTAGGTGTTCTTTTGGTGCCTCGGAGCAAAGTGGCTTCTAACTCCACGAATGTCCCCATGAAATGCTGTTTTACTTTGGTTAGTGTGGATAGGGAAACTCTAAACTTTAGACACAATGTTTGGTTGGAGTTTAGTATCATCCACCACTTGCTACCTATGTGCCATAGGTCATGAAGATCATTCCTACCTTCTCTTTGATTGCCTCTTTTCCTCCCAAGTTTGGACTTTGGTTTGTGAAGCATTGGACTGTTCACCATCTTTCCTATCATGGCAGGAAGCTACATCTGGCCTTACTGTAACAGCTTTGTCTAGAGATCCTAAGATTAAGAGGTGAAGAGCCTCCCTAGTTGCAACTGTATATTGCATATGGAGAGCTCGTAAGCATGTTCGTCTTGGACAATTGTATTGCAAACTGGCTCTCTTACTAGCCAAGTTATAGCTTACTCTAAGCTTTCTTGAAATCTCAATTTTTAGCTTACTTTTGTTTTTCACAATGTTTTTGTATACTCTTGTGTAGTATAGAGTAGCTATATATACCTCCCTGTCAATTGATAGTTGTATATTCTTCTTTATATAAATAAAATTACTGATTTATCCCCAAAAAAAGGTTTGAAAATGTTAATTGTGAAGTGCACACCTTGTTCACTGCATGTGTTGTGGTTTGAGTTGCATTGTTGCTGGCTGGTAGGTATATTCTGGGGACATATCAAGGTAGATAAGGGAGCATATTTTAGAATTCGCATATTTTGGATCAGGGTGGATGTTTAATAGGTGGGAGAGGATTCCTTAATTCAGTCTTTGGGTATATTCAGACTTTCTGGAAGCAATCATCTGTTTAGGCGTTTCTAATTATTATTATTGTATTTTATTATATATATATATATATGTACACAACCTTTATGTATGTTTTTATACAGTGAGTATAGTGGCCAATCAGTGCCTTTTATTGTTGGTTGAGCAAACAAGGGAGTGATGCTCTTGAGCTTGTATCTAACAGTTACAATAACAAAGTAGTCCTCTTTGGTTAATGTATTAAAGTTGTGCTAGGGGGAAAAGTCCGATGCGATATTAATACTTAACATTGGATATGTGATTTCTTGTCAGGGCAAAAGAAGAAAGATTGAAGAAAAAGTCTGAAGGAGTTTCTGAGATATTGTCATGGGTTGGCAAAAGCCGTAAACTGGAGGAGAAAAGGAATGTAGAAAAGGAGAAAGCTCGGCAGCTCTCAAAAATACTTGAGGAGCAGGTGTGTGTATATTGTGTCTCTCATTACTTGTAGTATACTAAGACTTTTTGGGCCTATGCAATACATTATTTATTTATTTATTTTTTCCCAAAACTTCAGGACAATATTGCTCAAGGAGATAGTGATGATGATGAGGCAGTGCATAATACAACTCGTAAGTTTCTTCCAAACTCTTGAATAATTAAATTCATTTGTGTTTTAGTTTTTGGAGCTTGTGACGTATCTTTTGTTCATCTGATTTTACATGTACTTGACTTTCTAAGTATGTTTGATGCATAATTGGTTAGAACTACATATAATGTTGATAGTGGAGACATGAAGTGAAGATGGTTTGTCCATTGGAACTGGTTGTAACAGATTTTAGAATATGGATGGTGGTTTACCAAATCAATAATTTTGAGTCTGTTTATCGAAATTTGAATTCTCATCTCTTCTCTATCCTTGGCAATTGTTGGTGCTATTTAGCTATGACACTTTGTGTAGCTATTTTTCCAGTTGTAGGAGAAAACCCTACACTAAAGTTGGACGAATATTAAACACTTCAAGGCTGATCATATACATGTTTACAGATGACCTAGCTGGTGTCAAAGTACTTCATGGCCTGGAAAAGGTAATAGAAGGTGGGGCAGTTGTTTTGACCCTTAAAGATCAGGATATACTTGCCAATGGTGATATCAACGAAGGTAGGTGAATGCCTCGGTAGTGCCATCATTTTTTATTTTTGTTTCTTTTTGTAACAATAATCTGACTGAGATGCTTGTCATATGAACAGATGTTGACATGCTTGAGAATGTGGAGATCGGGGAGCAGAAACAGAGGGATGAGGCCTACAAAGCTGCCAAGAAGAAAACTGGGATCTATGATGATAAGTATGATTAATGTGATCATAGTGAAATTTTGCTCATGTTATGTATCTTCAATACTTTCTCCTTCAGTTGAAAGGGAGATTTATTCTTGTCATGATTTTTTAGGTTCAATGATGACCCTGGGTCAGAGAAGAAAATTCTTCCCCAGTATGATGACCCTGCTAGAGATGAGGTAATATCTTTGCTAAGCATTTCTAGATAAAGGAGACACTAACTAGCTTTAGTTTCTAATTTTTTATTTTTTGTACCTTTAGGGTGTGTCTCTCGATGCTGGTGGACGATTAACAGTGGAAGCTGAAAAGAAACTTGAAGAGGTGCTTTCCTCCCTTTGACTCAATCATTAAAGATAATTTATATATACTAGTTTTATAAGCTGATGGAGCTTTTCTTTTTGAAACATTTCCAGCTTAGACGGAGGCTTCAAGGAGCTTCCACTCATAATCGCTCTGAGGATCTGAATTCATCTACAAGAATGTTGTCAGATTACTATACTCAGGAAGAAATGCTACAATTTAAAAAGCCCAAGAAAAAGAAGTCCCTAAGGAAGAAGGAAAAGTTGGACATAGATGCCCTTGAAGCAGAAGCAATTGCTGCGGGTTTGGGTGCTGGGGATCTTGGTTCGCGAAAGGTTGGAAGGAGACAGGCTATTAGGGAGGAGCAGGAGAAATCTGAGGCTGAAATGAGGAAAAATGCCTACCAATCAGCAGTAGCAAAGGCAGAGGAGGCATCCAAATTACTGCGTGTTGAGCAGACATTACCTGTTAAAGTTGAGGAAGAAGAAAGCACAGTCATTGCCGATGACGATGAAGATCTCTACAAATCATTAGAACGAGCAAGAAAATTAGCTCTTAAAAAACAAAATGAGAAAGCAGTTTCTGGCCCTGAAGCTATTGCTCTCCATGCAGCCACTATGCCCAGCATCCAAGCAGCTGAAGATCAGACTGTTGAATCTGGAGAACAGCAAGAAAATAAAATTGTCATTACAGAAATGGAAGAATTTGTCTGGGGTCTTCAGGTCGATGAAGGTATGTTGTTAATAGTATGTGATTAGACTATAATTTTCTTTCTTTTTAATTTTACTTAATTTTTTGCACGTGATGCATCTTTGATTATAATAAAGGTATTTAACTGGTTCTTTCAGAAACTCGCAAGCCTGACAATGAAGATGTCTTCATGGATGAGGATGAAGTACCCGAAGCTTCTGAGAATATCAAGAAGGACGAGGCTGGTGGGTGGACAGAAGTCAAAGAAACAGAGAAAGATGAAATGGCTGTTGATGAGGACAAGGATGAGATAGTTCCTGATGAGACAATTCATGAACCTGCAGTTGGTAAAGGGTTGTCAGGTGCATTGAAGCTACTCAAGGACCGGGGAACCCTTAAAGAAACTGTTGAATGGGGAGGTAGAAACATGGACAAAAAGAAGAGCAAGCTTGTGGGCATCACAGATAATGAAGGAACAAAAGAGATTCGAATTGAAAGGACAGATGAATTTGGACGAATAGTAAGTTTCGTCCAAACACCTTTTTGATAAATTAGAAATTTACTCACTAATTTCAGGTCTAACCTTTGAAATTCTCTTCATCATAACCTTTTATAGTAAAGTCCTATCAAGTGGTGCTATTGTGGACTCTAGCTAGCATGAGTTCATAAATCTAGTATTAGAATTATTTTGGGTAATATATATCCAGTGTTAGATTCTTATACGTAAGTATTAAAATCATGGGTAGATGATTAATGCTTCTGGGGACTCTTTGCTGTTAATAATTATGAACCATGTTCCAGATTTTCTGTAATTCCTCGGATTTAATGATGGATTACAGCAGTTAAGGTCCATGATATACTGCTGAACAACCACTGAGGTCACTAACCTATCCACTAGGATGGTTCTGAAATACAAGAGAGCCATCTTCATAATCAGTGTGCCAATTTAAAATATGTTGAACTTGAACGTCCTTAATCTGCAGGAAGATAGTCCTAAGATCCCCCTATTTCTGCCATGAACATTTCTTTTATCTAAATTTCTTGGAATACGCAGATTTTAATTTCCTTCAGGGATCCCATCACATAATCTGCACAATGCACATACTCTCCTGGATCTCTTTTTGAACGATCTTTCATTGTCAGTTTAATTTAACCCTTGAAGGGAAATTTAAAACAAACATTACTGACGGTTTCCACTCTCTTTGGTTTCTTTATTTTCATGTACCTAGTGCTCCACCATGTTGTGTCTTGAAGATTTCGTGTTTGTCATTTTGAGTCTTCTGCCTATGAGAAATTAGCTGGTGCCTATGAAGAGAGCTCCATGTTGTGTCTCGAAGATTCCATGATTGTCTTTTTTCTTTTTCTTTTTCTTTTTCTTTTTCTTTTTTAACCCAAAAAAAGAAAAAAAAAAAAGCTGGTGCCAGAAATGCCTCCAAATTTCTTCTCTTGATCCTTTCTTGCTTCTTTTTCAATTTTGAAATCATCATTTCCTAGTTTGGTTTTCTGAGCTAGTCTATCTTATTAGTGAGAAATAGTCTCTACATGTTGGCACATTCTTGTTGCATATGGTTTCTTCATTCCATTAGGCATATGACAGCAATGTGGAAATGTAATCGCACCAGCTGATGCTATTGTTTTTAGTATTATCCATTCAATTCTGCATCACTGCTATGGAAGTGTTTATCCAAATTCAGATTCTCATTAAGTACTATGATTTTAATATCCTTGTTGGTTTTTTTTTATTTTCCAGTTGACTCCGAAGGAAGCCTTCCGGTTGATTTCACATAAATTTCATGGAAAGGGGCCAGGCAAAATGAAGCTGGAAAAACGCATGAAGCAGTACCAGGAAGAATTGAAGTTGAAACAAATGAAGAATGCGGACACCCCATCTTTGTCTGTTGAGAGGATGAGGGAGGCCCAAGCTCAAATGAAGACGCCTTATCTGGTGCTTAGTGGTCATGTGAAACCGGGGTATGTTACAGTTCTTTGTGATTTGAGTTAATTTTTTCCATTGTTTTGTTAATAGAAGTCAGGCAGTTCTTCCTTCTGCTTATGAGATATTACCTTGCAAATTGAAAAGATATGGCACGATGTACAAGATTCAAGTTCCACCATTTTGTCTGTTATCTCTGGAGCAGCATTGTTTGGTCTTGGCATGCTTGTCTAAGTTGCACATGTTTCATTCTTCTTATTATTCTAAGCATATGCCTGAAACTTGTATCCAAGGTCCATTTTGACATAATTGGATTAGTGCAGTCTTATAATTGTTTACTTGAAGCAGTAACATAGTTTGTTGAATGGTTGGTTGTTTATTTGATCCTATTGTAGCTAAATTGAGTATTGTGGTTGTACTAGCTTAAGAACCTCTAGTTTGGGTCTTCCTGAAGTCCTTTTAAGTATTTTACGTACAATACTTAGGGTTGAGCTTTATACTCATAGCATCAATTTTTTTGTGCCTTCTAGTCAAGACAGTGATCCCAGAAGTGGGTTTGCAACTGTTGAGAAAGATCCAGGGAGCTTGACGCCTATGCTTGGTGACAGAAAGGTAAGTAATTTAGATCTATATAAACTTTGTTCTAGTTTTTGTGTTTGGCTGGGATTTTCTTTGCAAGTGTAATCTTCCGTCTATTGAGGTATGTTGCACTTTATTGTCTCTTGACCTGAGGCTATCCTCTAAATTGTCTTGTCTAATAACAGTTTTGCATCTTTCCGTATCATTGAGTAGAAATAAATCTATGAAATAAAGTCTCCTAGTTGGTATTTTATCCACCAAAAATAAAAATAAAATAAAATAAAATTGTCCCAGATAAGGTTTAAGGAAGAAAAGACTACTTGGTTGTGTGAAACCCATGTTATCCTGCATGAGCTTATCCGTCTATTTTCAATGGCCTATTCTTTTTAGATGATTTGGTTTACTGGCTTAGTTCTCTTAGTCTGCCTTGTCCTGCTCGTGTCTAATAGTTTTATAGGAAAAAGCTGCTTATTTTTCCTAACAGCCAATTTGGTTTTGTTAAGAGTTTTTGAATGCAATGCAATTCTCTCGTTATTGCAAATGCAATTTGCATTACAGGGTCAATAATTTTTGTACCTATCTGCACTTCCCCATGGTGATGTTAAACAATTTTGGTTGCCTGTCCCTGTCTAGGTAGAACATTTCTTGGGGATAAAGCGTAAGCCTGAAGCTGGAAACATGGGACCACCGAAGAAACCCAAACCTTGAAGCTTTTCCTTATTGGCTTTTGGTTGCACATTGATAATGTCAAGCTATTTACTTCATGACGGATAAGAGCAAACCCATCATAGATCGATTGCTACACCATGACATTAGCGTGGACGAGTTCACTTTACTGTAATCGCATGCTTCTGTGGTCTCTGTTCTACGTAACTCTGCTGAGACGCAGTAGAGGGATGTTGCTAAAAACGCACATATCTTTAGATGTATTGTTGTGAACTCCCTTGGGCCAAGTGATGGGTCCTGCTTACACTGTCAAATGTCCTAAATTGATATTATAGGAAAAAAATTCATTCCTTTTTGAATCCCTCCTTTTCACCTATCTTGACGGTTGTAATAAGAGTGCATTAAATTCGAGAACTTCCGCATGAACACTATTTTTCTTCGAGAAAATTCTGGTTATATATATTTTTCATCTTCTTTTTCCCCTTTTGTACAATTTTGAAGCTGCCAGTCTTACGTTATAGGAGGCATGTACAAGGATAGTGCGAGTGTACAAACAAAAGCAGAACTCTCAAATAACTATCTTACGATAGCGTAACACTCGGACAGCACATGGCTTATTGTTAATCTGCAGAAAAATAATTCCAGACCTATCGAAACCTAATTATTCACGTGATGATATAGCATCGGAGTGAGCGTTAAACTGTTGTTTTCCTTCCTAAATCTGACATGAATAAAAATCTTTGTAAGTGTTTCTTGAAGGGAATACTTCTCCTAACGTAATGTCCGTGTGAGAAAACTTTCCTTTGCTGAGGGATGGGCTTTGTACGCAGGTCACAACACTCAGTTTAGAAATTCCCTTAATGTGCGATGCCATCTTTCTTGGCTTTCCATCTCCACTTTCTCTACGTATTGTTGTCTATAGATTCTCGTGTTGTGTACTCACGCTTAAGCAGCATTGAATTGGGAATGGAAAAAATGATTTAACAATCCATTGAGGATAAGGTATTACTATAATTGAATGTTTTACGTCCTACTTTTTAGGATGATCGGATCCTTTAATTCCGTTTACCTAATGTCTTCTTCCGGATTGGCAGCTATAGAAGAGTTATACTTTGTTTTAGTACGAGGGAGTAAATTAGGAAGGAAAGAAGTTGAGGAAAAGAATTATGAGAAAACTTTATTCCTTGGAAGGAACAAGGGAGGGAAGGAATCTCAGTAATTATTTAAAGCAAAATAGGTATGATATATAATTACCAAAATACACATAAAAATTGTTTTATTTTAATAAAGGACATATGAATAATTATAAATGTTTCCTCCCCTTTCCTTCCCTATCCCCTCCAAAATTGGAGGGAAAAAATTTATGTGGACATTAGGTAATTATTTCTCTCCAATTTCCCTTCCCTCTTCTCATTTTCCCTCTTGCCCAAACAGTATGTGCACCCAAACCATTACCATTCAAAATCAAGATATTTAAATTGGATTTAGAGTCAAATCTTAAAAATACGGTGACTTAACTAACATTAACAACTTTTCATATTGGCGTAGTATTGATAGGTGGTACCTTGATAGTGCAAAACACACATGAGGCCCTTTTAGTGGAAATATCCAATTTAATGAAGATTTGATTGACTCCATGCGAACGCTGTACAAATCCTTTTTTTCTGTGCTCTATGTGACTTCTTATGTAACTATTGGATGCAAGGTTTTCCTTATCCACATAGCATAACCGTTAATACTTTTACCAAAAAAGCTTTCCTTTGGTGCAAAATAATCAATAACGTAGAATGTGAACGTGACTCAGGAGAATTGCCCAGGAACGTGCACTTCCTTTCACTGTTACCCGTTCTTTAAACATGCAACTTCTTTGACCGGCAAATATAAAAAATATATTGGCACAATACTGCATATTTGCTGAAAGCAAATCCACTCCATTTACAAAAGAATGCATGTTGAGTTAATTGATTACACTTACACATATAGTCCTAATATGACCGCACCAACATATGGTGCAAAGAAACAAATATCCTGATACAACAAAATATACAAACAAATGGCTAAGAGCTGTAGTCTTGAATCACCAATTGAAAAGATCTTATGCATCCAATTCGCCTCACCGTGGTCTATCAGGAATTACCCAACTTCCTATATCAGCCATATAGGTCTCTGGAAGTTTCAATACATCCATGACAAGTCTTGCTTGAAGCGAACAGACTTGGCTGCACCTTGAAGACCCCTTTCCGAAATTTGGGGGCAATCTTCCACAACAAGCAACTCTAGTTTACATGATCCAACAAGCGGCTTCAGCCCATCATCTGTAATGCCTAAACACTTAATTAACCGTAAAACACGCAATTGAGGAAACTGGCTGACGAGCTGCAGTCCCTCATCACTTATTTCTTGACACCTGACAAATTCTAGGGTCTCCAGAAATTGAGCAGAACACAGTGCTTCCATTCCTTCATCATTGAAAGAATCTATACGATCGAGAGCTAGTTCTCGAATAGGGCACATGTGTATCAGAGTGAGGATACCATTCAATGTGAATGAAGAAAATGAAGGAAACTCCCCATCTAAAAAGGATAACCTGAACACTTCAAGCTTAGAACAATTTTGAGCCACAGCCTTCAAGCTCTCATCTGTTAACCTTAGCGGATTAGTCATCAGAAGAGGTAGCGAGTAATCTGATGGGACTCGGAGGGAAAGGGACCGAAGATTACTGGATTTCAGAGATAAGCAGATAAGGTCGCAGTCCCTTATTCCCATACACATGTCCAAGTGAATCTTCTCCAGGTTTTTACACTTTCCTAATACAGTTGCTAGCCCTCTCCCAGGATTGATTATGCAATTCACCAAGCTTAGCTCCAGCATATTTTCACATGGAACACGTTGAGTATGCCACCGATCTACAGCCAAACGATCATAAACCTTCATGTATCGGTAATTAGCATCCACTTCAAATTGCAATCGCCTTATTTTCCGCCAACCAGCTCCAAGTTTGATTAGATCACCCTCTCCAATTGACCGGCAATTCTTGATTAAGAGATCTTCTAGTGATTCAAGCTTTCCAAGATATTCAAGCCACTCTGAACTACTAACATTCAAACATCGGATAAGGTGTAGAACAGTGAGATTTTTACATCCCACAGCAAGAGACAATATGCCACAGCCGGTGATCCGTGGGCTGAAATTCAACTTCAAAGCTGATAGTTTTGAACATGAAGCTAAGTATTGAAGACCCACATCTGTGATGAATGCACAGTAGCTCAACTTGAGATTGGTCAATGAAGGGCAATAATTGGAAAGAATGAGGAGGCCTTGGTCATCCAACTGCTTTCCTAATTTGGACATCCAACCAGCATAAGTAATTTCCACTTTTGACAAGTTGGGGAACCTGTTACAGAGCGATGTAAGAGCTTCATTTGCGGGATTTAGTCCACAACCAACCTGAAGAGAATTCCTTTGTTCATTGTCTAGATTGTACAGACGTTTACATGTTAAGGATGCTGCATCTCTGTCAGCTGTCCTCCTAATCCTGCTTAGTATTTCCCATACTAATTGATCAGGTAACTCTTCCATGAATACCTATTATTCTTTGTTGAATTGGTGATAGCAAATCCCTGAAAATGAAATAACAGTCCTAATTAGCAAACACAAGAACAGAAAAGGCAAGGAAATAAACTGCAAATATAAAAGATGATCATCCACAAGCAAAAACCAAGCCATTTCTCATCTATATATAATATGAGGGGCAAGGCACCATTTTTGTGTCTGAAATCCTTCAAAACTTTTTCCACTTGTGATTGTACAAACAATCCCTGATCTAATTAACCTTGCAACAGAACTTGTTTTCAACTGGGGTTACAGTTGTAATTTGCTTTAGAAATGAACTAACTCTCATTTCCCACCACCCCGCTGTTTTAGGATGCATATTCCTTCAGCTATTATTAATTTATTTGGCTCACACAGTGGATGCATGATCCTGTTAGTGCTACTCTTAGCACTTATCATTAAAGTAAGGTATTATGGAAAGGGCTTATAGTAATTGATCATAAAAATATAATGGCTCAAGAAGAAAAGACCAGATACAAGCCTGTAAACTGCATCTTCTAACCAGCCAATAGCCATAGTAAATTTCATCTTAGAGAAAAACCAAGATCTTTGGCAAGAGAGAGCTCCTAACAGGGAACAGGGACCATATCTGACCTTCCAAGTACCCCGCAACAGTCATACTTCAAACATGTTATATTTCAAAATATCAGATTTGACCTTGTTATCCTTGTGCTGCATATGAGTCTGAAGAACATGAAACGTTAAAAGCTACATGATATGCCAAACACACAGAGTAACACAAAACAAACTTAAACTGGAACTTCTATACCAACCAAAATGAATTTAAGAAGCCAGAACTGTACATACAGATATTCCCAAAAA
Source organism: Laguncularia racemosa (assembly GCA_037954665.1). Taxonomy (NCBI): domain Eukaryota; kingdom Viridiplantae; phylum Streptophyta; class Magnoliopsida; order Myrtales; family Combretaceae; genus Laguncularia; species Laguncularia racemosa. Next base: position 7,286,220 of record JBBMOL010000002.1, on the reverse strand, counting down.
AAAAAAAAAACATTCACGTAACTTTTGGCAATTCAAAAGAAGCAAAAAGATAGATTATATGGTTCAAGACAAAAGAAACATTAAAATTAAGCAGAGCCCAGATAAAATTTCATCCAAACAAGGTGAAATAACGTTTTCCCATGTAAAAAATCATTGCAATGTAATGAAGAAGCAAACTTCACGGTTCAACGAAAGAAAATCATTATACAAAGCAATACCCAGATGAAATTTCATCTCAAACAAGGAAGATTGGGATTTTCCCAACAGGAATTATCAAGTAAAAATGTGATTTTCAGCCTCAAAATAGAGAGGCCAAATTCACAAGCTGGAGTAAACCGCGGAGCAATATGGAATGGTTGGTTTTTACCTGAAAAGTAAGCTGCAGATAGAAAGGTCGATCAAACGAAGAAGATCATCAACAATCTGAAGATGGATTTTTTGATGTCATGATAGAGAAAAGATTTACGAACCCTTTTGCCTTTGGTGCTTCGTAGTGAAAAGCATAGACATATCATAACCGATGATGAATAAGTAGGTTGACGAAATTACCCACTTTGACGTGCCGTTGAAAGATGTTTCTCCAGGCCATAACATGTAATTTTTTATCGGACAAAGTAACTATTTATACTATTAAATTGCATTTATCCAACTTTGGTATCTTTAATATTGATATTTTTATTTTTATATTTTAAAAATATACCCACAAATATTTTTATATTTATCTATATTATTAAGTTAAAATACCAAATATTCAATTCCTATATTTTAAAAACTCAATTTTTATTTTAATATTTCATTATTTATTCTTTAAATTATATCTATATATATATATATATTTTACCAGTAGTTGAAGGGTTATTAGAGTCATTCATTTAATTTTCAATACAAAAACTAAACACTATTTTTGTTATATATTAATTGGATTTACATATCCATTATATATATTAATTCACTTTTTTTAATAAAATCTAAGATTGATTTAATTCTTATGTTTGAGAAGTAAAAAAACAAACTAAAAGATAGATTTATGGTGGCTAGTTGTAGGCCTTTTTTTTTTTTTTTTTAAAGTAAGAGGAGATTTAAAATATTGTTATATATTTATTATAATTTAAGTAATTAAAGATTAAAGTAAAATAAAAGATATTAATATATTTATTATAATTTTTTAAATATAAATGATCATTATTAATATATGCATCACGGATAATAAATGTAAGTTGCATAGGCTTGTGATGAAAGTGAGTTCGGATTACGGATAAAAATGATAAGTGTAGTAAGAATATAAATTCTTGTGCGATTAGTTTTTATGAAAAATTTATAAAAGTAAGAGCTGACGGCTAGGGAAGAAAGGGCAGGCTTATCAAGGGGCAGAAAATATCTTAGTATGTTTTTTCTTGGGAAAGTGAGAGGTTGGGGTTTGGGGGGAAAGTATCAAAGAAAAAGTGTGGGCCCTTTTACTGTTTCTCTGGGCATCCCCATTATCTAACGTAGCCACTCCCAATCAGAAACAGATGTCCACCAACATACACCGGACCCAACCCAAAGCTGGCTGGCGCCGTCCTTAACTATGACTGTCGGTTTAATTGTAAAACCCCTATATAGCCCCTCTCTGGTATCATTGAAAATTAGTGCTTTACCTGGTAAGGTTGTTAAAAAAAATAAAAAATAAAAAATAAAAAAAATGCTTAGATCATCAAAACCCTCAAGGTTAGCTATAGGGTCTATCTTACATGGCCCCTCACTTTAGGATCGATCGAACATATACATTCCAAATCAATAGTCTAAAATAAAAATTAAAAGCATAAATAATTTTATATCTTGACTCTCGTCTTTTTTGATCTCTTAACTCTCAATCTTAAACAAATCTTGATAATAATTACATTAACAAGATGGATATTTTAACAATGGAAGAAAAGAAAGAAAAAGACAAAAAAGAAGAAAGTTTACCTTTTCATAAACTTAATTTTGATGAGATCATTAAACATGTATTATATGAACATGATACCACCCTCATTACAATTAAAAGGCTTTACTCATTAAGTGCAAAACACAGATTTTCCTAACAATGGTTTTTTTTTTTTTTCCTCATACCATGTGACAAAAAGATCTTGGTTGTGAAATCAATGTTATGCAAACCATTGAGTCAAATGATAATCATAATGATACTGATTAGAACTTGAATTATTCAAGTTTGCTGTTTTAAGTTTTCAATTATGTAGACTTATATATCATTAAGGTAAGATATATTTTGTGCTGATTTAATGGTTAATGGATGAATTCAATTGTGTAGTTTTATGTTTATTTGAAAATATGACTTCTTTTTTTTTTTTTTTTTAAATTGAAATCTTGATTTGATCTTTCACCCTTGACCCTTGGCTCTTGACCTCTCACGTATACAGGTTAACATCCAAGCTATGTTTGACAAAATTGATAAATTATGCGCTCATTCAGCAAAGATATTGGCAAAGGGAGCTGGTAATTTACCCCTAATTATTATTTACCAATCTCTTTCAAAATTTCCCTATCAATTTAAATGCTGCTTACGTCTAAAAAACAAAACGTCCTTGTTTGGGGACTACGTTTTCACAAAATCCTTCATTGTTTTACATTTTAGTCGAATTTTCTATTTACATTCTACACCTTTTGACTTTTTTTTTTTCTGATCAAATCTTTGACCTTTCGAATAAGATTAAAAAGATTCCCCTCTTCGCGATCGATAATCACTTTGATAAAGTTTAGTCACATCAATTTTTTTATTAAAATATTTCATTGTCAAATTGATGCCGATCTTCGCTGGAGAAAATTAAAATTTAAAAAAGAAAAGAAAAAGAAAGAAAGAAAATCATTAATTGACACGATGAAGAAACATATTTTATCATTTTGAATAGATAGATAACTCAAAATGAAAAGTAAAAAATAAATTATTTAAACAGAAAAGTAATAAAAGCGAAAGATTTAAAATAAAAAAAAAAAAGTGAATAGCTAAATGCTTCGAATAGAAAAATAGTCTAAGATGAATCATAATTTTTATACTTTTTTCCAAAAAGAAAAAAAGTATTGTATTTCTATTCGAGGATGACTAAATGGTAACTGATGGAGCTACCTATTCCCACGGCATTTAATATATGGGAAGATAGTAAGCGAGACACGTCCAGTCTCATAGCCAATGGCTATGTCCAATCCTAATTCATAGATTATATTATTTGTTAGAAACACAGACAACGATTAAAATCTCATAGCGTGATTTTATCTTATTATACCATTTGAAAATGTGTATATATATAAAAAATTATTATTAAAATCTTTAAATTGTTATTATTTATGATTTTAGAATTTTAACAATAATTTAAAAAATAAAAATAAAATAAGGATCTATCCACGTCCAGCTTAAAATTTAAAAAATATGTTTATAATTATCCCTTTACTTTCAACTTTCAACGCTTTGACAACCCAATACTATTCCCAATCGTTGAATTTTGTGTCGATCAAATGGAGTGTTTATTGATTTATAGCTCTTTAGCGGCCAGCAAAACCTTAGCATGCCACATATTTAGATGTTGTGTGATGCCGCAACACCTGATTAAAATTACAAAAGTTGCAGGTTGAATTAGTAAACAGAACCGGATTGCATAACTATAAAAAAACAAAAATGAGGAAAAAAACGCACATTTAGACATTAATGTTAATTTCTGTTTTTCTTTTTTATATGTTTGGTTTTGAGATAGACAATCAAGGTAGTTGCGATTGGCATAAAATTTTTTTTAGCCATCTTACCTTTTTTTTACCCTTATTATTATTATTTATTATAATATGTCATTAAATATATTTTTAATTGTATCATGTAATTAAATACATTTAATGTTATAATTTTATTGAAATAATTATTGTGGATCAATTAGTAGTTGATATGTGTTATTTATAAAAGAAAGAAATTTTTAATGGAGTTAATATAAATCTTATTTTTGTAGAAGTTAGAAAATATTAAGAATTTAAATAAAAAAAAAGTTAATGATTCATATGGATAAATAAATAAACATTAAAACTCTATATATATATATATATATATTCCCAAAAAGAAAGACACACCGATCTATAATTAGATTTCAACATGACCAAGTAATCCATGATTACATTAATTACTTCACAGGCTAAGCCTAATATTAAACAAACTATACATGGATTTGATTCTTCGAATTACTTATATGATTCAACAAGTTACTTATATATATAGACATGATGGGAATGGCTTTGGAAGGTATTACATTTGGTGGATTGCTCAACAGCTCAAACTCTACTGGAGTTCCTCTCGAATCTCCCTCATTTATCATAAGGATACATGAATCTACTGAAACTATCTCATTTTATCATTTTACTATCATATTTTTATAAGAATTTGTCAATATATAAATTTCATTAAATAATTGTTAACGAATTGTTAAAATGGTAAGTGAATTTTGCCAGAACTCTGTTAAAAGGGCTATTTAAAAAAGATCTATCGAAACTCCATGCTTCATCATCTTAGCTTTTGCTTATTGTAGACCGAAAGCTCATTCCGCAAAAATCTCACTCTCAAGCTTGAATGCTTATAGTTATGGTCAGGCTTATTGACAGTTATTTGTAGCCTAATGTGCCTAAAAACATCATGTAACCAATAAAATTTATGATAAAACTTGGATATTTATTTAACTTGTAATTAAAAACATGGTTTATTTTTACTTATCAATTTACTAATTGCCCTAAGTGATACGCAGTTATATTTAATAATATATGAAACAGATGTAGAGACCTTATATTAATTATCTACAATATCAATTTGAATAGAGGTATTTCGTGTTTTGCATAATTTTAATCAAATAGGTTTAAGAATAATAAGTAGAGATAAGTTAAATCAGGTGGTTATTTTTTGAGTAATTACATAATTATTCACATTTTTAGATACTCATAATGTGTATACAACGTTCGTTAGTAAAGAATTATATGTTTATTAATCTTGTATTATATGTTTTCCGGCCACATATAGAGATATCCGATGAAACAGTCGAATCTCAAAGGCCTGGAGGCCTCACCTAAAATCGAATTGGATAATATAGAAGTTAGGCAAAAACTGAAAATATCAAAATCAGAAGATACCTTCTCCCAAAGGCCTAAAGTCAACGTAACCTGTTCTCCCTGGGTAGTAATCTCATCACCAGCCACGTTTACAAGGAGAAGGAGAGAGGAGGGATAGTGTAATATACATTATTTTTTTTATATAAATAAATAAATATGTGTAAAAATATAATGAATGGTAAGGTCATAAATAAATATGTGGAATAAGGGACAGTTTCGTCTTTTTCTAGCAGGACTACAAATGTGAAACTAACCTAAAGTTCCTTTCTTTTTTACACACTTTTATGATTATTTTTGGTCACCTAGTGAGACCGAGTGACACAAAGAGAGAAAGAGCTTGTCTAGGAAGACCTAAAGCAATTTGTGGGGTAGTGCAGCAAAGAAAAAATGTATGGTTTTAGTCATTTTAATATATATTTTATTAAGAGAAAACTCATCCACGAAATCCATTTAGTTGTCCATAGGAATCGAACTAGAGGATAGATTGAATAAGTACAGGGAGTTGTTAGATTAAGAGTTTCAAGCGAGATTCCAATCAAGTAAGAGATTCTAATTCATATTTTTATATTTAATTAAGCTTAGGATTAGAAAATGAGAAGATTGGATGAATGAATGTAGAAAAATTAGGATTCAAATGACATATAGAGGGATACACAACCATTCAACAAGGTCGTGTTACTCTCGTGTTGATTTACCAAGATGTACCAAGAGATACACGATCATCCAACATGATCGTATTGTCCCTGTGTTGAAATAAGAAGAATACGATTTCTCAACATGGTTGTGTTTCGACTATATCGAGTCCAAAAGTCATGTCGAGAGATACACGGTCATGTTTCGACCATGTTAAATTAAGAAAAACACGACTTCTCAATACGGTCGTGTTCTAACTGTGTTGAAGTCAAATCTCACCAAGATATACACGACCCTTAAGACGGTTGTGTACTGGACTGTGTTGAGTAACACGACTTCTAATATGGCTGTGTTAAGTGATGAATTTGAATATTATTATTATATATCAAATCATCTTCTTAATTAACCAAGTTTTACATAATAATGCGGTATTATATAAATGAAATAAGATATATTACTTATGCCTGAGATATAATGTGATGCTCTAGGTGTCACGGCCCTTCAATCTATGTGCTCGACATGCAACAACGTTGCGATTCTGTGTGCGGTGTCCCTGGAACCATGAGCAATCCACATGAGTCGCGAGTATTTCATATATTTGTCGTTTTCTATTTGCTGGTTAGTGTCGTAGTTTAATATATTTTCGCAAGAACAAAGTACGTTGTATTTGCCTTAAAAAAGTTAATCACGTCTCTCTATATTTTAGTCGAGTTATTTAAATCCCTGCTAAATCACGTTACAACTTTTAAATGAAGTCCTTTATCTTTTAAAAATGTCATTTAACATATTTTAACTTTTTAGATCATATAAATTAACGGTTTGTTTACTTTTTAAAATTAAATAAATATAAAATAAAAAAATTAATTTTTAAAAATGACTTATTAAAAATATGTTAAGAATTTTTATATTAAAGTTTGGTTGGTATAATTTTTTATTGAAAGAAATACAAATTTTAAGGTTTATTTCACTTTATTAATTATAATATTAAATTAAAAATATAAATAAAATTACTATTTATCTTTATTTGATCATTAATAATAGTATTAATGAGATATAATAGTCATTACATTTAAACTTTTTATTTTTTTATAGAAGGGATGAAAATTTTTATTTTTTTAAGATAATATCTGTTTTTAATGAAGAGGGAATAGAAAATATTTAGAAATTAATTAATTAATTTTTTTAAATAAATAAAATATTAAATAATTGAAAGGAGATATTCTCTGTATTACCTTGGGTAAATGGACCGTATAGGAAAAGACAGATAACGAAGGTAAAATACCACGGCTTCTTATGCATCACTATCTTATTAAGAGATGATTTATGGGAACAAAGTAAGAATCGTTAAGCGAGGTTCTCGTAAAGTGGTTGGAGAAAAGAGAGACAGGAGAGAGAAAGGCAGTTGAAGGGGGATGGAGATTGATCTATGTGGTTATCTTTTTCTTTTTTTTTTTTTAAATGGTTACGAAGCTCCGTAATGTCCACCATACATTTCTCATTGCTCTACTCACCTATCAAAATTAAGAAGAAAAAAAAAAAAATTAACGCAGGTAGCCTATGAAATGAAACTATAAATTTATTGTAATAGGCTTTATGTAGTTGATGGAGGAGTAAAAAAAGATGATATATCTTTGAAGGATAAGTTAAGGAATTTGATTGATAAATTCAGACTTTTAAAGATGGACATCAAAGATCTTACTTGCTTTATTATTATAGATAATAATTTTTATTTGTTTTTTAATTTTTCTATTGTTTTCTCATTTTATTGTAAGTCAGCAAGTATTCAAGCAAATTAAAAGTAATAAATCCTTATTGAGAAATTGAAGGAGATAAGCCTTTTCTCTATCCTACTCTTTATAAGGTCGAATCTAAATTATCTAAACAACTTAATATTACCTCAACAGTAGAGCTGCTGCTGCAGACAAACGTGGGTGATCGGATCTGTAGCAGCCCATTTCAGATCAGCGGGGTTACAATACAATTTACCGTTGAAGGGCAACATTTTTCACTCATGTGCGTTGTGTAAAAGACAAGCTGAGAAAGGCCAGAGAAAATCCGAATCCGCACCGACCAATAGTAAAACACTTGGACATAGTGGTATGCTTTATGCATGTGTCGATGGATTTCTGGGGGCCTTCTCTTGTAGGTTTGAGAGATACATCCATGAAGAAACTGTCCTGAATTTTCAGTTCTCAGGGACGCTTGGCATTTACCGATTGCATGCACGTGGATCTACCACTTACTTTTTTTGGTGCCCACAAAAGTTAAGATTTCATGCAGTTAAACATATAAAACAATGACTGTAATTAGACCTTCAATCTGTCTAGGATACAAACATCATGTCGTGGGGTGTGGGCTATAAGAAGATTCACTCGGTAAATTTAAATTTGAATCCTACTTAAAATTAGTTGATCATAAGTTTAAGTTCAGTTTAAAATTAAATTAAGTTCATTTGAGTATTGAATTTAATTTGATTATTTAAAAAAATACATTATTATTCAATTTTAATTAATTTAAAATTCAAACTCAATTACTATTTATATTCAAATTTGAGTTTACTCAAGCTCATGAGTTAATTAAGATAGACATTATAAAATTTAACTTTAATTAAATAAATTGCTCAAGTAATTTATTAATAGATTTATTTTATTTACACTCTTAATAATGTTATCGACTATAATTAAAAAAATATATATTTGAAATATAATTCTATTTTATTATATATGATTATGTGGACATGTACATGCTATTTTTCACATATTGAGGAGGAGACTCTAATCATTACACATTCTACAATATTCGAAAATTATACACTTCCTATAAAGTTTCACTTCAATGATAAGCAATTAAAAGCTAAAAAGAAAAGAAAAAAACAAAATTTTATTAACCAAATCCGTACAACTAAACTTAGGAAAGAGCTACACCACTATGTTTTCTTTGCATATTTTAACCTCAAAGAACAAGGAAATAAACCCCCAAGAAGTCGAATTAAAACACCAACAATAATGACACCCCAAGAGTCCTCTGCCTCTTCCTCCGCCACCCGTGGCCGGTGTCTGTGCTCTCCGACCACCCATCCGGGTTCCTTCCGATGAAGCCGACACCGCATACCGCGCACAACAATCGTAACCCAGAGATCATCAAATTCTTCTAAAATTTATACTCAATCCGACACCACATCATTGACCTCAAAGATGAGCTTGATTAAGGAATTCCTCTTGCATATCATCAAACCTTCCAACCATAGTCTTCAGAGGAGGAGAAATTTTCAGCCCAAGCCCACCCGGTTCGGGTCAATAAATGCTGATACCAAAGGAGTAACAGTCTCTTGACTTGATCATCTTTCTCACAAAATTTTCTTTAGAGGTTACTCTATTTTATTTAGACATAAGCTAGTTTTGTGGTCTCTAATTACCATGTTGCAAGAATTATATTCTGTACAAGAGACTCTGTTTCATGCACATATGTCATTATTTATTTATTTTTTGCGTTCCCAACTATATATATATATAAAAGATGAAATGGGCAATTGAATTTATAAGAGTAGTGATCATACTACCAAACTATAATTGAAAAAATTGTTAGTATCAAATATGATGTTTCTAGCGACACATATTCCTCTCGCCTGACCTTATAGAGAGCCAGCTAATATAAATTGAATTTTTTCTTCTTTACAATTCATAAATAACTATCGACATAGTCAAAATTCGATAGATGCTTTGGAGGCAATGTCTTAAATCTTTGCGTGTGTATGTCTTTCTCGAAATATAAATTACATTAAACTTTCCTAATACATATATTTCTTATTACTCTTATGGTTTGGAGGGCGATGGAAGCCAAAAATGTTTTCATTGTTCCTTTTCTACGACTTGTTAAGAACAATTGATCCATGGAAATTGCATTGAGAATGGAAGCAGGAAGGTCGCATATATCTTGTGCTGAATTCTCGGTTTGATGTGTCTCTAATAATGTAATCGAATTTATCAATAATTTAGATAAATTTACATAATTATATATTATTTTCATTGTTTATGTGTGGTTGTGAATTGTGATCGATGAAAATAGTAAATATCCATTCTTTTAAGGCCGCTGCGTTAATCAAAGTACAATAGATTACGCTACATATCTTCATTCCTTTTTTTTTTTTTTTGAATTTACTAGAAGTAGGAGGAAAGGGATGGATTCGTATGCGCCACACCTGTCTAGCTTTACACTACCGCACCACATGCAACTTTTTATATATTTCTACTAGAAATCTATATATTAGTAAATCACAAGTTGTATATTTTCTTTCTTGACGAACGTAGCTCCAATTTTTTTGTGGCATGGAGAGATGTTTAATCTTTGTATGTAGTTAATGAGAATTTTGTCTATTTCACTGTATCTACTATATTCATTTGATTTTATAATAATATGCTACATATGTAAATTAAAAAAATAAAATTGACAACATGCTAGTGGCTATGAGATAGGTACTTAAAAATAGAGATAATTTTGCAACTTAAATTTTAGATAATTTTTCAATTAAGTACATAAATTTTTCGATTGTCAATTTCATTATCCAATTTAAATTTCACATGCTACTGTTACTACCAATATTAACAAATGTTAGATGATGTGGCCTTTCAGAACAAATTATAAGGTGACAGATGTTCTTATAAGTTAAAAAAAAAAACCTAAAAACCAACTCATTGCCACATGGTATTTTTTTTTATTTAAATACTTACTATTTAATATTTTAAAACTACAATCAACTAAGGAATTAATCCAAATTATAATAAAAATTTAAAATTTCCCAAAATTTTTCCTTTTAGTCTCTCTCTTTTTACATTTCAAGATAAACACCACCATCACTCTCTCACTGTAGCCCTCTTTCTTAGAGGAACCACCACCACCCTAACTTTCAATTGCCTACTATTTGATGAAATACTTTTGCACATAGTTCACTCCACCAGTGTTAAGAAAAAAAAAGAAAAGAAAAGCCCTTTGTTTTTTATCCCTTTTCTCACATCAATGTAGTAAAATTAGGGTTTGTATTTTGATTTGAAGAAAAGATGGACAAGTTTGAAATTGCAATGGAATAGAACATGTTTTGATTTGAGGATCTTGGTTCTTGTCTTAATCTTTTGTAGTTAGATTTCGATTAAAAATTAAGACTTTGGTTTTTGTTCTTTTGATTTAGTTGAAGAATGGAAAATGTGTTTTTGGATGTGAATGGTTAGGTGTTTTATGAAAGTGTGTGTGTGTGTGTTTCTTCTTTCTTTTTTATTTTATGAAATCATCTAAATAGAGGTAGAGATGAAAATAAACTTGTACCCACCATGTTTGCAACTTCAACCTACTTTGGAACTTGAACCCAACACTGGCATTTTGAACCTCTCTAATTTAGTTCCTAGTGATGTTAGTCTTCAAATCTAGAAAGATAGCAAGTGGGTTGCTATTGAATAAATGCCAAATCCATTTTTTTGTTTAATGTTGCTAATGAACTTGAGGTAAATGATGGCTAGTGTATTTATTTTACTACCTCATTAACAACCAAAGAAAACAAATTCACATAATCTTCTTAGGTTGTTCATCTTGTAATAAACAAACTTATCAACTAGCGAGTCAAGATTCTTGTGAACACATTGTTCATTTGATAAGTGAAATTGATGTCCATGTATTTCATTGTAGATAATAAGCAATAGGAAGTACAGAGTGTTATTCACAGGAGCTTTGCATAAAAAGGAAAAGAGACATATCATTAGTAGTGTGAAGACATTGGCGCTAGTGAGTGAGAAAGTGAACAATTGGTGTCATTATTGTTAAGATTGTTCTAATGGAAGTTGAAGAAATTGGTGTTGCTAAGCTTGTTGTCACCATCACGCCTTGCTCGCATATCCCATTGAAAGTAGAAAAAACGTTAAAGGTGATGAAGATGTAGTTTTTTTTTTTTTTTTTGGTTTTGTGTTGGTAATATATTAGATTAATTAAAAAGATGTATTTTTCTTTAGTTAAGAGATAAGTTGGAAATTTATTTATTTATTTTTGTTTTAAAATAGTGATACATATCACGTGTTACATGTTTATTAGTTTAAATTGTTATGTAGTAATGAGTTGGTTTTTTAGAGTTTTTATATATATATATATATAAATATATGAGGACGTGTCTCTTCATAATTTGTCAAGAAGCCATGTCATCTAACAATAGTTGATAGTGTTAAGTTGGGTAGTAACAACGACATATGAAAGTTCAATTGGGTACTTAAATTGATAATAAAAAAGCTTAGATAGTTAATTGAAAAATCACTTAAAGTTCAGATACCAAATACAACATTATTCCCTTAAAAATATATAAGAAATTTTACTATTTATAATAATTCTATAGATGAAAGGGGTTTGGCTTAGATGATCATATGCACATCACATGCATCTTGTGCTTCACATAATTTAAAAAAAGTGGTGTAGAGAAAACATATGAATGAATGACTTGAAAACAAAGGTAGAAAGGAGGAACAAGCATCTTGAAGTTTTTCATGCACAAGTGACAAATAAGAGAACTAGGTTTTTGGCCTTGCAATTCTTAAGTAGTTGAATTTATTATTCGTTTAATCAGCTATTTGATTTTTAGAGCAGAGCTCTTATAGTAGTATACTATTTCCTTGATTTTTTTTTTCCAAAAATGTCAAATGAGAAGATATTATTGAGTATTTATAAACTTTTAAGCTTGACAACATTCGTTAAATTGCCTTAATGATAGATGAAAGAGATGAAGACTACTTTCAATTGTTATCTTGGTGAGATTGCCATAGCCCAAGGCTTGTAGCCTTTCTAAATTGAGTACACAAGTCTACTTAGTAATGATTCGAAGGGAATAGACTTGTGGCTTTTGCTCTACTATTAAGTAAAGAGTCAAGGATAAATTAATTCAGGTCTATTGTAATGAATTCAATTTAGCCTTTACAAAATCAAACACATAATATAATTCTTATACAATAAAGAAAGCATCAATACTTTAAGGGTCTATTTGGTTAGCCTTATTTTTGTCAATTCGGTATTTATTTCATGTTTATTTGGATATGAGTACTTTGCTAGAATGAGATGGGAAAAAAAAAAAGATGAAGATACAATTATACATATACCCTTATTAGAAAACTCAAATCCTTAAACATCACTTTGAAATATAAGTAAATTAGATACAAAATATACAGTTTATTCAAATACTAGTTTTGAAATCATCAAATACATATGAAATGCAAATCAAATACAAAGCAAATATAGATAAGATATAGACAAGAAACAAATAATCCAAGTAGGCCCTAAATATTGATCACACGACATCTTTTTTGCTGAAGAACACATATGGGAACTCATATACATTTACAATATACATGACTTCTCTTGTTCTTTTGGGCATGTATATATAACATCAGGAAGTGTACTGGTGGCCTTAATTAGAAACTTATTCCAATTGTTTTTGTTTCCCCATGTATAAAAATATCAGAAGTACTATTTGAATATGGATTATGGAATGCTCTTGAAGATAATGGTGTTTTTAGGCAATATGATGCAATAAGATAGAAATAAAGTTAATAGATAAGTAAATGTTATTACTTTATTTGTTTGCAATTAAAATGACATCGATAATAGACTAATAATATATTTGGAAAAAAAAATTATGTTTCCTTATCTTAATTCATGACTTAATTATTGAGCCATAGTCTCATAGGTAAATTGTAAAAATATATAGCATGTTTAGGTGTAAGAATGTGATAAGATAGATATATAATTATGATTTTCAAGAGATAGAATACAAAGTAATAATAATTATTTTGTTTGGTTGCACTTGAAATTACACCAATAACAAATTATAAATATATCTAAAAGTACAATGTCCTAATCGTTGCCTGACCATCGAGGTATTTCCTAAATAGCATATAAAAATATATAAGAAAAAACTAATGCATAGCTATTGCTATCCCTACCCATGCATATCTACAGCTTACAGCTAGTGTATCACCTTTATCTTATCCTTTCCGCCTATTTACCTGCTACAAGTATGGAGCGAGCCCCCGACATACCACAAATAGTCTACCAAGAAGTGCCTAAGTAAGTGAAGTGCCCCCACGACAAATTAGTAGCGTCGATTCAAGTCGACTAGTTTGCATTGGTACGTGCCCATTGCACCCAAGCATGGAACGCACTACGTCATTGCTTTCCTAGTACACTGGCTCTCTGCCTAAGACCCTTTTGTGTGGAAGATTCCAATTTCGTGATGAGACTGACTATTTTCTTGGTTTGAACATACCCATATGCATTTGATGTTATCTTTCTACGTAATTTCTAAATCCATGGCACTAAGCTTTCCTCTTCCCAGTAATTGAGTTTTGATCTAGTTCTTCATTAATCAACTGCAATGAATGAGGATACTTTACCTATGGGTTCTATTCTATTATAGAGGGAGGAGAGCTTATTACATTGACTAGATATAATAATAATTTTGTAGGAAAGGGATGACTATTTTATCTATCCAAGGAAGTTAACCAAGCACGCTTATATTTTTATTTGACAGTATTGAAAATTTCATAAGATAGATATATTATAAACGAAACATAGTAATAATTTTAAAGGAGAGGAATGGCTATCAACACCCGTGATTTTGAGTTTTGAGAAGGTAGGGTCGATCGTTTTCAAGCAAACGATGACTAGGCTTCCAACTATGTTAGCAAGAGATAATGTAGGAGAGAGGATTTTGTTTTTGACATGCTCAGCTGATCAATCGCCAGCCAAAAGACGAAAAAATTTCAAGCTGGAACAAAGAGTGTCGTATGCGCAACAACCTTATCCTTTGCGATCCAATAGCACAAGAGTATCTGGCAAGACTTAAGGTCAATGTTCTTCAATATTATCGCCCCCACTAGCCAGTCGGTAACAAGTCACTAAATAAATACATAACAAGTCCATTGCACGCAAGTAGGGGCAAGGTAATAATTTCACTAATTATCATTTGAAAATGATTATTATTTAATTTTGTCGTATTTGATTAGGAAAAACAAAAAGGGGGATAGAAAGGGGCTATTGAGAAAACCATCCCGGATTCCGCTCCCAATGCCAAAAGAAAATGCGACACTAACACTGTATTTGGTAATTTGGTAGTGTAGAAATGAATAAAAATGATGGAAAGGAAATGAAAATTTGGTTTTATTTATGATTTGGAAATAAAAAGAAATGGAAAGAAATATATATTTTTTAAATATTGTTTGGTTGAGATAAAAAAGAAAAATGAAAAGAATTGAAATTATTTGATTTACTAAAATATCTCTCCTTTTATCTTTTTAACTTATTTTTAAGGGTTTTTATATAAATTACTATCATTTCCACTCATTTTTTTTTTGTTTTCTCCTCAAATTTAGAAAGAAAATACAATGACTAAAAAGTAGAAATGTTTCCACTATTTTCTTCCCATTTCTACCATTCATTAAATTTGCCAAACACATAATTTCATCTCATTTCCACAAATTTTCTTTTATTTCTATCCATTTCCACCGATTTGAACACAATGCGAGACTAGCATGAATAGTATGGCTTTTCATTCATATCACTGTAATAAAATAATAATTATGGATATTTATAAGTACTTTAATGTATCAAATTCTTCTATAGTATTATTTACCACGTTGCAATACATATGATATATTACTCGTAATGAATAGTACTGCTTTTTTATTCAAACACTATGATAAAATAACTATTATATATTATGGATGGTTACAACTAATTCTATATATCAAATTCTTCTTTATCTTTACTTACCATGTTGCAATGAAAAGACATCTTTGACGTTAATTTATTGCTCTAAGATAGGATGCCGCGGCAAGAGAATGCATATTTGTAATATTGGTCATGTTAGATAGATATTCATGGGGACGAATGACGATCATATCTCATTGAAAATATTTTAGGGTGCGGAGCCACATAATCTTCCTTAAAATATTTCGGCATATCCAAGGGGGAGCAAGATATGGATATTTATGGTTCCCTAATTCCCGTCTTGACACTATTGCTACTGGTACGATAAATTACATAGAACATATTACCACCCATAGTCATCTAGACCAAAACTAAATCGTGAAATTGTATACTATGCCTACCACGTGTATTGATCTATAATCCTCAAAAGGATATATGTGTTGGGAAATTCATAAATAAGGTAACAAGGATCTTGTGGATGGTGTACTAGTATGCCGTTTCAAAGACAGTTATTTTCTCCTAAGGATCTTAATCCAATATATATAGGCGGCTATACATGAAAATTTCGTTCCTAGGTGACAATGCCTCACTCAAACATCTTTCCTTAGTCTACATACTGAAAAGGAACCAACAAAAATGGAATAATGTCATGGTTAAACCTACTAGGTCTTTCAATTTTACGTGTAAGCTTTTAATTTATTAAATTATATGCTTCATTGAAACTTTGCTCTCCGATGAAATTCCTTTTCAGGTCACTTGCTTAAACTAATATTATAAATAGACATGTCAGTTAAATGAAAAATAAATAAATTAAAGACACATTAAATGGCCCATGTAAAGTAAGGTGTTTTGTTACATATCGTACAGTAATTCAAATATAACAATAAACTTCATCATCTCTAATCCAAATATCATTCTACCAATAATAACCATTGAATACTGTAGATGTAAGGGTTTGTTGGTGTGGACCATTTGCATGTTCATATGATAGGAGTGAAACTCGAAAAGTTGGATCTTGTTCTACATCCACCAAGTTAATTCCTTCTACAATATGTTTATTATATTTAACTCATTGAATGGTACATTTTAAAGTATTTATTATTTATAAATAAAATTTAAATTTTTTAATATATAACTTAATATTTTATTATTTTAAAAATTATTTAAATATCGATCAAATTACAATTGAAATTTTAGAACCATAATTAAAAACCGTAAATAGTGATGATTTTAAGATTTTAGCAATTAATTTGAGTATTTATATCGATTTTCAAAATTTATAAAAAGATAAAATATTTTTTTTTAAGTTTAAAAATTCCATCTATATCTAATCTTTTATTTAAAAAAAAAATTGTGGCCAAACTTTAAACTAATAAAGAAAGATAAACTATGATGCAAAATTAAAATGGGAGCAAACAAGCACAAAAGGTCAAATATCGCAATTCACAGGAGAACTACTTCTGATTAACTCCCGAACACCTGATCAGATAAAAATAAAAAGAAGACCAAATGACTGGCCGTAATTCGTGAAAGTTTTATTTGCAATTAAAAAAAGTCTGGAGATCAAAACCTGTCTCCACGTGCCGTTGGGCCGCTCCTTGTTTAGTTTGTGATAAGAATGAACTGTGCTGCGTCGACCCACCGGAAGTTCCAAAAACGGCTGGCCGTCCTAGGTTTTTGTTTTCGTCCCATTTACCAAAATCTATTCCAAATCCAATTGCAAAATCAGGTTCTTTATTTATTTATTACTTCTAGCATGTTTTATGCCTTTTATGTGGTACCAGAAAAGCTATATATTTGGTGCCAAATGGAATTTATACAGCACATTAAATAATTAATAACTAAAACTCGTATTCTTATTGGCACAAAATAATATCACGAGTGTATAAGAAATAAGAAATAAATGAAATAGTACTTCAGTAGCTCAATTTCTACTTTTCCACGATGGCCCTTTAACTAACTTCTTTTCCTATTCTCCAAAGAGATATTCTTTATTTATTTTTAATTGATATCATATCCTTATAAAGTATATTAATTATTTATATTTTTAAAATATAATACTTGTTTTCTATGTTTTTATTTACGTATAAACTAAAATATATCATCGCTATGTCAACATTAATAATATATTTTATTTATATATTATATATAATAATAATAATTAATCAAAATAATAAAAAAATAAATACTTTAATTTTTTTTAAAGCACATATATTATATATAATATACACCAAGCATATATTATACTTCACGGTTATTGAGTTTTGTAACAACCGTGTCAACCAATAAAGCTAAGCATGATCTAAAGTGTCCAAACTATCTGACTTCACGCAGGTATTTTTAGTTCTTATTACTATGTATCAGAAGCTCTTACTTTTTCATTTTTACAAAACTTTCTCGGCCTTTTCATTCATTTTAGTATCCATTATAACTTATACATATTAATTTTTTTTTATTTAATTAATATTTATTTATGTAAATATGTACTTAATGTATATTATAATATATGTGCTTTAATAAAATTTTTAGTATTTTTCTTTTCTCTTTTTAATTTTTTAAAATTTATTTAACTTTTTTACTATTTTAATTGATTATATATACATATATATATATATATAATGTTTAAATAAATATATGTGGCGATGATATGTCAGTTTTTATGCTAATCCGATACAATTTGGTTTGCAATGACAGAGACAAAGACCTCAAAGCATCTTATTTTTTGTCAACAATATTTTATGAAACCAGACAACAAAAGGTGGATATTAAATTATATCTTAATCCCTATGGTCATTATTAACAGAACGTGCAAGGTGGTGGGGACAAAAACAGGTCACCTGATGTAGCCTTGGTACGAGGGACCATATATACCTCATAATTTACCTGTAATCCACAGAAAAACATTAACTTATCTCCCATTAATTATAATAATTATGATAATAATTATTACCTTACAAGATCCACGCAAAGAAAAAAAAAAAAGAGAGTCCAAGATCCAAATGTTCTATATTAGTGTTTTCATTTCAATGTTCTATAATCTATTTCCACATTAATCATCAATTCCTTTGAAAATAATGCCATATATATAATTCTGATAATGCAATTTTATGAATCTTTCCTTGTAAATCCTCTCTCCAAAACATACTCCATATGGTTTTACCTTTCTCAAGATAAGCATCGCTTGTCTAATAGGAATTCTTTGGTGAAACAAAATCAAGAAATATTGTTTGGTTAATACCTTTATGTAAACCGCATAAAAACTAATAATCTATCACTCAAACATAACGAACAGAGAAATATATATAAATAATTACTATTGTTTCAAAAAATAAAAAATTTAAAATCAGTAAAAATTACAAAGCTTCTTCTATTAATGCTAAATAGAAAAATTATTAATTTACATAAAAAAAACAGTATTGTTTTTATTTTTTTCCCCCCACAAAATTCAGCTTGATTTTTTTGCTTCAATTGGTTATGAGCAAGCATTTTCTGAATACTCTGCTATTCCTCAAATGTTATTTACATTTAACGTATTGATTATACATGGTAATTTATATGGTAGCTGATCAGTTAGAGAAAAATAACATTCATTTAGAAAAATAATTAGACATATGAGTTGAATTGTATGAAATTTGTGAGGTTAGCATTTAATTACAAGGCAAATATTATTGGAGCAATATTTTCTATATTTCAAGCGTATCTTATTTGATCACTAATCCCGAACAAGCAAAATATATCTCTTCTATGTTTTTGGATCTTAACTACTTTATCATCACCTATGAACTTTGGAATCATCTTTACTCGATTATTCCTATTTCATGATCTTTTAATATAAATATAATATGTTAGGATCGAATAATATATATATATATATATATATATATATATATATCTTTGATGAACTTTTCACATAAGTGGTAAAAAGTCAAATATATCAAGATACACGAGAACCGAAAAGAATTCCTCCAGAACGGGAAAAGTAAAATTCGAAAAATAAATCTCAACGATCTTTTACTGTCAGTCTCACCCTCTCCACATCTCCCATAATTGCAATTTACAATCCAACCCTCGTACTTTAAAACTCCCATAAATTACTTCCTGCGACACTCTCACAGGTTTGCCCAACAAAACACTCCCGCAGGAAAACACCTTCCGAAAAACACACACCCCCTCCGTCTTTCTCTTTCTCTCTCGACTGGTGATACCGAGACGAATCAACAATGGCGTCCGCCTCAAGACCCAAATCCAATGGCTCTTCGCTTTCGACCTGGCGCAAATCCCAGCCCTCGATCACTTCCTCCGCCTCCTCATTCTCCTCATCCTCCTCCGCCTTCGCTTCCTCCACATCAACGCTCTTTGCACGCGCACGCGCGTCATCTCCTCCGCGCGTGAGGTTGCCGACAAACACCAACAACATGTCATCCTCATCCCTACGGTTTTTCCCCATCGATCGGTCTACCTCTCCGAACCACCGTTCGATCTCAGTCAGGAACCAAATCAACGGCCGTAACAGCACCGGCTCCAACAACAATAACCACAAAACCGTGAGGAAGACTTGCGTGTGTTCTCCCTCCACCCACCCCGGTGCGTTCCGGTGTTCGTTGCATAAGAATTCAAGAGGCGGAGGGAGCGATAGTAGACGGTCCGGTTCGATTTCGAATTCCTCAGGTTCGTATGGTTCAAGTATGAGTTTGAATTGCAGGAGATCGGCCATGACGAATTCGCTGGTGAGGATATGCGGAGTGGAAGGTGATTGGGTGAAAAGGGCGTTATCGGCTTTGATAAGACCGTCTTCACATCAGCTCAGGCGACGAACCGATTTTCAGGCCAGACCGAGCCGGCTTTCGATTATGTCTAAAGCCGATGATTTGTAAGACTAAGTCAGAAAGCCATATTATGGTTTTTACGTCAAATATTAGGACGTGATAGAAATAGAGATCTGGAGTAAATATTGGGGAAAACTCGGGGATGTAATTGTAAATACATGAGTGCCTAATTAGATCATTAAATTATTTTTAATCTTTCCTTATTTATTTTTTAAGTTTCTTCATAATATTTATGATCACGGGATAATTGTATTAAAGTGCGCATACGAATGTTTTTTCACTTTATTGATTGATAGTAAAATTTCGTCTGAACCATGATATACACCCGCCATAGATTTGTATAGCAGATGTGAATACATCTAATATATTAACTAAGATCCTTAGACAAAATTTTGTATTTTTAACTGTCTTATATTTACTAGAGCTAAAAGGGCATAAATTTGCTTGTGCAATGTTTTTTTTTTTTTTTTTTTTATGAGTGCAAGGAAAGGACATTGAGAAATTCATATTATGAGGATTTTAATAATAATAATACAATTATTACATTCATGATATAAAATATTATAGATCGTTTATTTGGCAGAAAATGTGTTACTGTTTAGATCACGTAGCCATTAATATTATATATATTCATTAGAGCGAGGACAGGAATCCAAATCCAATCGATCACTGAAACACATGCATTATAAGTATCTTCACTGTATACACACACGTTATACGCCCTTCATTAATGCAATGTAATGTTTTTTTCTCCCCATTTGTACAATAGAACCCAAAACCAACTTAGCAAAAGCACAACGCACGGTAATAGGTCACAACCAACAACGAAATCTGGGGATGCAAATGCAGTCTCCCGTCTCCCATCTCGTATGTTCCTCCTATAGCCTCTGTAATAGGTGGATTCACACAAAACAAGAGCTCCTCTCTTCGCTCTGAGACTAGGTTTAGCTAGAAAATCTGCAACGTTATTATAACCTCATCAAGTTATGCAGATTATAACCTTAGTGAGTAGCTTCACTTTTTTTTTTACTTCCCCCCCTGCAAATAGACAAATAGAACTGATCAGTCTCATCATACTGGATCCAACAAACTTCATTAACTAAACCCAATCCTAGAATAATAATATTATCTAATTTCCAAGCATGCACAAAGTTAAGTGCTTCAACAGCACTCCATAATTCAACTTCTAGAGGAGAGGCAAAAGCAATATGCTTTTTAGAAAGCTCTAATTACCATCCCTTTTATCATCTCTTACAAATTCTCGATTCCACCTTTTCTTCTTGATTCACTAACTGCTCAATCCAACCGGGGGGAGGAGGAATCTAGGAGTTGAAGGAGGCGTCTCCAAACAGTTGCCTTCTCCTTTTATGGGAAATTGTTCACCATTTCACCGCTCGAATTTTTAATTTGATTCAACCATTTACTGTTATTGCATGTTTAAAAGATCCTTCTATTCCTTTCATTCCATAGTCCCCCATATCATATCATAAAGAGAAAAGTACATACCCATAGCTTCATAGTATAGTCGAACCGCGATCTCTTTCTCCAATCTCCGCATTCTTTCTCATCCACTCTTTAAACTCCAGACTGAATGACTCTCTAATGTTTTGTCTCGTTTCGGAAAAATGATAAATTTTCTAGTTATTCTACTATTTTTATACATGTGTCCTCTTCACAAAAAGGGTAGAATAAGTCAACATTCATAACCAATATTTAGGGATTAATTCTCATGGGAAGTCCATCATGTAAAGCTATCCAAACTAAGACTGCACTTTCGAGATGGTGGTAAGAGATTTCCTTACCCTACTGCAGTTGTCATTTTTCAACACTTCTTCCTCCTCCTTTCTCAGCTCTCTGCATGCTGAACTGATAGTTACTTGTTCACTGGGGTCATTTATCTCCTCCCCTTCCCTTCCATTCCTAATAAGGTGAATGTTTCCCAATAGGTTTCTTAAATCACCATCCAGTGGAAACGAGATTCTTTCTTCATCCTGATCATTTAAACCTTTCCACGACTACGCTAAGGTAAGTTCCTCACCGTCTCGTAGGAGTGGACCTAGAATACACTACCTCATCAGTCCAGCCCTATTCCTCTTTGAAAACCAGCAAATTACACGTATTGGTCCGAGTAGTAAGTTTGTTCTCTAGCCAATTTATTCACGAGTGGGAGAAGCTTGAAGAGCTTAGACCGTGACTTTGCCTTAAAAAACCACTTTCAAATTTATATTTCCTCCTAATCAATTGAACCCATAGTGAATTCAGATATGGTACAAATAAATATTTTGTTATCTCTTATATGTTTTGATTATCAGGACTCTTCTTTATAATGAATGTACATATGGTGAGCAGCACATAACACATTTACACTAGGATCATCTAACGTTCACTAATCAAATTTGTTTGTTACTCTTTTTTTTTTCTTTACTTTTTCTTTTTTTTTTTAATAACTTTATAGCTAGATTTTCAAGCCATATAATCATATACACCCAATCTTAATTTTGATTTGTTCATCAACATTATTTAAGTCATCGTGTCTATTCAATATATATTATAACATGTGTAATATATAAACTTAAATAGCAACCTCCTCATTAATAATGCCATGCCACCAATATTAATCCCTCCATTCAAATTCTTTCGCTTCTCTCCATTGACATTCTTTGGTCACCTTAGCCTTCGAGAGTTATAGGACTCGACTATCGAAGATGAAAAATATGACCTTAAATGGTTGAATCTATTAGATATGAGGAGATTTCCTTTCCCTTACTTAACGCTTCTCGAGTTCTCATTTTGTTTCTTTCTACCAAAATTCACTCGACATAACATTGTGTTTAGCTTGAGAGAAGGAATTGGGAGGGAAAGGAAAGTAGAGTTTTTAAGAAAGTGTTCTTTATTTGAAAAAATGATGGAAAGGGGAAAAAAAGGTTTAGACCCATAAAAACCATTCTTTCCAAATTGGATGTAATTAACACAAAATTACTATTTTACCCTTAATATAAAAATATGATTTAAAGTTATTGAGATATGTCAAGCCTAATTTTCAGTTTTATTTTTATTAATTCAATTTCCATTAAACCTTATACTCATTTATGCTCAACTAAAGATTAGGAAAAATCTATTTTTTTTTCATTTATTTTGGACAAGGGAATCATCGCTCAATTGAGACTAGAAAAAAGTATTAAGTTAAAACAAATAATTAAGCAGATTAATTCTAGCTTAATTATTGATTTGCATGAAAAATATTTTGAAAAAAAAAAAAGGATTTCGAGTTTAATAGTTAATCTATTGAAACCTTATAGTTATCAGCTTAATCTTCTAAATTTAAGTTCATTTTTTCAAAATATGCATTTACTAAAAATAAATCTAAGTTAAGTATAAAGTTATTTCATTTATTCATGTATATATAGGTAACCTTGTAAATGCCTACATACCTTCTGATTGGGATTTGACCTACCATAGTTTGCATCGGTTCGTTTTTGTAAGATTTGAGTGATTATCCTTTTTTTTATTTAAAGAGAATTCTAGAAAAACAAAACCTAATTATTAAAAAATTCTTGTTCATCTTGAAAAAAGATTTAAAATTAGTTATAAGGGACAAAACATCTACTTCTTCTTCTTCTTATTTTTTTAAAAAAATTTGTATTGTTGTTTTCTTTTTTATTTTATCTTTTTATTTTTTTTTTCATTTCTTCTATATTTTCCTTTATTTTTCATTATTTTCAATAATTTCTAAAAAAAAATCTAAGGAGTATAAAGACTACACCTACTTCACCGATCATTATATTGCTATCATTTGTTCATTTATTTATAATTATTATTTTATTTCGCTTTATTCTTTTTTTTTGTTTTATTTATTTACTTCTTGTAAAATAAAAGAGAAAAACAGAAGTACAACACTAACCAACTGGGTCGCGTGCGAGTATGAATTTGGGTTTGCAGTCGAGATTGGAGGGGTATCTGGGTCGGCTAGATTGGGACAATGACTTTGGTCCACCGGAGCTAGTGATGATCGTATGGCCTTTCACAGTGGTTGGAGAAAGGGAGTTGTCAGCACAGGGGTTTCCAAAGGTGGCGAAGCGGCTCATGGTGGTGGTTTGGTCCCAGAAAAACAAGAGGTGGTGGTTTTAGCTAGGATAGCGATGGCTCCAATTTTCAATCTTCAAATTGAAACTCAAACTTCTTTATGAAACTATTGGTCCCCAAGAGTCCACTAAACCCGATTTCAAGCTTCGAAAATGAGCGAGAGAGGAGAAATTCTAAAGAGAAGTTGTGGTTTGCGGGCTTGAGATTCTAGAGAGAGAAAGTGTTGATTAAAGTTTGTAGAAGGAGAATTGAGAGATAATTGGTGCTCTAATGGCGTTTAGGAACCTCTATCTATAGTTTCCAAGCTTGAATTGAGCTTTGAAAGCTTTCATTTGAGCGAATGTAGTGGATATGCTTTCTTTAGTGATCAGAAGCTTTGATTCATGCCCAAAATACTAGATTTGCCAATTTATGTGAGAAGCCACTATCATAGACCTGTGATTTTTCATAACTTTATAGCCATTTTTTATCAACCAAATAGATGTTTTTGGTTGCATTCAAGCTTAATTCAAAGCCCTAAATGCTCTCGGAAAGTGCGGAAAAACAGGAGTGGTCCAAGATAAAGGTGATGACGTGTTGCCATGTGTCAACATGTGGCCTAATTAGAAATTGATGTGTGTTCACTAGGGTTAAGGTGTTATGCCTTAGAGGATGACGTGTTGCCGATATGTGGAGCCATGTCGTTGACACATGGCAATGTGGTATTGTAGTCCTATTAGGGTAGGATACGTATAACTACGTGGCGCAATGATAACATAACACATACTTGGATAGTGAA
The DNA here is from genome assembly GCA_037954665.1 of Laguncularia racemosa. Classification (NCBI taxonomy): domain Eukaryota; kingdom Viridiplantae; phylum Streptophyta; class Magnoliopsida; order Myrtales; family Combretaceae; genus Laguncularia; species Laguncularia racemosa. The sequence continues at coordinate 7,261,062 of JBBMOL010000002.1, read as the reverse complement.
AAAGAAAAACAAATACATTCTTGTGCATGGTAAGACTCAAATGCAATTCTCCAATGTGTTGTGTGTGTGTGTGTTTTCCATTAGGGCATTAGTGATTTCATTAGCCACAGTGGAATAGAAAAACAAAATTTAAGCCTTAAACTTATCTTTGGCCAACTTTATAATAAAGTCCAACCCAAGCTCAATAGTTACAAGCCTCGTCCTTACAACACAAAAAATTCAAATCTAATTTTAGTTTTTCATATAAAGTAATTTACTTAGAAAAAAGTTTTTATTTTCTTTTTCCTTTTTAAAAAAAATTAATTTAATTTTTCTTTCTTTCTTTCTTATTATTATTGATTTTTTTTTCATTTTCTTTAAAAAATTTGAAAAACTTAAACTTAAGAAAGGCAAAAATGGAGTATTTACAGGATATAAATGACGTTATGATTTTTTAAAAAAATCATATCACTAACTTTCCCTTCACTTTACTATTTACTTGATACAAATAAAAAATTTTATAATTTCTTTTTTCTATTTTCTTACCCTTTTAATTCATTGCTCTCACTATCTTCCCACCCTAAATCCTTCCCTCTTCCTAAACATAATTTAAGCATTACCAAATTTTTCATCATCCTTATCATTACTAGTTGGATTATCTTCAAATTCTCAATTATATCCCGACTATTTTCAATTGTATTTATATTCTTCCTTATTTCTTTCTCTACTAAGTATTGTTTTGGTTTGCTTCTTGAGAGTTGTTATTGTACTGATTTTGTTCCTTCACAATTGCTCTTATAATTTCCTTCACTACTCCAAGTGGAATATCATCATCCTTAGACTCAATACTACTTTCTTGTGCATATAGTGCATCTATTTTATTAAATTTATTAGCAAAATGCCCAATGTAGCTACATTTAAAACATGGTTCACTCATATTGGACACTTTACTTAATATTATCATCTTTATACTGTGTATTAACTACCTATTCACTTAGATGTAATTACTATTCAATTACAACCTTATTCACCATTGAATCACCATTATGATATTTAATTACATTTTGACCTCATAATAGCAATTTAGTGTGGAAATCCTAATACTAAAAATATTGAATTGCAATTCTTTATTCATACCCATGAATGAATTACAATTCATTGATTTTATTCCTCAATTGTCCTCCTTTTTCTTCTTCTAAACCAAAACAAACCAACAGACCACCAACCCACCACTACTAGTTATCTATTAACATTTAAATACCCATTAAGAGCAAGTCACCCTCTACGCCTATCATAGGCCACAAATCACCACCAACAACCACACCTACCCACCAACACACTACCAATGACCCACCATAGACCATACTTACCCACTAACACAAACTATCATGCACTACCATATACCACCACAAACTTCGCCCACCTACCCACAATGCATCACTACAGACCAACACACAACACCACAAAACAACTAACAACCAATCTTTATTTAAAAAGTGAGAATTTTGTAGAAGTGCTCCTTAAGGCAATATTCGAAAGAAATACCATCATGAAGCCTTCCATGATAAATGGTTATGTGAAGGTGGATTGCAAAAAATTTTGAAATAGAAAGAATTTATATTATTGATGTTGTAAAAGATGAATAATGTTAAGAAAAATGAAAAATGGATGGGAAAATATTTTAGAGAGAGAGAGCTGGGATTTTAGGGAAGAAATTTTAATAATTAAGGTTGATTTGCATGGGTTTCTTTAAGAAATTTTTTCTTGTTACGAAAAATTAATAGTTTTATTACCATTGATCTCCATACTTTAGGTTTACCTTCTATTTTCATGTCCTTTCTTCTCCATCATCATCATTTGTGTCTTGTTGTTCTAGAAAGAAGTGGTTTGCATGCCATAGGCATTGAGGACATTTTGTACTATGGAATCATGATATGAGATTCTCACTTTAGAATCATTTATCGAGTAAGCATTAGTCTCCACATACTATTCCATGATTTGGATTTTTCCCATCAATAGTTGCTACATATCTACCCAACAACACTACTATAAGGAGTCACTTCTAATTCATTAATCTCATTAATTCTAGATGATGTAGAGGGCTAAAAATATTACATAAATAATATTGGGCTAGTGACTCCGATCCAATTATTGGGATGACTAAGGGAGAATTAACTTAGTAGGCTCGGAATAAGGATCATTAGACCAATCCATCTGCATCTAACCTTTCTTAAGCAGATTTATGCACTTATGAAGAAGGTTACTAGCCTTGGGCCTATAGCAAGCTCATTCGGATAACCTTAAAATGAGCAGACTCTATCTTATCTGTTTATCAATAAGGTGATTTAATGGATATTATTAGGCCTAAGAGTTTATAAATACTCAACCGTTCCTCCTCATTAAAAGGAATTTTTCAAGATTTTAGAGATCAAAGAAACGACGTTCCACTAAGAATTCTTTGCTCTCAAACATCAAATAAGAGTTCAAGCAAAGAATGATCTCCATTGCCCAAGAATTGCAAGGTTAATGCTTGAAGTCCCCATTAACTCACTTGTCTATCACTAGTGCATTCAAGATTCTTAAGATTGTTTATTCCTCTTCCCTACCACTCTCTCCTTAGTCATCCCATCACATGCCATCTCCACATCACTTCTTTGGAGTCATGTGCAATAAAGTACTCGCGTAATGCTCACATGATTACTCCTATCAAAACCCTCCATCTACATTTTGGTGACTCCGTTGGGGACAAAGAGAGAACTATCTAAAGTACTTCTTAAGAATAAGATCTTAACACTGAACTAATGGAGCAGAACCTGCCTCAACTACTACAAAATACTAGTTAAGGCAATTCACAGCTTGAGGCTCCAATAGATCTTGCACAAATGATGTATGCTATGTAGGAGAACATAAGGGCTTTAAATCAATTCATGACTATGCTTGCTCTACTTGTCATAGGGTTAGCTCAAACACCAGCATTACTGCGAAGTAAGGCACCATCCATGCAACTCCATCACATACACTTCCTCCAGCTAATCCTCCCATTGATGCGAAAAACCCCTCCACCTGATGCTCCCCTTTCCAATGCTCTCAAGATCTAGCAGTCAGCTTACCTTTACACTGGCTTTTATAGTATTTGCTCCAAGGACCCCCTTTGTAATAAAGGAAGACTTGGACGTATACTTAAAAGAAATACAAGCAAAATCGACCATAAAAGTGCTAAAGTTAAGATTGCCTTATCATCAACACATAGTTAAAAAACCTTATCCTGAGGACTATGTTAGTCCTAAGTTTATCTTATTTAATGGCAAGAAGGGAGTGTCAAAAACATTTATCTAAGTTTATCGAGACCTTGGAAGTATACAAGCTGAATGACAACTTAAAGCTCAAAAAATTCTCTAAGTCATTGATTGAAAAGGCATATACCTGGTACCTTAATCTCCTTACAGAGTTGGTCGATTCATTGGGGTCTATGTGCAAGCTATTCTTGGAGAAATTATTCTTTACTCAAGAACGAGTTACGGTAATAGATATGGAAAGAATATGATAGATCCTAAAGGAAGGCTTGATGGATTATGTAGAGCACTTCAAAGAGCACACCTTAGATATCTAAGGTGTATGTGATGAGAGAGAGTTAGTGAAGATTTGTATTCAAAGGATGTTCACTGAGTATGTTGTCCACTTAAAAAATCTCAACCTAAGTTCCTTCTCTACACTCATTGAGACCACAAGAACTAACAACTCCGTTACAAGGCAATGAGGAGAAAATGGAAGGTTTAGGAAACGAGCAACATTTGCTAGCTCGACTTAAGTTAAGACTTCTAGAGACAACAAGAAGCCAAGAAATGATAGATCACGAGGCTCTACATTAGCTCTTTCTTTCCAATGCTTAATGGGAAAAGTACTTACTTTGCTTGACCAATGATTGCTAGATGGGAATATTAAGCTCCTAAGGGTGGATCGTTTATCAATGCAAAACGAAAAGAATAATCCCAAGTTTTGCAAGCACCACAGGTTCATAGGTCACCTTATAAAGAAGTGAAGATAACTAGAGGTTACTACTTTAATGAATACAACTAATTTCATTTTTTTTTTTTTTTACTTACTAGGGTTTAATGAGGATGCAGTGCTTGCAGCGATAACTACACTTACCTAAATCATTGAGAGACAGTATGGGGAGTACAATTTAGCACAACTTATACAAAGAATGGCCAATGCGCATGAGAATGTGATACTTTTTATAAATGTAAATATGTGTGCTAAGAATCCTAATCACAATTGTCCTCTTTATGAGCAAAGCATACTCAATGGGCATCCTATTAAGAGGACATTCATAGACAATGACTTCCCTATAAACATAATGCCAATGTTTACATTCAAAGCTATAGGGATAAACAACCGACGCCTGGTGAGATAACCTATCGCTATAAATAGTTTCACTGATGCATCTACACACATAATAGGTTATGTCAATGTGGACTTTAAAGTTGGCCCTATATAGGACTCTACACAGTTCCACGTGATTGATGCATTCGTATCCTACCATCTACTAGTTAGAAGGAAGTGGTTGCATGATCACAATCTCATACCCTCAACATGGTACCAGTGCATTAAGGGTTACTGGAAAAGGAAAGACATATTCATTCCTGCTACGAACAATCCGTTTGAGCAATCATACTTCACCAAAACCACATTCTTCAATTAATATGCTAAAAAGGGAGAGACTACTATTGCAAATCCCTCTAGCACACCACTACCTTCTTGGGAGGAGACTCAAGAAAAGCCTAAGAAAAAGAAGAGAATTTAAGGCTTTTGCAAAGGCAAGAAAAAGCAAATAAATAAATAAATAAATAAATAAGGGAGTAGAAAGTTTCATCAGTGAAGATAGGCGAAAGGTGTACTACTTATGACGGTCTACGGGATATGAAGAAGATGGGTCTAAAGTATTGTCAGTATCATGGAATAATAGACCACCTAACTAAGGATTTTTAGGTTAAGAAGGATATTCCTTGAGAGACTTAAAAAGTGGGGAGCTTGTTATTGAAAACAATGATGTCTAAAGCAAAATACTTCCACTGATAGTGATTAGTGATTTATTAAGTACTAAAGTCAATGTTAAAACTTGACATTACTTTTGTAAATAACAAGCAAATTTCCCCACAAATATTAAAAGTTTCATTTTTTTTTTTCTTTGCAGTATAGTCATATATACTCATGCTTTAAGCATAGGTAATGTCCTAGCATCTTGGCTTCCATGCCTTAAGCTTAGGATACCTTAAGCCCAAGCAAAGCTTTGACATCACAGCTCCCAAGCCTTAAGCCCAAGGAATATCCTAGCATCACAGCTCTCACACCTTAAGCCTTGGCACTCGGCTCTCATGCTAATGCTTCCAATTATGAGCGAAACTTGCTCATTCCCTTAAATCTAGTCATGAAGTTGCTTCTTAGCTTGAGCAGCACTTAGCCAATTTACTCCTATACACCAATGAATCATCATGTTCATTCTAGAATCTACATAAGATTCTTGATTCATTGAAATGATGGAAAGTCAGGCATGTACAGTGCAGACTGGTAAAAGCGTTGTCTCCAAGGTGCATCATAAGACACTGTAGCTAAGTAAGAAAAGCAATTTACTTATGCTTAACCATAAAATTTCTATCATGGAGTATTTTTTAATCTTCTAGTAACTTATGATTAATAGTTAAGTAGTGAGAAATACCCCCTTAACTAGTAAAAGAGAGCTCACAACTTTAGGCAATGAATGCCATTATCGTCATTTAAGTGCAATTGAATATTTTCTCAAAATGGATCTCTTATACATCATCGCTGGCAAGAGAGAACTTTACTCTAATGTGTGAGATGACTCTAGAGGCTTCTTAGATCTTAAGAGTTTAAGCAGTCTCATATTTATGACACCCTTCCAAGTGGGTATTTACATTACTGCTACTAAGTAAAGGCATCGCCTCTTAAGCGCACAATGACTTACACATATTTAAATAATGTAAACTACCACCAAGAGGCCCTCTATGGTGTGATTAGGGCATAACAAAATCATGAGAAGAAAAGTTTTATCCAATGTAGTAATAGCTTCTAGAGTTGCTACCCTATCTTAATGAGACATGTTAGCAATTAGGGGAGAAGAGATATTCCAAGTGCAACACACAAAGAAGCAGTGCATCAATATAAGCATCGATCTCACTCCTCAACTAGTACCTCGATATCAAAGCAGCTTCATTGGATCATTTAAATCTTCAATACTATCACCATTGTCAACTTAAAAAGCTTCCAAGATGCTTGACCAATATAACAACCAATCAAGGGATGCAATCCCCAATTGACACATAAAAGTAAAGAATAACCGTCTTAGCTTTGTTCAAAAGAGCCATATACTTTTACTTCAAGCTAGCATGCTTTACCTAAGACTTCCACCCTAAGGGTGACTACTTGAGAGTGTAATTTAGGTGACAAACAAAGGCAGCTTTCTTCTTTCATTCCTAAAGTGCAACACTAAATCACCTTTGATGGTGACCCTTCAGTCCGCTTAAGGATCACTATGCTCAAGGCTTGCTCCACTTGAGCCTGGTTATGCTTGAGACCTACTAAGGCCTACTACACACCAAGCCTATTATGTTCAAGTCCTTCTACACAAAACGCATGCCATGATTGAGGGTCACTACCTTCAAGACCTACTAGGGTCTACCATGTGCAAGGCTCACTCTATTAGAGGCCTATTATACTTAACCTTGTGGCATTCTTTCTCCAATAGGATTAAAAAGCCAACTTCTATCACCTACGATGATAGAAGGAAATACATGAGCTGGCAATATAAGATTTTTTCTTATAAGTACACAAAATGAGAATACTTTCTCCCGTTTATGGCTTGGACCTAGAACTTAGGGGCATCTCCCTTTAAATCCTCAAAGAAACATGGGAATCACACTTCCATTATGCTCACATGTGGGAAACACGGTTAAGTGGATGTAGTAATGGCATAAAGGATTGTAATGGGAACCATGGTTGAGTGGATGTAGTATTGGTATAAAGGATCCTAAATCATAGCCACACTTTAATCTCGCTCTTGTATAAAAACCGCAATCAAGTGAAAGTAGTAATAGCATAGAGGATCTTGGCCTTCTTCAAGAGAGCAATATTATTCAACCTTGTGGTGGATAAGAATGCTCTTGTTGAAGAAAAGGAATGAAGTTCCTATCACTCTCATGATCAAAGGAAGAAGAGAGATGAAGTACCTATTAGTTGTCAAACTTGATAAAGTTGCTAATTACAATTGGAGCAAACTTGGAGGAATGAAGTTCTTATTTGCTCTCCAAGAAAACTTGTGATCAAGGTTGTAATGAGAATGTCCACTATCAAACATGCTCCGTCCTTATGTCAAGTTGTCGACAAATCAAGCCTTTATATCACCTGAAATTGCAAGGGTCTTGGCACCCTAGAGTGGTGGTTGGCATCTCAAATTTATGCAACTGTGTTTAATATGATGAGCTATTGAGTGATAATGGTCGCACTAAGCTCGTTGAGTGCGTTTCAGTTAGTGAGGCAATCGATGGCCTTCACCGATGTCAACACGTTGCTCCTACATATTCGCCCTTTGCCTCCCCCATTTGATGCAGATTCCTAGAAATCAAAGTTGTGTTTTGGAGATTGTGTTGATGCATGCTCAAGAAAAGTTCCATGCTCTAATGAGGAAGGAATGGTCAGAGTATGAACATCTCTGTTGATGTATAACAGGTACCGATGGCAGTGGGACGTTCGCTTCAGTTGAAGTAGTACCTCGTCGAAGGTGAGAATAACTCCCAAGTTGATGATTGTAAACCTTGAGAATACGCACACACCGTGGTCCCCTAACTAGCATTCACATGCAGTTAACGATTGAATCAATTATGTTTGTAAAGCATAAACCAAATGGTACTCCACCTTTAACAAGAAAACGCTCCCCTTTACACGTATGGACAGGCATCTCAATGGTGTGTAGAATTAGCTGTTTTTTAACTTTCAGGTCTTCTCGGAGGGACTAATAAACCATGTGATAGACTCGATCGTCGTAAATACTTCGTACATGAGGGCAATCATACTCAAAGAGATTTGATGATAGCACCTCGTAAGATAGTGTACGTCAGTGCAACTAGCTAAAACATCTATCCACTACGAGTTTCCCAAAGACAGCTTTTGCGGCACGTCGCGCTAACAGATCTTCCCGTGAAGGGGACAAATCAAAGGCAAAACCATTAACCTTGGGCAATCTAATTACCATTCGACCACTTGTTGAGGCAAGGAAGTGTGTTTCCAAATGATTTATCATCCAATAGCTCTCAACAGCATCAAGTGTCACTGATAATGGAATCAACAATGTCCGACTGATGGTCACAGTTGGATTCTGGCCTTTTTTCTTTGGTTCTCGAGAAGTGTGCCTTCACAGCTAGATTATCTTTACGTCGACGTTGTTTGTAAGTCGTAGCATGATGTTTCAAAATGGCAAATGGAGCAATAAATCCGATCTCAAACTTGTAATATTCCTTTTCTATTGGTTCCAACTAGAGATGGAAGTTAAAAGTGTTGCGACCCACCTAATAGGTCTAATTTTTGAGCTATTCAAGAAACTCAACTCAAAGCTATACTCGCAAAAAACCCTACTTAATTTCTTACATTTTAATACCATTTTTATCAAACTCATAACCTTTTTATTAGAAACCATTTCAAATCTCTTCCATTTACTCACAGGTTACAAATACTTTTTAGTTCACCCAGGTAGAGCTTGTCAACTGGTAGATAAACTACCCTCATGTATTTTTCAAAACTTAATTCTTTCTCAGCCAATTAAGGCATCCTTACATACTTTTTTTAGTTAGAAATATTCAGTTCGCCTTTCACTTGCCTCGAATGAAAGGGGTGACCAGATCCCCATAGGTCACTGAATCGAGCCGGTTCATCAATAGTACCTCAAACCTATCCAGGTCGACTCAAAGATTGTACCACAAACTTACTAGATAAGAAACGGGACTTTCCTTACATTAAGTGTTTTGGGTTAGTAGGTACTTACAGCCTAAACCCCATTTGATTTGTTTAACTCCCAAAATCAGTTAGGTATACTTTAATGAAGTTATACATGTCAACGATCAGTTTTCCATTTTATTATCCATTTAGATATTTTATCATTATCGAGACAACAATAGTATAAACTCAACCAGTCATATAAACCCCATCCAATAAGCTAAAAATAACCGAGCATTACTTCACAATCATAAAGCATTCAACAATTTATGTTTATTACATCACATACAATTAGGAACAGTACAATCAAATCCCGCACCCAACTCTCATTCTAGGATTTCTAGAATGTTCCCTTTTTCTCAAAATCCAACCATATCAAGACACACAACTAGCCATCAACAATCTAATATAATTTAACAATCTTTCTGCATTGATCACAATAAGTGATCATATAGGGTAATTTCAGTCGACAATAAGTGATCTACATTATCAACCACTTATACTCAAGAGATGAGTTAAGGGGGTACTCACTTGAAACAATAAATGCCAATCCAAACAGTTACATCAACCAAATTCCTATGTCCTCTTCACTTAACAGAAATACCTGAATCATCAATATACCAATCAATGTTACTTCATTTACTCTATTGAACCCCTAAATTGCTAATTCAGTATTCTTAACCCCTAAATTCCATCTTAAACTCATATAATCCATCATTTTCCTACAATATCTTATTCATATACATACGAGTATATTACGCTCTATTATGTATTAATGTAATTAAATTCCAATTCAATTTTGTATCGAATTGTATAGTTCCAAATTATCACGATTTTGCATTGAATGCTCCCGTTTTTGTTTCATAAATAACCTAAGCTTCTTAATATCATATTATACTTCAATGAACCTCAACTAATCAAATCAAATTCCCCAATTTTTCTTATGATTAAATTCGGCCAGAACATGGTAGTTGACTTGAAAAATTTACTAAAAATAGAAAATAACTCAAATTTGAACAATTATTGATTTGGTGATCTGCTACATCATATAAGGATCTTATATACAAAAAATTACATCAAAACTACATCATTTGCCCTATTCATTTTCCAATTTAATTTTCGACCAAAACAGGGCATTTCTTCAAGACCACATATTTTTTATTCAAATTTCACCAACATAGAATTACCAAGTTAATATAAATACAAAATTATACTAGAATACCAAAAATCATAATTTTTCATCAACATTTGATATTTTTAACAAAAATAGGAAGTTTTCAGCATTACTGGGGGCAGCTTCGTTCACCGACCTTTGGCCACCAATGCTGACCACCGCTATGTCAGCCGAAGTCCTCCCCCACCTAAAACATTAACCCTAGTTTAGCTTAGCAGCAGCTTCATCCTAACCCCTTCGATCGAACAGACCAAATCCTTCCTTATTTAATTATGATTTTTTTTTTCAATTTTTTCAAATTCTTGTTATGTCTGGTGCGCTTGAATCTATCCGATCGTTTTAAGTTTTAAATTTATAACCAATAAAATATACTATCAAGCTAGGCAGTGTACTTATCGATTATAGTATAGATTTAATAGGTGTCGTCCTCTAGGATCTATAAAACAAGTACTAATATTATCTTTCTCTACTATCTAGTCTAATTTATGATATGAAAATTATGAATTAAATTAGCAATTAAAAAATCCTAACCATAGAATTAAATGATATTGTCAAAAAATATATATATTCAATCACAAAATATATCCCTTATCTTGTTCCACCTTAACCCTTAAATTCTCAAAATAAGATATCGATTAACGAATTGATTTACACTTTACACCACAAGAATTCTCAAGTAAAATCAATTATTTCCTCGAGTTAATCAATTCTTAATCATGCACAAGATAATAGAGACCTCTCCCTCACTACCTTCATGCAAGATCTCATTAAGTTCACAAATTCCAATTAATTGCAAAAAATCAATGTCTTCCTACCTCTAAGTAAAACATGTAATCTCTATATTTATGAAGATCTAATTTACTTTAAAACTATAAGGTTAATGCTTGAGATCCCTCTTAGCTCCCTTGTCTATTATTTGTGTATTTGAAACTTTTGAGATTATCTGTTCCTCTTTTCTATTACTCTCTCTCTAATTATCCCATCACGTACTACCTCTACATCACTTTTTTGAAGTTACATGTAGTGTAGTACCTATATGATATTCACATGATTACTCCTATTGAAACCCCCCATTTATAGATGATAAGTCTAGTTGAAGGGTTTTTACTTATTTATTTATTAATTTATTTTACTGGTTCTCTTGGTGGGGGAGGGTTGTGTTGTAAAACGGGGTATTAGAGAGGACATGCTTGAAACTTATTAGGCCAATGTCTGTTAATTATTCTCATCTGATGTTGATGCATGCTCTAACCAAATCTGCACCTTACAATTGATACCTATATATGGATACTTATTGCTTGGCATCTGAAATCTGGATCTCTCCATAGCCTCATAATTTATTTTTGAATGTATCATTATTTTCTGTAATAATATCGACATGTATACAATACTTAATAATAATAATTAGGCAATCTTATCACATTCCATAAATGTTTGCTTGTGAAGTCTCTATTCAAGTTATACCCCATATCGCTTTTTACCTTCCCTAATGTAGGCATTGCTTGTTCAATCGGATCTCCCTGAAGAAATGAAATTAAGAAATATAGTTCTGTCCATTAATTACTCCATCTAAACCGTATGAACAATAATAATCTATCAATTAAACATGAAGAAGAAATGAAAAAAATATATAATTACTATCAATTAAAAAGTGACAGTTTAAAATCAATATAAAGTATAAAGTTTCTTTTATTAAAATGTAAATCTAATCCATATAAAAGAGTTTTTTTAAGAATCTTTAACATTAGAAAAACGATCAAAAATATAGATTAAATTACGTGTAGAATTTAATTACAAAGCAAGAATATTTTAGAGCAACTATTTTTTATATTTTAACTTTCCATCAAATGTGATTTAGTCTTATTTTAAGCACTTACCGGTGATAACTCCGTAAGATAAATATAAATCTATTTGAAGAGCTTTTCACATACGTGGTAGGAACTTAAATATACGAAGATACCTGATATTCGAAAAGAATTCGTAGAAAAGGCAATCTACTTAAATACCCAATCCCAATCTACCAATATATTACGGTTTCAACCAACCATATCTCCCATCCCAATACCCAATCCAGCCATCGTACTTTCTCTTCTCATTCCTATAAACACTTCCTACGACATTTTCATGGGTTTCCCCAAGAAACAACACTCCTACAGAAAACTCCTCCACACACACACACACATTCTCCCTCTCTCTGTGCGTCTATCTCTTTCTAGTGGTGATACTGTGAGTTGTGACAACCCAACGATGGTGTCTTCCTCAAGGCCCAAATCCAAACGCACTACGCTTTCGACCTAGCGCAAATCCCAACCTTCCATCACTTCCTCCACCTCCTCCTTCTCCTCACCGTCGACCTTCGCTTTCTCAACATCGACATTCTTCTCACGCGCATCCTCTCCTCCACGCGTGAGTATGCCAACTCATGCGAACAACATGTGTTCCCCGTCCCTACGGATTTTCCCCGTTGACCGGCCTGCCTCTCCGAACCGTTCGATCTTGATCAGAAACCAAATCAACAGTCGTAGCAGCACAGGCTCGAACAATAACCTTCCCAAAACTGTGAAGAAGACGTGTGTGTGTTCTCCTTGCACCCATCCTGGTGCGTTCCGGTGTTCGTTGCATAAGAACTCAAGAACCGGAGGGAGCAATAGCAAACAATCCGGTTCGATTTCAAATTCCTCCGATTCATATGGCTCGAGTAGGAGTTTGAATTGCAGGAGATCGGCTATGACGAATGCACTTGGGAGGATATGCGGAGTGGAAGGTGATTTGGTGAAAAGGGCGTTATCGGCTTTGATTAGACCGTCTTCACATCAGCTCAGGCGACGAACCGATTTCAGCCCAAACCAAACCGGCTCTCGGTTATGTCTAAAGCCAAAGATTTGTAAAACAAGAAGTCTTATGTTTTTTCACGTCGAATTTTAGGACGTGATGGAAATAGAAATCTGGAATAGGAAATAATGGAAAATACTCCAGGTATAATTGCAAATACATGAGTACCTAATTATTATTAGAGATTCTTACCATTTTTATGTTTCATTTTCCCTTAATGTTTCTACATAATATTGGTAATGATTATAGGATGATTGTATTATAGTATGTATATTATGATTTATCACTTTATTAATTTGTTGTAAATTTTCCATTTTTTTTAGCGAGCCGTGGTATATATCTCAATTGGAATAACTAGAGAAATATATCCTATATGCATCCAATAAATTAATTACCAGCTCTAGACAAATTTTTTAAAGTTTTTTCTTAGATATATATATATATATATATATATATATATATGATTTTATATAATAATTGCTAGCTAGTTCTTAAAAATGAGGATAAATTTACTTAGGCGGAGCAATTATTTTTGAAGATTTGAATAAATGAAGATTACTTATTTTGTAGATAAAATCATCATGATGTTTACTTTTTTACGATCCATTCACTTTGCTGAATAGAATAAAGAGGGAATGGAATACCCATTATAAAGAAATTGAAATAAGTATGGAATGAGTATTATGTTGTTCAGTTGGTTGTAATGAATTATTATTACTTCGTTTACTTCACAATATAGATAAAGGAATGGGTTTGAAGTAGCTTAGAAAAGGATGAAAATACCCCTAATATATTGAAATAGCCTAACGTGCTACCCTAATAGGACACAACTCTGCAGCTTCAACTTTCCTTTCTTGTCTTTTTCTTCTTCTTCATTTTAATTTTTAAGTACCCTTGTTTTTCACCATGGAAAACAGAGCACTTGATTTATTTTCAAGTGAAAAATGGTAGTCTTACCTTTCCTCAACAGGAGCTCCTCCATCCTCTTTATATCTCCAGTCACCTACCTAGTTGGCTGTTAAGCTTAGGCTCCATTTCTAGCTCCAATCTTCTTTACCGACAACATCGAAGGTAACAAAACCCTAAGCCTCAAATTGAAACACTATGGAAACTAGCATTTGAAGCATGTGACCATCGAAGTAGTTGTTATGCCAATGAATTGAGGACAATTGACAACATGAACAACAAAAACAGCACGGCATTGTCCAATTCTTGAGCTCAAAGGAAAGAATGAAGCTTGGAGCGGCCATTGTCGTTTGTAGTTAATTTGTTACCTTTTCAAATTTCCAATCGAACTAGAAATTTCAGTTAGCTACCACCTTCACCAACTATTATGGAGACTACAAGCGCTATAGGATGATGATGCACAGGTTAGGGCTTTCAACGATTCAGTCATCACTTCTTACCAATGCCCATTAGATGTCTGACTGTTATTCACAGTTGGCAACGACCTTCATGACCTATGGTAGAGACAACAACAGTCAGAGGATGACAATGATAGAATTAGGAACCACCAACACACACAACATAAAACACAAGATAATGGTGGTTGAATGTACCAAGCTTGTGAAGGTGATTGGTGGTGGGCGTTTCAAATGTTGATTGAGTGACCATCGGTTCTTGGTAGATAAAGAGAGAGAGGTTAGAGGAGAAATAGAGATCACCGGAGGCAAATTGATTGTAGTCATTTTCCTCAATTTAATTAGTAATATGAGAGATACAATTGTTATACAATTTTATTCAAGTTGCATTTTAAAGGGAATCCAATTTCAACAATTTTATCTCTCATATTGCTAATTAAATCTACAATCAAGATTTGAATAGCGAAGAATTAAATTGTGCATATCTAACTGTGGCATTAAACATTATGGATCCCCTTATTCATTTTTTTTTGGGTGAATAGTAACTTAAAAATATATAATTAAAAAAAAACAAACCTGAAATTAAGTAGTCTAACAGCAGTCTTCCATAAAAATGGGAGGCATTCAGCCTTACACAATCAAGAGCCAAAGGCCCAAATAAAATTTCTAAATATCTTTTAAAGCATCAAAGTTTGGTGAATGACTAAAAATATGAGAAATATTGTCCTCACATTAAGGTTTGGTTTGCCAAAATATTTGTAATAGCATTCACTTCTTCAGGTACCTGCTTTATTATCACTTGATTTTTATTTTTTATTTTTTTAATCTATTTGTCATATATCTTCACTTGATTAAAACCTTTGGGAGGATCAAATCTCTACACAAAATTATGATGTTAGAATTCATAGCACAATCGTCAAATGAGTTTAGATAGTTGCTTAATTTACTATAATTTGTTTCCATAATTATCTGAATTAAGCCTTAAAAAGAAAAACCCCCCATGTAGACATTAAGTTGGTTCAAAACTAGCCTAGGCCCACCACGTCATGGGCTAGAATGAAGAGGAACTAGAATTGGCCCTTGGGGGGGGGAGGTTAGGCTGATTCTCTTGACCCGCCAATTTGGCTCATGAACTAACCTTAAATTCTTTTTTTTTATATTGCTTTTAATTTTTTTGTCTTTTTTTTATTTCTTGTTTTTTTATTAATTAAGATTATTTGTTACTTATTCGTGTGTATTTTTTTAGTGGATTTTTTTCTTAAATTTATTCACATGGAAAATTAATCCACCATTTTTGCTACAATATATGATGTTTGCTTAATTAATTAGTGGCAATGCCCTATACATTAAGGGGATTGTCAACCTCGAATTTTATTGATGGAATAAAAAAATTACAAAAAAAAGAAAGGGACATTTAATCTTATCTCTTGACTTTATAAGTAAATAAAAAAAAAATAAATAAGGAAGTAGTACTGTCTTTACAAAGTATATCTTACCTAGTGTAAAAAATAAATAAGGTAGTACTACTACCATTACAAATTAATTTGACTTACTCAATATTAGGATCTGAACCAGCAAAGCTTCCACCTAACAGGACAAAGTCGCTAAAGTAATTGTCTTCTTCACTAGATGTCATGTACGACATTTTGTGTTCAACTCTTTGCCTTCAGCCAATCCTCCATGCAAGCGAGTGTCTCAACACTGATAGATGACAGTCTTGATCGTCGCTAAGATAGGATAAGGCCTACCGTGCTAAACGCTTGTTTAGTTGCTACTATTGATGAAGGAGCATTAAAAACTTAACGAGCCATTCGAGAGAGGATCGGATACATCTTCCTATGCATCCTTCACCAGTCCAAGATATTGAAGTTCGTAATACCATTATCACCAAATTCAAAGTTTGTATTGAAGTAGTGGTCAATTTCTGTGTACTCAATCAACTTAGCACGGTGTCGTGATAAGTGTTGAAAGAACATTATTCATAGTATTCATTGAATACAATTTTTATGAATTTTGTGTGAATTTATCAAAAAAAAAAAAAGACACTTAAATGCTTAATATTTAATTTCAAGGATTAAAGAGTGCAATTTAAATATTTAAAGAAAATTCGAGCAAAAACAAAACAAAATATAGCAAAATATAAGAAAAGATGATTTTCACGTGTACACAACCTTCAGCATGATAGTGTCAATGCTAGTGTTGAAGAGCAAAACGTGATTAAAATACATCATGAAATTGTGCCCCGACTGCTGCACAAGTGGTATAGAGAGTAACGCTGAAGTAGGAAATTTGCCTAGAGAAATTCCAGAGTACATAACCCCAATCACGGCTACGCAAAACCCAAAACACTAGAATTTCACTTTTTTCTTGAGTATACGACCCCAAGCACGGGCATGCACTAGGTCGTGCATGCTATCCTATTTCTTATACTATAAATACTCACTTTATTACAAAAATTAGGGATTTTGATTTTTGTTTTCTCATAGCCACTCTAAAAACCTTAGAAGAGCAAAATTACAAATCTGGAGGAAGAAATTGTCGGAGCATGATTAGAAATCACAAAACGTCTATGAGGGTTTATTCTTTTCATTATGAATTCTTATTACTTATCTAGATTTCGCATGATTAGTGTAAATTCCATGGAGGGGTAAATTTATTTGCCATACATCTTGTGAAACTCTAAACTATATAATTAAATTACTTATTGATTAATGAAAAGTTTATGCCTTTGTATCTATTCATGTATTTTAACTGCTATGTGATTAATTTATACGTGCACATTGATTGCATATCTGATTCTTGTTAAATAGAGAGAGGTCTTATCTAATTGGATAGATCTTCATAAATAAAAAGATTTCATATTTTATCTAAAGGTTGGAAAACTTCAATTTTCTGCATAAAAATTTAATCTTTATTTGGAAATTATGAACTTAATAAAATCTTGTAGGGTGATAATGAGGGAGAGGTCTCCACTATTCCGTATAAAGTTATTAATTAATTAACTCGAGAGAGTAATTAGTTTAATTGAGAATTCTCACAGTGCAAAGTATAAATAAATTATTAATCAAGACATTATTATAAGAAAGCTAGCGTTTAGAGTGGATCAAGATGAATGGTATGTCTTTGTGATTGAATTTATTTATTACAGCGATTATAATTAATCTTAAGGTTATTAGATTAGTTAATTAGTGATTTAATTTATTAATCTCACATTAAGATTTACATTAGATAGCAAAAAAATGATAATACTAATACTTGTTTTTAAGATCCTTGAAGATAACACTCGTTGCAATCTATACTACGTTAGATAGGTACACTTGCCTAGTTAAATCGTTAAATTTCTTTGAGTTTAAAAATTTATAATTTGATGAGGTCGGAAAAATGACCAATTAAGTTTTTAGTGTCGTTGCCGAGGATCTAGCAAAACAATATTAGGAAAAATCTTATTATTTGCTACTATAGTCATTTATTTTATTTGTTTTATTTCTTTCTACTCTCCTCATCTTTTGAACACTCCAACTCGTAGTTGTTGCTTTTATAGTGCATGACAAAGACTCTCCCTTCTAACATTCTTGATCTAGACCTAGAGATTGAGAGAACACTTTACAAAATTCACAAGAATACAACTATTGAATCTTTTAGACAATCAATAATTAAGGAAGAAACGTCTATTATAATAGTTGTGACAGCAGTAAATGAAGAGATATCAACTGTAAAAGTTTTAGATAGTGGGATAGGATTACTAGAGAATATTAAAGAGGAAAACACAAGAGACTATGGCTGAGGATCCACTAAAGACCACTCTCGATTATGCAAGGCCCACCCTAGATGGAACAGGGCCAACTATTGTGAAGCCTCCCATTGGGGCTAACAATTTCGAAATCAAGGGTGTGGTGATTCAACTCCTGCAGCAATACTACCAATTCGATGGATTACTGGATGAGGACCCCTATGCTCATATTCAAACATTCTTAGAAATCTGTGAGATTTTCAAAAATAACGGGGCAACAGATGAAGTAGTGCATATTAGATTATTCCCTTTCTTGCTAAGGGGGAAAACTAAATATTGGCTTTAATCATTGGGTCTTAGAGCTTTAACTACAAGGGATGATACAATAAAGCAATTTCTAGATAATTACTTTCCCCCTTGCAAGATAGCCAAGCTTCGGAATGACATTGCATCATTCATGCAACAAGATGATGAGACCATGTATAATGCTTGGCAAAGATGGACAGAGTTGTTAAGAAAGTGCTTACACCATCAATTGCTCACATGGATGCAAGTTGAAACCTTTTTTAATAGACTTAACCTAACCACTCGTCAATTGGTAGACATTGCAACTGGCGGTACATTAAATTTCAAGACCTTGGAAGAATCCTTAAAACTTGTTGCTAATATAGCTAAAAATAATTATCAATGGGGTAACAATAGGGGCAAGCAAGTATGAAGTAGATCTCATGACTACTTTGGTGGCAAAGATAGAGGCTTTTGGTCACCAAGTTTTTACCCTTAAGAATTCCTAAATATCACAACCCCAGTCCAACTACCTCAATAGGAGAAGAAACCACTTTAGAAGATCTGATGAGCCAATTCATTCAAAGTTCTAAGACAAGACATCGAAACCAAGAGACTTATATTCATAACCTTGAGAAGCAAATTAGTCAAATGGCTAAGATGATGCCTGAAAGGTAACCAGGCTCTCTCCCTAGTAATATTGAGAATAATCCAAGGGAACAGGCGAACGCCAAAACCTAGAGGAGTAGGAAAGAACTGTGAATTGAAAAGGAACCTAAGTAAAAGAAAAAAGATGATCATTCTTTTGAGAAGGAGAAGGTAGAACCTAAGAAGAAAGAACCTAAAAAAAAATCACCACCAGTTGTCAAGAAGTATGTGCCAAAAATTCCATATCCAGCTCACCTTAATTAAAACAAAGACAAGGAGCAGTTCAGTAAATTCTTTGAACTTTTTAAACAACCGCATATTAATATTCTATTTGTTGAGGCGCTTTCGTAGATGCCAATATATACCAAGTTCTTAAAGGAACTCTTATCCAATAAGCGAAACTTGGAGGATGTTTCTATGGTAGAAGTAGGAGCAAATTGCTCATCCATCGCTCATAACAAACTTCCTCCAAAGCTAAAGGATCCAGGTAGCTTCACTATTTCATGTGTGGTCAATGATATTTTAGTTGATGAAGCCTTGGTCGATCTTAGGGCAAGTGTTAATTTGATGCCATACTCTTTCTTCAAAAAATTAGGTTTAGTTAACCTAAAGCTTACTAGAATGAGTTTATAGCTTGTTGACCAATCTGTGAAAATCCCCAAGGGGATCATTAAGGATGTCCTGGTAAAGGTATGAAACTTCATATATCCTATTGATTTTATGATTTTGGACATAGATGAGGACGAAATATGCCCTTAATCCTTGTAAGACCATTCCTTACCACTACTAGGGCAATGATTAATGTGGAGGAAGGCAAGCTTACATTGAAAATAGGAGACAAAGAGTTGGTAATTAAGATGGTTACAACTATGGAATCCTCCATGTGTGTTGATGATTCATGCTATTCTATCGATGTTGTTAATTCTTTAATAGGCGGGCATATTGAAGAGATCCTATACAAGGATGAGTTAGAACTAAGCTTGACACAAAGAGAGGAGAAAGACATGGACAACCCAGAAGTTGAGGCATTCATTGAGCAGCTTAATGCTACAGAAGAAGTTACACCATAGAGAGATAAGTAGAGAAGGCAAGCATATGAGAATATGAAGATATACAAAGAAATATCATGATATGCACATCCACCATCTAAGGGAGTTTACGGAAGGGGACCAAGTGTTTTTGTTTAATTCTCGGTTAAAACTTTTTCCCAAAAAATTGAAATCAAGATGGTCTGGTCCTTTTGTAGTCAAGAAGGTCTTCCGACATGGTATAATAGAGCTCAAACACCTAAAGCATGATGATTTCAAAGCGAATGGCAATAGATTGAAGTTGTACATGGGAGATGAAAGAGAACATGGATATCGAGAGGAGTCTGGACTCCAAGTACCAGATATTTAGCTAAATAAAGTGAAGGATGTCAAGCTAACGACATTAAAAAAGTGCGCTTCTTAGGAGGTAACCCGTGACTAATTTAGGTATGTTAAGTTCTTTTTGTTTTATTTTTATTTCACTATCTTAAGTCTTCCCTACTTAAAAAATTGCATATTTATGGGGGAGTAAGTGAGCTTACTTTAGGGGAATGAGAGTTAATATTTAAATATGGGGAAGCATCAATAACAAGTAAGAAAATTCAAGCTTTACTTCTCAAGTGTACTTAGTAAGTTATTTTCCTGTTCTTTCACTTATGTTAAGGTGCACACTGAAGAAACATATGGATCAAATAACTTGGAAAATTTTTACTTGATTTCTTTATACTTTTTAAGCATTTGCATAACCTTGAGCACAAGCAGTGCTCAAAGTAGTGCACACATGAAGAGGAGTTTCTAGACACTTTTTGGAGTCCTGCACGGCCGTGCAAAAGCTAGGGTAGAGTTTTCATGTATATATATTTGTGTTTTCCTTCCTCTCTCATTCTTTCCTTTATTTCTCCCCTAGTTCTATTTTCTATATATGATTTGTAACTAATTGAGCTCCCTTATGAAAAGATTCTTTATCTGAATTTGCTTAATGTTTTATTCTTTGGATTAGAATAAGCTAACTCTTATTTTAACTTTTTTTCTATTATTATCTTTTATTTTTTTTCTAGGTTTGATGATGCACAACTTTTGCTTTGAATGAATTCAAACTTGCAAGTATTAACAACCAGGGAAGTCCTTAGTGTCCTTTTTCTTTTATCTCTTTTCTTTCTCCTATGTGTACTTACTTTGGAAAGACATTGGGGATAATATCTTAAATAAGTGTGAGGAAGGGATATAACGAAAGAAAAATTAGGTTTTGAATTATTTATATACTTTATGCTCTTGTTGATCAAATTTTCGTAATTACAAGTTTGCAATTGAACTTTAATCTTGATTATGTATTAATAAAAAGTGAAAACCTTGAAATTGTACTCATTAAAATGTAAGAGTAGCATTCATGTACACACATATCTAAATGTAATAACTTTGTGTGCCTTACTCACCTATTGTTAGGCTTGGTATACCTAGTTAAAGTTTTAGGATGAAATCCAAATAGGGTAAATATATTTGTTGTTTAATAGCTGAATTTAGAGTTATGAAATAAATGGAAATCCTTAATTTCAAGTGAATTAGTTATGTTTTTAAGTTAACTAGCTAGTATATTTAATATTCAATCATTTTGATAGCTCTTTCAACCTTTTGTGAAAGGAGCATATGAAATTGTTAACTTGGTAATTTTTCTTAAAACGATCTTTTTGAAAATAATAAATATCAATATTGAGTCCATACGTGTTAAGGTAAGGAAGGTTCGATGTGGTCCCTTTAAAACCTGATCACCTAAGGTTGTCTATCCTAGGATCGACTGATTGATGAAATTACCATAACTTTAAGGGATATCAAAAAGACAAGTTTATCGAGTCTTGTAACTCGAGTAAATAAACCCGTATAGATGCCCTCCATTAAGGGAATAAAGTCTATTAACTTGGGTAATGAGCTCGAGATTATCGGCTAAAAGCTTGCTACATAGTTAACTTGGTTCTATCTAATTTCCAAAAAAAAAAAACTTTTAAAGAGACTTGAAAGAAAAATGAAAACAATCCAAGGGAATAATAGGTACCATATACTTTCACATCTTATTGTTGTGCTTTAAAAAATAATTGAATGGTTTATATACTTTTTGGTAAGTAGCGAAATGCAACTGAGTAACTTGAATTTTGTTTGATTTGTTATTTCCTTCGTAACTTTGAAAGCAATTGCTAAACAATGAGAATATTGATTTAACATACTTTGATTAATTTGAAAAGTCTAATTATTATGTGCTAGATACACATACAATTATGGTAGGTTTAAGCAATAAACACTAACGAGTCACTAAGAATTAATAGAGTAAAGAATGTTTCGTATACTATAAATACTCGCTTTATTATGAAAATTAAGGATTTGAATTAATGTTTTTTCATAGCCACTCTAAAAACCCTAAAAGAACAAAATTACAAATCTAGAGGGAGAAATCGCCAGAGCATCATCGAAAATCACAAAATGTCTATAAGGGTTTATTCTTTTCATCATAAATTCTTATTACTTCTCTAGATTTCTCATGATTACTGTAAATTCCATAGAGTGGTAGATTTATTTACCCTGCATCTTGTAAAACTTTAAACCATGTGATTGAATTACTTATCGATTAATAAAAAGTTATGCATTTGTATCTATTCATGTATTTTAACTGCTGTGTGATTGATTTATACGCGCAAATTGATTGCATGTCTGATTCTTGTTAAATAAAGAGGGGTCTCATTTAATAGGATAGATTTTCATGAATAGAAAGAATGCATATTTTACTTAAAGATAAAAAAACTTCAATTTTATACATAAAGATTTAATCTTTATTTGAGAATTATAAACTTAATGAAATCTTGTAGGGCGATAGTGAGGGGAGGTCTCTACTATTTCGTATAAGGTTATTAATTAATTAACTTAAGTGAGTAATTAGTTTAATTAAGAATTCACGCAGTGCAAAGCATAGATAAATTGTTAATCAAGACATTATTATAAGAAAGCTAGGGTTTATAGTGGATCAAGATGAAGGATATGTCTTTGTGATTGAATTTATTTATTATAGTATTATAATTAATCTTAGAGTCATTAGATTAGTTAATTAGTGATTTAATTTGTTAATCTCACATTAAAATTTAAACTAGATAGCAGAAAAATGGCAATACTAATACTTGTTTTTATGATCTTTAAGGACGATACCCATTGCAATCTATACTACATTAGATAGATACACTTGCCTAGTTAGGTCATTAGATTTCTTTGGGTTTATAAATTTATAATTTGATATGATTGGAAAAATGACCCATCATGCTACTTCAACTTTTACGCCATCATTCATTGCACAGGGAGGATATAACCATACATGATACTATGTGAGCTAGGGGACAATAAGGAAGTTACCAGAACTTGACCACCAAATGTTGTACAAAAGATAGAATATAAGTCTTCGGTTACTTGGACTGCTTGTCATAGTTCTTGCACGGCGGTAATGGCATAGGTGTTATTAGTTTTGCAAAAGGTCTCAACAATTTAATAATAGAAATTAAGATATTCTAACAATATGATAACACAAATTAAGATATTCTAATAGCATGTCTTTCTTACAACATAGATTTAAAATTGAAGCAACAAAATGAATGCAAGAAATTATATATAATACTGTAATCACTTATTAGCCATGTCATTAACAGTCACTTGAAGAAATAGGTTGCTTCGAGCTTTAAGCAACACAGACAATATGTTTACGACATTTATTAGGAAAAAGTGAACACTAGCTTAGTACACTTAAGAAAATATCATAGTACACTCATGAAAAACTTTTAGAGCACTTAGCATTCTTCTACATACATCCCAATCGTTGAAGTGTAGCGAAATGTCCAAGACATTCATTGTAGCAAAAGTACACAATTCCTTTTTATAAAGAAGTGTACTTTCTAAAAGTCAATATGTTAAATTCCACTTATACTTAACGTCATTTTTTTTTAATTTTTAGGTTGTTGTCGAGTAGAATTTTTAAAATTTTCATTATGTTCCTAATTCAATTCATATTAAATCCTATGCTCATCCAATATAAATCATCAACTTGAACTAGGAATCTTATTATTTATTTAAAGTCGTCATCCAACTGAAGTTAGGAAAAATTATTGAATTAGAACTAATTGAGCGGATTAATTCTAATTTAGACAACTAATCGATGGAATCTCCTCTTTCTATTTTTATAAATGAATAAAAAGAAAGAAAAAACAAATATTCTCGACTCGGGAGCTATTTTATTAAAACTCTAAAGTTATCACCTTATCCTTTTGAAATCTAAGTCATGTTCTGATATCTTTTTTATATATATTTTTTTTCCTTATAAAAAAGAATATGTTAAAAATTATACTAATAACGATTTGGAAAATGATTTTTTTATTCTTTTTAGAGTTGTCCCATAAATGTGCCTAAGTACCTGCTATTCAAGATCAAAAAAGTCGTAATTCGCTTTTTATAAAATTTTAGTAGATTGATTAATTTTAATTATGAAAACATGTCGGGTTTACGTTTATTATCAATTTAAATATTTCTAAAAAATTATGAGCCTAAGCTTCAATATTTTCTTTTCTAAAAAACAAACTTTTGATTTAAGAAAAATCAATTTTGAATTTATTTTGAAAAAAGAATTTCCTAAGTGATGGAAAATAAGACAAAATTCATTATTGTTTATTTTTTATTTTTTTATTCACATTATTCATCTAAATTTTATTAATTTCTAATTATTATTTTTTTATTATTTTATATTTTATTATATGTTTTATTACTATAATAAACATATTTATTTATTTATTTAAAACTCTAAATGTAATTAATATTCTAAAAAAATATTTTTTCACATATATATATTTTTTTCATTTTTTTCTTATTTATTATAATAATAAATAAGTAAATAAATAATCAGTTAACCTGGATACGGGTCATAGGACGGATTGGGTCGGATCGTAGCGGTCGAAGATTTCTCGTCGATGGCTTTCCAGTGGTTTCTTAAGACAATTAACGGTTGCTTCTAGGCTTTCTAAGGGTGGGCAATCTGAAGGTGGCGGTGGCTTCCTTCTAGAACCTCTCCAAGTCGTAATTCGAAGAGTGGTTGTCGATCGCAGTTTGGAAGAACTCCAATCAAGCTTTAAACTCTCATGTTTTCTCTCTTTTTCTCTCTTATGATCCATCCCTTTGCTTCCTCTCGTCGTACTCTGTTTATAGGCTTCAGAAACCGAGCTAGATAAGCTCGGATTTCCCTCGATAAGCCTAAATTTGATTTGCAGTTGAAATAACCTCTGATTTGCCTTTGATTTGTGTAAATATTTGATTTTTGTTAGGATTTATGTTAATTAGATGATGTTTATCTCATTTTAGTTAAAGATTTGTTGGATTTGTGCAAAAAATCGCATGAAAACTACCGAATTTCCCCTTCCCCGCTACTAGCGACGGTTTCAAACGGAGGTTGAAGATGATCAGGCACATGGCACGTGCGATCCCTCCGTCCAATCATATGCCACTACGTATCCTTGGGAAAAAAGAAAAACAAAATGCGCAAAACGCTTCCCTCGCAATTTGAACCTGCTACCAGACACCAACCCCCCCCCCCCCCCCACCCGCGCACTGAGCCCACTTTCTCGTTTTTTTTTTTTAATTAATCGCAATTTGTATATATGCGTTGTAATTTTTATTATTTTTATATTATTTTAAAATTCAAAAAAATTGTAAAAATTATTTAACTTCTTTTATTATTGTTTCTACCATCATTTTCCAAAATTGATGTATTATTCTTATTTATTTTATTTTTTCAGTACTCTTATTTTTGCAAAATAGAAGAAAAATAAAAAAAAATGAAAAATGAAACATTATTTGTAATAAAAGGGAAAAAATGGGGTATTTACAATTGCATTCCCTCTTCAATACAAAATCTCCACCATGCCTTACTCACAAAAGGATAGTCAATTAAAATACCAACTAGTTGTCTTATTAGAGATATCTTAAAATCTAAATAGTTCGTATCATACTTAACATAAAGATTTAAAATGTGGCAGGCATATCTATATATACTAGACTTATCTAAGCTGAATTCGTGGGGTGCTTTAATCATATGTGCTTGCTGAGAGTGTCATACCCACCCCCCCCCCCCCCCCCCCCCCCCCTCCTTCTTCCACATGTAACTTAATCGATAGTAGTTGCAACACGCACGGGTACTCTTATCTTTCCTTATAATTTTATGAAAATTTTTAGTAAAAATGTTATATTAAAGTGGTGTAGGTGACTTACCCGTGGAACTGGATGGGCCACATAAGTGGCCTAGTATTCTTCCTTCGGTATTTCTTGGACATTGTTTTTTCCTTTTTCTTCCACCTCCTCCTTGTTGTCCTATCATGACAGCAATTGGCTTTGTTCACCAGAAGGCCTTTAATCAAAGCCTAGGGGTGGCATCATCAAATCCTCTAACCTCTTGTTTGTGAAGTCGTGGATATCATAATCATCCACTTCAAAAAATTACTCGAGTGCAAGTTGCACAAATTCTCCTTTATCACCTTTTCCAAAACCACCCTTCTTAGAAGAAGATGAACCGCCGAAAAAAACATGTCATTTTTTGAAATTAGGATAACAAAAAAATATAAATATGGGTAGTGATAAGTGTTGAAAGAACCTTATTTTTAGTATTTATTGAATGTGATTTTTTTTTTTTTTGCATCTTGTGTAAATTATCAAGAAAAAAACACTTAAATGCTTAATATTTGAATTCAGGGTTTAAATAATGCAATTTAAGAATTTAAAAAAAGGTTCGAGTGAAAACAAGACGAAATTTGGTAAAATATAAAAAATAGTGATTTTCACGTATACATAACCTTTAGCATGTCAATGCTTACACTAGTGCTGAAGATCAAAAAGTGATCAAAATGTATCGTGAAATTATGCTCTAACTGTTGAACAAACTATGTAGAGAGTAGTTCTGAAGGAAGAAATCTATCCAAAGAAGAAAATAAAGGAATTCCAAAGTGCACAACTCTAAGCATGGTCGTGCAAAACCCTAAATGCCAGAATTTCACTTTATTCCAGATTACATGGCCCCAAGCACGGGTATATACTAGTTCGTGCATGCTACCTTGTTTTTTATACTATAAATACTCGCCTCATTACCAAAATTAGGGATCTAGATCTTTTATTGCTCACAATTACTCTAAAAACCCTAGAAGAGCAAAATTACGAATTTAGAGAGAAGAATCGCTAGAGCATCATCGAAAATCACAAAAACGTCTACAAGAGTTTATTCTTTTCATCATGATTTCTTATTACTTATCTAGATTTTTCGTGATTACTGTAAATTCCATGGAGGAGTAGATTTATATACCCCGCATCTTATAAAACTCTAAACCATGTGATTAAATTATTTATCGATTAATGAAAAGTTAATGCCTTTGTATCTATTCATTTATTTTAATTGCTTTGTGATTAATTTATGTGCAACAATTAATTGCATGTCTGATTCTTGTTTGGTAGAGAGAGGTCTCATCTAATAGGATAGATCTTCATGAATGGAAGGATTGCATGTTGTACCTAAAGGTAAGAAAACTTCGATTTTTTGCATAAAGATTAAATCTTTATTTGAGAATTATGAACTTAATGAAATCTTATATGGTGATAGTGAGGGAGAGGTCTCCTCTATTTCTTATAGGGTTATTAATAAATTAACTCAATGGAGTAATTAGTTTAATTGAAAATTTCTACAGTGCAAAGCAGAAACAATTTATTAATCAATACCTTATTATAAAAAAATTAGGGCTTAAAATTGATCAAGATAGAGGGTATGCTTTTTTGTGATTGAATTCATTTATTAAAATGATTATAATTAATCTTACGGTTGTTAGATAAGTTAATTCGTAATTTAGTTTATTGATCTCACATCAAGATTTAGACTGGATAGTAGAAAAATGGTAATACTAGTACTTGTTTTTAAGATCCTTGAAGGCGATACTCATTGCAATCTATATTACATTAGATAGATACACTTCCTTAGCTTGGTCATGAGATTTATTTGGGTTTATAAATTTATAATTTGATATGATCGGAAAAACGACCCATCAGATAGATGAAAGGACAGAAAATATTTAGGACTTCATAAGTTATATGACAAAAGATATTGAAG
Source organism: Laguncularia racemosa (assembly GCA_037954665.1). NCBI lineage: Eukaryota > Viridiplantae > Streptophyta > Magnoliopsida > Myrtales > Combretaceae > Laguncularia > Laguncularia racemosa. The sequence continues at coordinate 7,232,867 of JBBMOL010000002.1, read as the reverse complement.
AGCATAGAAAATATTGACGAGAGCATAAAAAATATTGAAGAATTCGCAAGCTATAAAACAGAAGATATTGAAGAGCACAAAAGTGAGTGTAAAATTTTTTTCATTGAGAATTCTAGTTTTGATACTGCAGCATGCATTTATATAACATCCAAGAAATTGTTTAAATTTTTCTACTCCCTCGCAATGCTCAAGTTCAAAAATTTGAACACCTGCACCTATGCCTACAAACCTACTACTTAAGTGAAAAATTTTCAAACTTTCATTTCTCCTTTGTTAACATTTGTTTGTATGAATTGTCCTCTCTCAAGTTTTTCTTTATCTTCACTAATAGCTCCTTTTATTGCTCACCACCCATAATCCTATAACCCTATGTGTTGATTTTTTTCAAAATATGCTCCTTTCGTTGCAGACATTTGTTTGCTTTTATTGCTTTCATCCATGCATAACTCTTCTTCATTCAAATATCCCGCATTAGTTTCCGTCTATCTTTTCGTTTTCTTCCCAAAGTTTCATTCATTGCAGCCTTTGAACATTCTTTTCTTTCTTTTGTTTTTTCCTTTAGCATATACAATGAGCCAAACCGGTAGGTTGTGATCTAATTGACAATCCACTAGTTCTTCCGGGTTGTGTAAAGTAACTCGGCACAAATTCACTAGCCCAATAGGTTCTACCCATCGATGAACCGCTTCCTACAAGCTGGTTCATCGGCCTAACCGGCCGAGTCGGTTCACAAGCCAGAACCGACCCTTTTCGATTGTCTACCCTCATGTTTTAGCTTCCATAGCAATGCATTCTAGATGTAAATATTTGCTGAAATATCCTATAATAGTCTCTTCATTCATTCTCAATATACAACAAGAATGGCCAACAACAAACTCACAAAATTTCATCGGTTCTTCTTTTTCTTCATCTTCTTTTTTTTTTTAATTTTATGTGTCTTTTTGTTTTCTTTCTTCATATTTTATTATTTGCATTACATTAATTTATTAAATATATTTAATAATAATAATATGTGGTCTATTTAGAAGCTAACATATGTGCTTAATTGAAATTAATAAATAATTATGAAATACAAGTAATGTGTTTATTAAAAAAAAAAGATCAATTCAGTTATTCACAAAACCTAAAAGCACATGTAATATTTATATAATTTTCTCAAATTTGTATTGTAACAAAAAATAAGAATAGCAATTAACAATAATCAAAATAATTAAGTATGTTTAAATTTTCACGTGACATTGATAGTTCAGGGTTTGTGTTTTAATGAATTTTCCCTCAAAATAAATATTCTTAAAAAGATTTATTTTATTTATTTATTTCCAATCGTCAGTCATAGGATAATAACTATTTCTGAGACTTTGAAAAAGCATTTTGATGTATACTACTGCCGAATATAAAGCCTAAACATGAGCAGAAACAGCACATAACATGGTTATAATACAATCCCTGTATTTTTCCAGGGCACGAAAATGGTTAAATGCGAAAAGGAAAAGCTATAGAAAATAATTGTAATCTGTAGGGCTATTCGACGACTATGCAGAAGCCGAAGCCAATGTGTATGTGTAGGAAGGAGACAACCCCCAAGGAACATTAAACATTTCCAATGTCGATGCTATATATATATATATATATATATATATATATATATATATATATATATATTATTGAGTGCCCGACAATGGCATGTGCATATACATCTTTAAAAATAGTTTACGCCCATTCATGTTCCTCTAATTTCTAGAGCTTTTCGGCAGGAAAATTTATCCCCATTCCTTATAGCGGCATCTCTTATTATTTATAAAAACAAATAAGTGTACTTGATGCCTACATTAAATATTCGTCATATATGATAGATGTTATCATTAATTTACATTAAGTTAAAGAATAGTTGTTAGGATATGGTTTAATCATCTACTATTAAATAAGAGTTTGGTAAGTACATAAAAATGATTGAAAAATCAAATTAATGATATCAATTCTGAATGATATAACTAAAAATTTATCTTCAAGCATTTTTATGATTGTTTATTAAATGTGAGGCGGCCGAGGATTATCATGTGAATGCACATGAATTTAAAAAAAAAAAATGATTTAAAATGATTAACTTCATAGAAGAAAACAAAAAAAAGTTGCTATATGGCTTATTTTGTCCACGCGTCTTTTTCTTTGCACTAATCTTGATCTTGGTTATTTTAAAATAAGAATTGAACAATTGACTAAGTGAAGACTCTACTTTTATTTAAAGATCATACAGTCTTTTCTTTTTCTTTTTCCCTCCCTCATAAACTTTTCGAGAAAGTGAGCATAAGGCATATGTTGATAGAAATGGATCATTTGAACTTACTTTTTCTTAATTTTTATAATAAATAGTTAAAATTATAGAAAATAAAGAAAATGATATCAAAATAATATTATAAAATATTTAAAAATTTTAAACAATCTTAATTATTAATTTATAAATTAAAATAAAAATGTTATAAAAAGTAAATTTAGATGTGAGTTTATGTCATGGAACTATTTACTAAAGAATAGAGTAGCGTATAGTGTAGGGAATATTTAGATCAAATGCTATAAGTGTAACAGGGATTGCAATATCAATTCGGATACAAAATGACACTGCAATTAACTCATAAAATGGATAATTTGTTTTCATTCCATCTCCTCTGTTTTCTTTTACATTCATAGTTGGTTACAAATTCTAACAACCCATGTGCAGGTAACAGAGGAGGAATCATTTGGTGGCGGGCTTAGTATAATTCACAGGAATTACCTAGCCTATGTTCCCGGCCGTTTCTTCAGCCCGTATCCTTACTGCAACATCACTGGCCCAATCCATAGTCCACTCGCTGGCCCAACCCATAGCCCACCGGTTGCCGCGTCTTCACCATAGCTGTTACGCCTCTCCACACACACACACATTTCCTAAGTCAGAAACACTCTGCCTTCCTATCTCACTCCTGCCACACGCCACTTCCTTCTGTCCAGTCAGATCAGTTTAGGCTTCTCTCTCTCTCTCTCGCGAACCTTCCCCCTTCAGAAACCCTAACTCCTCTTTCTCCTTATCCTCTCTCGAACTGTTCCCTTCCAGAAACCCTAGCTCTTCCTCCCCTGTTACAACCCCTGCGTCTGAAATTTCCCTTGTCCACAAGGGTGCATGGGGAAACCTAAGCTGTAGATCTGTTAGGAACTCCCAAGTCGCGTCAGTGAGTGGTTGATCTTTCCACAGTATAAGTCCCATGGTGTCTGCCCGGTTTCCTCTTTTGATCATCTTCCGCTCCAAGATCTTAAGAGGTTCTAACTTTTTTTCCTCTTCTGTTGCAGGTAGTGAAGGCAGGCAGTTCCTTTCCTGACCGTGGTAGGGTTTGAGCTAGGAGATATGGAAGGTGGGATGAATGTTGACTTCGCGAGGTAGATCCAGCCGGTAAGCCACCTTTCCCACTCTGTCTATTATTTTGTAGGGTCTGTAGTACTTAGGAGATAGCTTCTGATTGTTTAATTTCCGTACACTTAACTGCTTATAGGGTTGTAACTTCAGCAACACTTGATCCCCTATGTTGAACTCTCTATCTAACCTCCTTTTGTCAACTTGTTGTTTCATCCGGTTCTAAGCTCTTATCAAGTGGAACTTCAGGGTGCGTAGAGTGTCTTCCCTATTTGTTAGCATGGTGTCCACAGTAGCATTCCTATAATCCTTAGGAATATAGGGGAGATGTAGTGGAGGAGTGTATCCGTATAAGATTTCGAAGGGGGTTTTCATAGCACTAGTATGATAGTTGGTGTTGTACCAGTATTCTGCTAGAGATAGAAACTGCCCCCATTTCTTAGGATGATCACTTGTCATACACCTCAGATAGGTCTCCAAACACCTATTAACTCTTTCTGTCTGACCATCCGTTTGCGGATGGTATGCAGTAGACAATCTAAGCTCTACTCCTTGTAATTTGAAGAACTCCTTCCAAAATTGGCTAACAAATACTGGGTCCCTATCACTAGTGATACTCTCAGGCATTCCATGTAACTTGTATACATGATCCAAGTATAACCTTGCCACTTGTGGAGCTGAGTAAGGATGTGGGAGAGATATAAAATGGGCATACTTACTCAAGCGATCCACAATCACCATAATCACCTCTTGTCCATTAGACTTAGGTAACCCTTCAATGAAATCCATAGTTACATCTACCCAACAATTGCTTGGTACTGGCAGTGGCTGTAACAACCCTGGCAATGCCACATGTTCGAACTTGTGTCTTTGGCAGACCTCACACTCCCTGATATACTGCCTCACGTCACGTTCTAGTTTGGGCCAGTAGAAGACAGAGCTAATCTTCTTATAAGTAGTGTAAGCTCCCGAGTGTCCTCCTGCTACTCCATCATGATACATCTTTAATAGTTTCCTCCTGAGTTCCACGGATGGCCCCACAAAACATCTTCCCTTTCTTCTCAGCAACCCTTGATCCAGAGTAAAATGCTTGTATTCCTCGCCCTTCCTAAGATCCTCTAGCATGTGCTGATACCCCCTAGAGAGAGTCCAACTTTGTTTTAGCTCTTCTACTAGTTCTGGGGTGGTGGCACTAACTGCAATTGCCTTTAGTTCCAACTGTCCCATTCTGGACAAGGCGTCAGCAGCTTGATTAGTGCACCCGCTTTTGTACCTTATTTCGTAGTCCATTCCCAACAGCTTAGTCAACCATTTGTGTTGGCTAGAAGTGACCAATCGTTGCTCCAATAGGTGCTTCAAACTTTAATGATCTGTCTTGATGACAAAATGCCTCCCTATTAAGTAATGTCTCCACTTCTCCACTACATATACTAGGGCTAGGAGTTCCTTCTCGTATACAGACATCCCTTGCTGCCTACTGTTTAGTGTCTTACTAATGTAGGCTATGGGGTGGTGTTCTTGCATCAGAACAGCTCCCACTCCCTCTCCACTAGCATCCGTTTCTATTACAAACTCCTTGCTATAGTCTGGGAGTTTCAGGACTGGTGAACTGGACAAGGCAACCTTCAACCTATCAAAGGCTATTTGGCAGTCACTATTCCACTTGAAATTATCCTTCTTCAATAAATAAGTGAGGGGTCTAGTGATAACACTATACCCTCTAATGAACCGTCTATAGTAACCAGATAACCCCAAGAAACCCCTTAACTGCCTTAAACTCTTGGGAACAGTCTAATTGACAATGGACTCAATTTTTTTTGGATCCGTTGTTACTCCTTCCCTAGTGATGATGTGCCCCAAGTACTCTACTTGGGTAGCCCCAAAGATGCATTTGGATCTTTTCAAACAAAGTTTCTCTTGCTTTAAAATCTGGAATACTGTTTTCAAGTGTTCCCCATGTTCCTGTAAGCTCTTACTATAGATGAGTATATCATCAAAAAACACTAGGACAAATTTCCTTAGATAAACCTCGAAAACCTGATTCATGAGCCCTTGAAACGTGGATGGGGCGTTGGTCAAGCCAAACGGCATAACCAAAAATTCATAATGCCCCTCGTGTGTCTTAAAAGCGGTTTTGTACACATCCTCAGGGTGCATCCGGATTTGATGATACCCGGATCTCAAATCCAGCTTACTAAAGTAAGCAGCTCCACTTAACTCATCGAATAGGTCTTCTATGATAGGGATGGGAAATCTATCCTTAACAGTCTGTTTGTTCAACTCACGATAATCTACACACATTCGCCAAGTATTGTCCTTCTTCTTTACTAAGACAACTGGCGAAGAGAAAGGGTTGTGGCTGTGTCTAATTATTCCACTTAAGAGCATCTCCTTCACCGTATCCTCTAGAACAGTCTTCTGCATGGAAGAATGTCTATAAGGTCTAATGTTGACCACTCTAGAATCTTCCTGTAAAGGAATTTTATGGTCAAATTCCCTATGCAGTGGCAATCCATGTAGTTCTTCAAAAAGATCGTGGAACTCTTATAATAAATCCAACAGCTCTGGTTGCAGCTTCTGTTGTGCCCTACTCTCTTCCTCTTCATTCAGAGCTTGGACTATCCAACATTGGAGATGTCGCGCTCCATTTCCTTCAATTAGTTTGGACAACTCTCCAGCCTTCATAGCCCTAAGCCGCTCCTTATCCGCAACCAACTCGCATTCACGACCGTTCCACTTAAAGTTCATGGTCAAGTGTTGGAAATTCCAAAGGATGGTACCCAAAGACCTTAACCATGGTACACCTAATATCATATCACAGCCAGATAAGGTTAACAAGTATACCTCGGCTGAAAATCCTTGTCCCTGCATTTCCCAAGTGAACTTGGGAATCTTACTAGTGCTATGTAAGTCTGTGCCATCAGCTAATGTTACATTGAGAGTGGGTGTACCAGTTAAGGAGCATCCAAGACCCTTGGCTAGGCGTTGATCAATGAAATTTAGTGAGCTGCCAGTATCAATTAGTATGCTCAACTTCCTCTTCTTGAAATATCCACTCACTTTCATGCTGCTTAAGTGATGCCCGTGATCCTGGTTCAAAACGTTGAGTGTAAGCTTAGCAAAATCAACTTCCACGTCCTCCGGAGGAATGTCTTCCTCCTCAGTGTCTTCCTTGCTTTCCTCCGCTTCCACTAGTAACATATTCAACCTTTTTTTGCATCTATGGCCTGGTCCAAAAGGTTCATCACACCAAAAGCATTGCTTTTTTCTTCTCTTTTCTTCTAGTTCTTCAGGGGTAAGTCTTCTAGTGAGTCGGTTTTGTGGATGAGTAGGGTTTGATGATTTTGGGGTGTTACTTGGTGTTTGGGGGTTCTTATGATGGGGAGTAGTGTTGGGTAAGGTTCTGGTGTAAGTTGGGGTCCGGTAGGGTGGAAAGGGGGTGTAAGATGTAGGTTGATTGGGTGCTGTGTTTAGGCGAGGAGTTTTTAGGTATTGACTGGTGGAGAGAAGGTTTGCTTCTTGTAATTTGGCCAAGGAGTAGGTTTCTTGCAGAGTTTGGGGATTGAACATACGTATAGGGTATTGGATGGTAGGGTGGAGTCCACTCAGGAAACAGCTTATCAAGTAGGCTTCGGGAAGCTTAACCTGAGTTACTAGGTGCTCAAATTCCTCTAAATAGTCTTGCAAGGTTCCTACTTGGTGTAACTCCTTAAGCTCTGCCATTGGATCTTCATACGCTTTTTTTCCAAACCTTGCTTGCAGTACCTTAACTAACTCACTCCAAGTAATAGTATGGGAACTCTCTAGGGTTTGAATGTAGGAGTGATACCACTTTAACGCCTTACCTTCTAAATACATAGCAGCCACTCTAAGCTTCCAATCTTCAGGGGTAGAATCAATCTCAAAGTACTATTGAGCCTTGTATAACCTGTCTTTGATATTATTACCATCAAAAACGGGAAAATCTACCCTAGGTGCTCTTGTTTGCAGGTGGGTTTCTACAGTTACTAGTCGTGCTAGTGCTAGTCCAGATCTATCCTTAGATTCAGGCAACTTACCAGGATCCTTTGCCGTGGAGCCAATTGCATCCAGTTGATCGGATTTGCTTGTCTTCAAGCCAGTAATGGTTAGAATCCGCTGGTCCATTAACTCCTGCATCCTTTTAAGGGTATCGTGAATGGGTTTAAGAGCTTCCTCGGTATGCTCCTTCACCGCATTACGCACCGCATCATTCAACTTCTTGGATTCACGAGTCTCCATGGCGCAACACAAGCTCTGATACCAATTGTAACAAGGATTGCAATATCAATTCGGATACAAAATGACACTGCAATTAACTCATAAAATGGATAATTTGTTTTCATTCCATCTCCTCTGTTTTCTTTTACATTCATAGTTGGTTACAAATTCTAACAACCCATGTGCAGGTAACAGAGGAGGAATCATTTGGTGGCGGGCTTAGTATAATTCACAGGAATTACCTAGCCTATGTTCCCGGCCGTTTCTTCAGCCCGTATCCTTACTGCAACATCACTGGCCCAATCCATAGTCCACTCGCTGGCCCAACCCATAGCCCACCGGTTGCCGCGTCTTCACCATAGCTGTTACGCCTCTCCACACACACACACATTTCCTAAGTTAGAAACACTCTGCCTTCCTATCTCACTCCTGCCACACGCCACTTCCTTCTGTCCAGTCAGATCAGTTTAGGCTTCTCTCTCTCTCTCTCGCGAACCTTCCCCCTTCAGAAACCCTAACTCCTCTTTCTCCTTATCCTCTCTCGAACTGTTCCCTTCCAGAAACCCTAGCTCTTCCTCCCCTGTTACAATAAGTGGTAGGGATGAGGTAGCAGTAATGTTAATAAAATGGTAAATTTTAAAATTCTTGCAAATTGAATAAGGCAAATGGATGTCTGCATGCATAATGCTACAAAGAACAAACTTTTGTTTTTCAAGATTGCACCAACTAATAAATGGGTAAAACTCTTACTGTTGTATTATGCAGTACAATGCTATGATGCTGATCTTATCAAGTAGTGCTATGCTAAATGAGAAAATATGAGGTGGCCCCAAATCTTACTTACTTAATGAATTCACCATTTCAGTTGATAAGATTTGGTTAAAAGGAGATATGTCTGGATGGTTAAATGTCTCTTCAAAAGAGAGAAAGAAAAAAAGAAAAGAAAAGATTTCATCATATGAAGATCTTAAAAAGGATCTTTAAGTCTCATCATAATTTCATTAAAATCAATATGGTTTTATTTCCATATTCTGAGTAATTTAGTCAAAATATTCAAATAAAAGAATTTTAGTCCATTTGATTGTATTTGGTCATTGGATCTTATTCAACTACAATCATGAATTGAAAATTAAGTCTTCGTTATGACTTGTTTTTGATATAGTGTTTTATGTATGGATTTTATTTATTTATTTTCCCCAGTAAAAAAGTACATTTATAACAGCAAAAACACACACACCAAAAAAAAAAAAAAAAGGGCAGTTAACTGCCGTTAAGTGTGGGGACAACGACCATGCAGACATGTCCAATCTTTTCGAGACTGGCAATGCACGGCGACATCGTTAATTAATTCGCGCCGTTGAATGGGAAGTGCGAGATTTCGGCCCAAAAAATAAAAAAATAAAATCAGCCCACTGTAGTCCAGTGGGTTTTACATTTTGTGGTTAGATATGCATTTGTTGGATGATTAGAGGTATAAATAGGGGGTAAACTCTCGAAATTACACTAATAACTTCAATTATTTTTCTTTTTAAATTGAACAGTTACATCTCTTTAAAATGTATCGCAACAAATTTTACAAACATTATCCGGGGATGGGATGTCCGCATAGTCATAAAACCAACTAAAAGGTGTTTATGCTTCTTCTTCTTCTTCTTTTCAGAAACTAATTAGTTTGTTTAGTATTAGACGAGGAGGTTATACCAAACCTAATATGACAACATGATAGTATAATTGTAAATTAGTGGTGATGCACAATCGATATCTCATGTTATTACGTTTACTTGACTTTAGGTTCCCGGCATCCTACACCAACATGAATTGCCACTGCTAGTTGGTTGAAATCAATTTAAAATAGTACTATAGCTGGACTGACAAGAAAAGTCTTAGTTTAAGTTTTACATGAATCCAGTCGAATCTATTTAATGGCTCAAATTTGTGTGTGTGTGTGTGTTCTTAATTAAATGACTACGTACCTTAGACGAAACTTAAGCCCAAAGCTGAGTATAATTAACTAGAGACGAAAGGCTACGAAACCGAGTAGTATAAGCTATTTACGTACTTATAGCATAGCCTCGATTTGATTGCTGTTAACTCCAATGCAAGTAGTTAATGGAGTTGCTTGAATCGTTCAAAGTAGTTCATTCTTGAGGATTGTGGCAAATAACTCCACTAAAGATGTCAATATACCCTCTCTATTGGGTCTCTATGCTTCTTGTTAATCAGACTTACTCAACATAACCATGAAAAGATGTATATTCAAATTTTTACAACCTTTTCTTTTTATGCACTTAGATTTATCACCTATGGCTGTGTGTGTTTTCTAAGTAGCGTAAAGGAGGAATAAAAACCTCATACAAAATGGTTCACAACCGGTGCCCCTTGGCGCAATTCATCTGCCGGTAATTCTTTTATTAATTTTATGATACATAGGATAATGGCACCATAATTCGAATTTTCTTGCATCGCATTATCCTATATGTAATAAATCTAACCGAATCAGCATCAATAGATGAGACCAACCTATTTATGCTCTCAATAAAACTATTTAAATTGTACCCTTCCTAACGGTTTGAGTTAAAAATGAGGATGAACCCATTAATGTTACCTTTCTCTAAAAATTTTGTTAAGTTATAAATTAATTATTAGAATTATCTAGATTTTTTAAATATTTTATGATATCATCTTTTTTATATATATAATCTTAACTATAATTATACATGCTAACATCTTAAAAGGATAATTTTATAGAACTTTAGAAAAAATAACTTTAGAGGATGCAAATCCGTTAAAAACTATATTAGAAATTTCCTATAAATATAAATACTAAGATCACTTCATTGAATTGAGTAAAGAAAGATTGAATTGCAATTCAATAGGAATTGATAAGCATATAATAGTTATTATATGTCTATTATTTTGTTTAGTTCACACAATAAATAAGATAAAAATGAAAAATAAATTATTTATTATAACTCTAAAATCCCTATCATTTTTAAATTTTCATAACTAATATAACTCAACACAATTTACAATTATAGGATAATTATAGCAAAAATGATAAATTAATCATTGAATAGTAATTTATGAATTAAAAACAAGAATTGTTATTCAATATTTTGGATAATAACTATTTATTGAAAATCACTATTTAGTGTACTAAACACCGTAACAATAATTTTATATGAAATAGAAAGAAGATAAAATAATAATTCCCCTTATCATCATACAGTAAATGAAAAAAAAAATTACGTCACTAGAACAATAAAGTTGAAGTTTTGCTCCATATAATACGCAAAAGAATTTATTACGAGTTCCTCTTGCAATACTACGTATACTTAGGTGGGAGTTAAGCAAAGGTGATGCTGCATGTATTCATCCACTTGTTGGTCTTGGTCCATGCAGAGGAATAAGGGAAGTTGCGTGCAGATCTTCTTCTGTCCTCAATTCTTTAAAAGTTAGGTGGGAGTCTGTGTAAGTCATCCTGGGAATAAATTTAATTGCGAGTTCCATGTCATCCTCATATTAATTTCATGATGCTCATCTTGTCTAAAGTTGCGAGAGAGAAAATGAAAAGGGAATGAATAGTATCTATTAAATTTCGCAATTCAGGGTATTGTTTGCTTATATTTGATGGAACAAAATTTTTTAATTTATCAAATATTATTGTAACAATCTTACTAAGTTAAATATACTAATTAACTTGTATATATTTTGAAGTGATGAGCGATATCCAAACAATAGAATGATGGCTAATATCCATGTAATGAAAATGAGTCCCTTCTTTGAAAAATGGAAATCGATTTTCCCTTTTTACTTATATATTTTTAATGATAATTAAATCACCATCATCAGTCATGAATTATAATATTCACCTTTCACTACTAACTGCTATAAAAAAAAAGCCATTTATAACCGTAACCCGTTTAGATTATTGTAATAATGTTTGATTTTTCTAGACTTGATTATAACTTATATCATTACAAGTCCGGAAAATATCTATGGTGAAACAAATTCAACCATGATCTTTGGAATATCGTGCATATATTAAAACGATATAAAGATGGGTGATAGATGAAAAGACCAAATATTTAATGCCTCGGTCGTAACTCAGAAGAATACAAGGCTCAATAAGTTGAAAACTTTATATATTGAATAAATAAAGTAAACACACTAATATAAAGGCCAACATAAATTAGCGATGAGTTGGGATTTGGTAGAGTTGCTGGCACTAACTTGGACTGCACTTATAACATAATGCAAAATTAGCATTAACTTGATCGAACTGCCAAAATTAGCTCTTACAGCACAAAATGTTCATTAGAAGATTAAAAACATTTCACAAGACTTTACAAACTAAAAGCATGTGAGAGGAAACAACTTCATTGGTGGAGCTAAAGTACCCTACATAACCCACCACACTAAAGAGGGCAAAAAAGTTTCAACAATAATCTTGGATCACACAATCAACTTCTTGATATCTTCTGGTGGAAGAACCAAAAGTCCCATCTCTCACCATTTAAAATTAACATAGCCCCATATCACGCATAAATAGAAGAAACTAGACAAAATCAATGAGAAGATTTATGATATCAACCATTCGGCTATACTAATCATAAACACTCTAGTACTGCCATACTGAAAAGTGTTTCATTAGAAACGACTTGCCATGTATAATATTTAGTGAGACACAAAAACAAATAAAATTTGATATATATATATATATATATATACCGTCATGTTAGAAAAACCATCAAATGGTTATAAAAACTTCGACCAGCCAAAATTTTATTCGTTTACACTAACCATGAGAACATAGATAATGAGTAGGATTCCATTGTTCCAGTTCCTTGAAAATTTTACATAATATTTATGTAGGTTTGAGATCTTGGAACATGGTATCCCACCTGATATCTTCAACACCGGTGGCCCAATATCCATTATCTTCTGCATCCATTTTTTCCACCTTACCTAGGGCATAAACCACCGGACCAGTGAAACTGTCAAGCCGAGTTGCCGCTGCAACAGCTGCCTTTTCGGGACTTCCATTAGTAAGCAACAACTTCCCCTGCTTAGGCAAGCTCAGTTTTCTATTCTCCTTCAACGTGCCACTTCTCCACCTAGTATTGTTAGTATGGCTCGGCCTTGGTAACACCACTAGGGCGGATTTCTCACGCCAAATCCACGACCGGAAGCACTTCACGACCCGGCTTCTAGTCCTATTGATTGCGAAAAGAAGCCTTGAAATTGGACGTGGTGGTCCTAATAATCTTCTCTCCGTCCTTACCAATTTCAGGATCTCTAGCCTGTGCTTGGCAATGGAAATTCCCATGCTTTGAAGGAATTCATGATTGAAATAGCTTATGTCTTCTTTCTCTAGCTCATTTTGTGCAAAAACTTGGCCATATTCATAAACAAGAGAAGGGTCTAGGCCGGTTTTTGAGAGCCAAGAGAACCAGTCCATTTCTAGGTATTTTGTTGAAAACTAGAAGTGACTAGCGATAGGAAGATGTGAGTGTGTATATATAAATTTATATGCAAAACTGGAGTAATAAGAAAATGGGTGAATTGTGAATACATTCCTTATATTTATTTCATATGCTTTTAGTACTTTTATATTTAAAATCGAGTGTTTTTAAATCTTTGAAAAATGTATTTTGAATTTTATTTTACTAATTTACCCATAGATTAGGAAAAAAAAATTATAATGTCATAAGCAAATTGGTCACTAGGAGTTTAATTGAGCTTTCATTTAAAATCTAAAAGTCTAAATATTCAATTTTAAGGAATAAGCACATGAAAAAGATATAAATAGGTTTATTTACAATTTACTTTAAAAAAATTATAAAATAGGATAAAATAATTAGTGTTTCTATATATATCATCTCATCATATATTATCATGCACTATAGATAACGAATATTTTACTTTTATCTAGTTTATTTATACATGATTAATCGAGATATATATAAAAATACAAGTTTAATATATGAAAAGTCTCTCCGTAATATTATATATAATGATATAATTGTCTTTATTTCTTGCCAACAACTTTTTCTAAGGAGGATGTCAATGATTTAATTTTTTATGATTTAATATTTTGGTAGAGTTTTATATATTGAGTGGGGTAGGGTGGTTCGTTGGAACTGGGAGAGCGACAAAAGAAAAAGGCAAGGGGAGTGTGGGGGCTCTTATGGGTAATGTCCTACGCCCCAAGTTCCATCCAAAACAAAACGAGGCCACGTCCACGTCCACGTCCACGTCCATGTCCATGTGCATCTGTTTTCACTCAATGAAGTTTCACTGTGCTAATACATTGCCAGTGATCACGGGCATAGGAAAAAAAAAAAAATGATTACGTGTACGTTGTCGGCCTGCTAGTGTTTTGGTATTTTTCGAGAAATCAGATTCATGGGAATAATGGAGTTCTTCTATAGAATTTTGAGCTTGGTTATTTTCTTTTTTAAGTCCTATCAGCAAGGTATAACAATTAGACGATATTAATAGGGACCAACCCATGATGTTATTCAAAATCATATTCATTAATGAGTTAATATTGTATTTGATAAACTTCAATTTTAATATATTTATTAATAACCTAAATTTTAAAATCATCAATTTTAATATATAATTGAACGATTTTCAGTAATTCTTTGACTATGTGCATAGTTTATGGTAAATTTTTATTATTAAATGATCAAAACCTCCAAGATGTCTGCTATATATTTATCCGTTCTCAAATCGTTGAAAAATGAATTTGGATTTTCTCACTTTGAAAGACGATTCGTGAAGATCTTGGAAAAGCAACCTAGTAGATTTTAATTTTTTACCACTATTCTACATCTACCTGTTATTCAGCTTTTCTTTCACTAAGAATAAATTGCAGCACAGAAAGTTAAGGCGATTGAGAATCTTTGTTTGGATCGTAAATTTAATGACACAGACAGGAAACGACTGTATATATATATATATTGAATCAAAGATAGAAGTGTTGATATCTTTTGGCAGTAAACAGTGATGAAATGCAATGGCAGTATCTAGTTAGTGAAATGTGGTATTTAACATCTGTGCCTTATATATCTCCTATTATTTAATACCAAAACCTATTGATAACTGCAACTTTTTTAAAATTAAGATGGTATTATTTAATAATCTTTAAATTTTAAAATATAATAAAAATTTTAGTATACACCAGATTTGCCACTATAATTGTTTTCTTTTGAAAAAAAAAAATAGTGTATACACTCTAACTTAAATATTGGCAATTTGTAGAAGGAGGTCCGTTTGTTCTACCGTCACTAACGCACTGTACTTTTAGCCTCTTTCATATATACTGAATTTGGAGTAGTTTTGGAGTAGTTATTTGTGACGGCAAAGTGGCTCTGCCTCTGCACACTGAACTGATATTTCCTTCTTCCTTTTTTTTTTTCATATATATATATATATAATTTTGTGCCTACTTTCGTATGCATTAGTTGGCAACTAATTAGACCGGAGTGAGTATGTGTGCTAATTATTATAAATAGTCATATGACATCTATATTACAACATAACAGACAACAATGAAATGAAATGAAAGAAATTGAATTTGATAAGTATAAGTATTTATAATCATTTATAATAATTATCTTATCATAATAAGTTATATGTTAGTTTTTTATTTAATTTTATTATTTATGAATCCTTTTTATTTATTTATTTATTTATACAACGATAAGATTTAAGATTTTAAACATTTATAAAAAATAACTGAATTTCGTTTTATTGCTTATAAAGGACAAAAAAACCACGTGGACAAACATGTCGAGATCTATTGGTGCACAAGCAATTATTAAAATAAATTGTTAAACTAGAAAATAATAAATTTTATCAAATCATAACAAAAGTTGGTAACTTTATATATGCCATTATTAAGAAATATTTGCCATATAAAATATCATTTTACTAGATAAAATATCATTTTATCAAATTATAAGAAAAAACTTTAAAATAAATCATCTAATAGCCACTTACTCTAATACCATCCATAAGTATTTTTTTTTTTAAAGTAAGGAGGTAATATTAGAAGGACATATAATATAAGTTCATCTGGCTCACAATAAACGTGACCCTACAATATCATTCTACATACATGATATTACTTTCTGTGCTTTAGTTTTCCCCAGCAGAGGAGCTAGCATATTCATATCAACAGCAAAATGATCTAATACTTGAGCTGGATGGACGAAGTACTCAAAATCTTCCTGTTGAAAAGCTCCTGTTGCAAGTCGATCAACTACTTTGTTAATTTCTCTTGGCTGGTATAGGATTTTAACGCCCTGCAACTCAGAGATTTTTTCCCTAAATGCATTTAAGACATTGGCATACTTAAACTGAGTATTATTTCGATTTTGCAATAAAGAAATTGCAGCTTTAGAATCCATATTGACTTCAATCCATAATAGATTCATTTTTATACAAAAATTAAGACCCCAGCCCAAAGCTCAGCAGCCATGATATCCATCCTGCCAATTTTTCGTGCAAACCCCATGATCCACCAGCCGTGTTCATCTCCGATCACACACACCCTAGAGCCGCCGTATGATCTAAACGTACAGCACCGTCAGTATTCAACTAAACCCAAATCTCTGGTGGAGGAGACCAGGATAGGGCTTGTAGTTGGGTTTCATATACTGCCCTCTCCCTCTTTGAATGCCCCCAATATTCATGAGCTTTTGTCTGTAGAAAACAAGTTATTATTTTCATCAAATAATCTTTATGTTTCGATGATGCCATGTTAAACATAAGCGAAAAACAAAAACTAAAGCTCGAGGGGGGTTAGAGGAAGATGTTTCGGCTCTAGAAATATGACTGTTCTATTTAATCCATTCAATAAAGTGGTTGTGGTCACTATGTGGTTAACCGCATGAGATATAGTTCTCCGAGAGTTGCAATGGGCGTTAGTTCAGGGCATGTGCTGAAAGTATCCCATAAATCTTCCTTTTGGTCATGGCAGTAGGGGCAGTGTGCATTCTCAATAACCTTTCGTTTCCGCAAGTTCGCTGCTGTTGGTAGGCTGTCATACATGAGTCGCCATAAAAATAGTTCAATTTTTGGAGGAAAGCACGATTTCCAGATCCACTTCCATTCATTTCTGCTAGGGTTTTCCTCCGTTAGTAACTTATTGTATATATCTCGGCTAGTCATTTTGCTGTCTAGTGGCCCTCCTTGTGAGTCTTCCCGATTCCCTGCTTAAATAAATTGGCCATACTTTGTCATAGATAATCTTAGAAATTGGGAATCCTATTTTACTTTCATCCCAATTGTCTTCTGATACCCAACATTCTTTCACTGTTAAGTTGTTTGCTAGATGGTGAGTAGGGCCATAAATCATCTGTCTGACGGTTGGTGTTCCTCCCCATTTCCTGATACTCTCAACCCATTTTCTGTCAGAATTCTTTGAATATAAAGAAGCAAGAAGAAGTTAATCTGCTATCCACAGATGAAAGTTGTTTTTTTGTATTTAGCCTTGGTGATCGTACTCCATAATGTTTCTTTGTTGAGGAACTCCCATGATCGTTTTAAATTGTATACTTGATTCCTGTTGAGCAGCTGGGATAAGCCTAAACCTCCATACTCTTTTGAAGTCGCTAGTTTATTCCAGTTGATCCAGTGAACCTTTTTTTGTTCCTTTCACATCCTCCCCAGACGAAGTTGCGCGTAATCCATAAGTTCTAATTTGTAACTGCGAATTGTAGCTTTCCTCCCTTTTTTTTTTTCCTGCTGAGATAAACACTTCAAGTTCCTATTGAAAATTGCTTGATTGAGCAAAATTGCAAACTGAAATTTTTGGAGCTTCATGGTTAAGAAAAAAATAATTATTATTATTACTCAAGAAAATCTCTATTTTGTAACTCATTTCTTCCGAATCATGATATAAATCATTAAGGAGGTAAATTACATTTACAACAATGCAAACTTTAAATAAAAAATAATTGGGGATGTCTGTACGAATATAAAACTATATTATTTTAGACCTTATTGTGAGATCCTACATTACATAGGAGAGCCGGAGAGGTATATATATATAGTTATATACAATTAAGAACCCTGGATACATGGATGAAATTTCTAATGCTTTCAAATCAAGGTCATCAACAGTTTAGAGAATCTTCACTATAATCTCTAGGAGATGTAAATCTTGATTTACCATATATACATATATCAAAATATAACTCCAGACTTGGAGAATTTTCCGTCGTTGTTGAGACCAATAATGACATGGTTTTAAATATATATATATATATAAAGCAAAACTTGACTAAACAAATCCGGTGACAAATTGCAATTCGAGGAGTCTTGTTTGTCTGGTAATCACATTGGTTGTTCAGATTGGGACTTCAGCAAACATAATTATAGCATGGAGAACAAACATAAATCTATCACTATTCACTCATCACGAATATTAACTTTTTGAGTCTAACTATGACTTTGGACGAGGTGAATTAATTGAATAAAAGGATCATAATAATTAGATCTCGTTAAAGTCTATGCATCCTATGCGAGACTCTTATAATTGGAAAATGTTAACTATTGTTCAGTTAAAAAAAAAAAAAAATCATACTTCAAAGAAATGTGCTCTCAATGTTAAAAAGATAAATAAGTTTCATTTTTAGATTTATTAACTAGGACTTCAAGATACTTGTTAACGAGATTAAGGATGATAATTTATATTGATAAGTCAAGTTTGTATCGAATGTATGTAAGTGCAAAAAATATATATAAATTATTGATCATAAATATATAATTTATATTACAATTGTGTCATATTCATATCAGAATTGCATCTTTCATATTTTGTGTTATGTTAAATTCATGTTTTATTTCCAATCATTATCTTAATTACGTTCCACTTATATTCATATCTTCATATCTTGTCACAAATTATTAATCCTAAATGGAGTTGTGGGGTTTTACTATATACTCTACCTTCTATGCAAGATGCCAGCATTTCTTTTTTCTTTTTTTTATATTTTTTTGTTTTTTAATTAATTTATTTATATTATTTATTTTTAAAAATAATGTGAACTAACTACCACATGTCACTGTTTAATGGAAAATTTAATGAGTGTTAACAGAAGAACTCAATGGAATATTTTTATAAACATTGACTGAAATTAAAAAAAAAAAGACTTAAATTAAAAAAGATATCAAACAACGAAAACTAAATATGTAATTATCCCAAAAATAAACCATTTAGATGTAAGAACCTAATGTCGTGCAAGTAAGGCTGGTCTTGAGACAGGGATTGGTCATTCAAGCTTATTAATGACGCAGCGAGAAAAGCGTAACGAAACGAATCTGAATATGGATAGGTTTCCCAACAACAAAGAATAGCTCTTTGATGCAAACTCTGGTTGCGCACAACCGATAAGCGGAGATAATCCTCTCTCGAAATATATTTGTAATTATGAATAAAACGTAACCCTAACATGTCTGACAAAAGGGTATATATACTTCCCCGTAAAATATCTAAAAGGAGAAAATCTAAGCGTACATGTGGAAATAAATAATGATATACACGTTTATAACCTATCGCATACACGGCCGTGCCTCTAGGCCGTGTATGTTTCTGGGCATGTGACAAGCGCAATACACGGTCGCATACACGACCGTGCCTCTAGGCCGTGTATGTTTCTGGGCATGTGACGAGCGCAGTACACGGTCGCATACACGGCCGTGCCTCTAGACCGTGTATGTTTCTGTGAGAATCCTGATAGAACACACGGTCGTGTCTCTGGCCGTGCCTGAACCCGTGTAAGCTTATGTGAGGATCCTGCTAGAACACACGGCCGTGTCTCTGGCTGTGCTTGTACCCATGGTTGTCAAAATTGCAATTTTATGTAGAATCGTGAAGGGGTCCGTAGAATCGGAACGTAGAAACGTAAGTTTCTACAACCTATGTAAAATAACTTTCAAATATTATAAATTTATTTACAATAATCATTAAAAATATAATTAATAATAGAAATAAGGAAATTAAGTATTTATTTTAGCCATAAATTACAAATTTGCAATAAAAGTCATAATATAGATAATCGAGCATAAGTTGTATAATATAAATATTTTATTTCTAAAATGATAAATCATGTATAAAACTAGTTTCACCTAGTTCTATATATAAAAACTAAAAGATAATAGATAAAATTTAAAAATCAATTGTGACTTTAAGAAATTACTAATAAATAAAAATTGATAATGAAGATATACCATTAAAAATGAATAATATTAAAAAATGATTAAAAGTACATAATAAAGAAGATACTATAACAAGAAAACCTTCAAAATTATATATTACTAGGTAAAGTTATCTACCATTTATTTTATTTACTATTACAAAAATATTAGTTAAAATAAGGAAAGTTGCAGCAATCAAACATAAGTGCTTTAATACGAACATGATCACAAATAGGAATAAGAAGACTAATAATTGATGAACACAAACACAAAGACTTCAATGCAACGTAACACACTGACAAGAGATGAGTGATGACCGACAAACATGTCGGGGTATGACTCATATTTCCGCTATGACAGGAAAGCACGTGGGCCCCGCTCCACGCTGAGCGGGCGGGGGTCCGAGGAAGCCGCCCCAGCGGGGGTTTCAAGGGGGCAGCGCCCCCTGGACGCCAAAAGGCTTTAAACAATTAAGCCCACGGTTGTTTATTAAAAGTTTAGGCTTGGATAAGAAAACACGAAGAAAAATGTTTTTGAAAAGAATAAGGGAAGAGCACGGCCGTGTATCAAGGAAACACGCCCACAGAAGTACACACAGTTTAACACACGGTTGAAGGCACGGCCGTGTGTTAAGCTTGGAAAATACTCAGAAGTACACACGGTTGAAGGCATGGCCGTGTGTTGAGCTTGAAAAATACACAGAACAGAAGTACACACGGTTCCTGGCTCGCTTCTCCTCTCTCATCACTTTTCACTGTCTCTCTCTCACTGTTTCTCTTCAACGTACAGGAACAACAACAGCAGCAAGCCGGAAATTGCAAAGGATGTGCTGGGTTGCCAATTGGGTTGGGCTGGGTTGCGCTTGGGATAATTGTGTGGAATCGGTAGAAACGTGCTGAATCGCGATTTTGAACGATTTTACTGTTCAAAATTGCGATTTTACTCCGATTTTGATTCTTTCCGATTTTGTATGCGAGTTAACTGGAATTGTATATATAAACTCGTAAAAACGTAGAATCGTACGAGTTAAAACGCGATTTTGACAACCTTGCATGTACCCGTGTGTCAACCCGTGTCCTCCACGATATCTGCATCATTCTCTCCCACCAAGAAAGAACTCGACCCCGAGTTCGCTTCTAGATAAAGGGGTTCGTCATCCTCGTAGAATGGGGACAAATCCGCCATGTTGAAGGTCTTGGAGATTCTCATGCTTGCCGGAAGTCCAACCACATAGGTGTTGTCATTGATCTTGGCCACTATATTGTAGGGCCCATACTTCTTCGGTTGCCACTTGCTATATGTGCCCACGGGGAAGCGTTCTTTCCTTAAGAACACCATCACTGGGTCTCCCACCTCGAACAACTTCTTCTTCCTATGTCTGTCGGCGGCTTTCTTATATCGCTCATTCACTTTCGCAATTTGTTCTTTGATTTCCGACGCCACTTTGTGGTACTGTTCCGCCAGGTGCTTCGCTGCTACGTTGGTCCCCACACCTTTGGGTAAGGAAACTAGGTCCAGAGCGTGAGAAGGTGCCTTGGTATAGACCACTGAAAAAGGTGATCTGCCGGTGGTTCTGTGGATCGAGTTGTTGTAGGCGAACTCTGCTTGAGACAATGCCAGGTCCCATTGCTTTGGCTTCTCTCCACAGATACTTCTTATCAGATTTCCAAGGGTCCCGTTCGTCACTTCGGTTTGCCTATCGGTTTGTGGGTGGGCTGTGCTGCTGAAGTTAAGGGACGAGTTGAACATGTACCAAAGCGTCCTCCAGAAATGGCTAAGGAAGCGGGTGTCCCTATCAGAAGTGATAGACTTGGGAACTCCATGTAACCTAACCACCTCCTTAAAGAATAGTTTGGCCACGTTCTGGGCATCTGTCGTCTTCCTACATGAAATGAAGTGAGCCATCTTGGAAAACCTATCCACAACTACAAAAACAGTGTCAGCACCTCGTTGGGTACGAGGCAAACCTAATACAAAATCCATGGAGAGGTCTTCCCAGATATTCTCAGGTACGGGTAACGGAGTGTGTAGCCCCGTATTCTGAGAGTGGCCCTTTGATGTCTGACAAATGTAGCATCGTTGCAATATCCGACTTACATCCCTGCACAAATGAGGCCGACAATATCTTGCGGCCACTACTGCCAGTGTTTTGTCTCGTCTCAAATGGCCGGCTAATCCCCCTCCATGGAGGTCTCTGATCACCTTCTCTCTCAAGGAGGATGCAGGGATGCATAGTTGGTTTTCCCTCATCAAATAACCCTCCAGAATGTAATAACTACCATTGGGTTCTTTATTGGTGCACTTTCTCCAGGTAGCCCCGAAATCTTCATCCGTCTCATATAGCTCCTTCAATTGTTCAAACCCAACCACCTCAGCTCTCATAGTCACTAGCAGATCCGCTCTTCGGCTTAGTGCGTCAGCCACCTTGTTCTGAACCCCAGATTTATGCATCAATCGAAACGGAAACTTCTGCAAGAACTGTATCCATCTGGCGTGCATGTCTTTGCATATGCGAGTCTGATTATTCAGGTGTTTCAAGGCGACACAATCGGAATATAATACAAACTCTTTGCCAACCAAATAATGCTCCCACATTCTCAAGGCTCTAACCACGGAATAAAACTCTTTGTCGTACGTGGACCATTTTCTCCTAGCCTCGCAGAGTTTCTCACTATAGAAAGCTACAGGTCTCTTCTCCTGAGAGAGTACTGCACCAATACCCACACCACTGGCATCACAGTCAACTTCGAATAGTTTGTCGAAGTCCGGTAAGGCCAGCACTGGTGCACTACATAGTCGCTCTTTGGGCACTGCGAATCCCGACTCAGCTTCCCCGTCCTAGTGAAACTGTCCTTTCTTTAAGCACTCAGTCAAAGGGGCCGCCACCGTGTTAAAGTGCCGTATAAAATGCCTATAGAATCCCGCTAACCCCAGGAAACTCCTCAGTTCGGTGATGGTCTTGGGTGTAGGCCAATCCCTAATGGCTCGTACCTTATCCTCATCCACCGTGATCCCTTCTCCACTCACTATGAATCCTAAGAACAACAACCTCGGTGACAGGAACACACACTTCTTGAGATTAGCATAAAGTTTGTTCTCTTTCAGTACCATCAAAACATCCTTCAAATGCACTAGATGTTCCTCCCGAGTCTTGCTATATACTAGGATGTCATCAAAATATACAACAACAAACCGACCTATAAATGATTTAAGTACCTGATTCATCACGCGCATGAAGGTACTCGGTGCATTGCTGAGTCCGAATGGCATAACCATCCATTCGTACAATCCCTCTTTCGTTTTGAAGGCGGTCTTCCACTCATCCCCAGGTCTGACCCGAATTTGATGGTACCCGCTTCTAAGATCTATCTTGGAGAATACTACTGCCCTACTCAGCCGATCCAACATGTCCTCAATGCGAGGTATTGGGAATTTATACCCAATTGTGATTTTGTTGATCGCTCGGTTGTCCACGCACATTCTCTAACTCCCATCCTTCTTAGGCATTAGTCGTGCTGGTATGGCACATGGGCTCAAGCTATCTCGAATGAATCCTTTGTCGAGTAAGTCCTGGACCTTCTCCTGTAAGACCTCTGTTTCTTTGGGACTCATCCGGTAGTGAGGGAGGTTAGGAAGACTAGCTCCAGGCATCAAGTCGATGTGATACTGAATGTCTCGCAATGGAGGTAATCCCTCTGGTAAGTCTTCTGGAACTACTTCTCTGAATTCCTCTAGTAATCCCTTCACTACTAGAGCATGCATCACGCGGGATTCCTTAATGTCCTCAGTCATCTCCCTTTCCGATTGAGTGATTGTAAGAAAAGACTTCCCTTCCACCTTCTGAACTTTGGGTCGCTTATCCGATAATGGTAATAGTGTATACTTCACCCCCTCCTTCTCCAACCTATACTTGTTCTCCTTCCCGACATGTTGGGCATCTACATCAAATTGCCAAGGCCGCCCGAACAACAAATGACAAGCATCCATATCGACGATGTCGCAGTATACCTCATCTCGATATTTGCCAATCGAGAAAGGAACTCTACACCTCTCTTTCACCTCTATTCGCTCCGCCGCTTTGATCCATCTGATGGTGTACGGACTCGGATGTTTCTCTGTAGGTAATTAGAGCTTCTTCGCGACCTCCTTCCCAATGATGTTCTCACAACTCCCACTATCGACAATCAAGTCAAACACTTTCCCACCAATCGTGCACCTGGTGCGAGACAACTGGTGTCGCTGTGAACTATCCTCTTGCTTCGGTGCTAACATCATCCTCCTAATTGCGTAATTAGGCTCCACCACTTCGTCAACCTCTTCATAGTACTCTTCATCACCGTCGGGTTCACAACACACTTCTTCGTCCTCTTCCCTTTCGACAATGTTTATTGTGCGTCGATTTGGGCACTCATTTGATCGATGTCCCGGCTGATTACATCTATAGCATTTCCCCAATATTAGCTTGGCATATGGATTGTTTTTCCTTGGGGCTTCTTTATTCTCCACCGGTCTCTTTCCTTCCGCCTTGTCTTCTTTCATGTCCATACTCCCCGTTGGTTTCTCAACCACTCCTCTAGGTCGCTCACCAATCATCCTACTACTGCTACCAGGATTATCGTAAGTGTAAGCCCTTTTACTTCCTCCAAACCTTACACTCTGCTCTTGTATCATCATTTCTGCTTGGAGGGCCAAGTTCTTGGCTTCATTCACGGTTCTGAACACCGTCACTCCTATCTTATCTCTAATATGAGGCTTCAACTCGTCTACAAACAGTGCCACCTGTTGACCCTCAGTTTCCCTCAAATCATTCCTCTCCACTAACCTCATGAATTCAGCGGTGTACTCATGCACCGTCCTCTACCCTTGTCGGCACCGTTGATACTGTTGGAAAAGAATTTGCTCGTAGTCGGGTGGCAAGAAATCCCTCTACAGCAAATTCCTCATGCAGTACCATGACCTAATAGGTTACCGCCCTTCCCTTTGCCTACGGTGCTGCAATCGATCCCACCATGCAGACACCCCACCTTTCAATCTACAAGAAACCATTCTTACCCTTCTATCCTCCGGAACTTCCATATAATCGAAGAACCTATCGACCTCCGCCAGCCAATCTAAAAATTCCTCTATATTGAAATTGCTATTAAAAGAAGGGATATCTACCTTAAGACGGAAGTCTCCGCCTTCAGCATTGTCGAACCCTTGGGGGTTGCGTCGATATCCACCACCATATGCTTGTTCATTCCGGTCATCCACTCCACGATACCTACCGCCACCAACAACAACACCCTTTCTCGGTGGTTGTCCCCTCCGCTGCACAAATCCTTCCTCTTCCTCAGAAGAGCTGCCCTCAATTCTCCGGTTCCATTGATTTCCGGCAACAAAGTCATTGATAGGGCCGCCGCGAGCAACTACTACCCCCGATCGATTCCCAACAACGCCCTTGTGACCGTTGTGGTCCATCACCATGGCGTCGAACCGCGCCACCAGATCCTCCAAGCGTTGTTCTACACGCCCAAGCCTCTGCTCCATGGTTTCAACCACTGCCCTCGGAGCCCATTGATTGACTCCTTGGACTTCCGCATCCCGATCAAGGTCAAGAACGCGACCACCATCGACACCATCGTTAGCCGACATCTCCGCAGGAAATTGCCTTGCTCTGATACCAACTGACGCAGCGAGGAAAGCGTAACGAAACGAATCCAAATATGGATAGGTTTCCCAACAACAAAGAATAGCTCTTTGATGCAAACTCTGGTTGCGCACAACCGATAAGCGAAGATAATCCTCTCTCGAAATGTATTTGTAATTATGAATAAAACGTAACCCTAACATGTCTGACAAAATGGTATATATACTTCCCCATAAAATATCTAAAAGGGAAAAATCTAAGCGTACACGTGGAAATAAATAATGATATATACGTCTATAACCTATCGCATACACGGCCGTGCCTCTAGGCCGTGTATGTTTCTGGGCATGTGACGAGCGCAGTACACGGTCGCATACACGGCCGTGCCTCTAGGCCGTGTATGTTTCTGGGCATATGACGAGCGCAGTACACGGTCGCATACACGGTCGTGCCTCTAAACCGTGTATGTTTATGTGAGAATCCTGATAGAACACACGGTCGTATCTCTGGCCGTGCCTGAACCCATGTAAGCTTCTGTGAGGATCCTACTAGAACACACGGTCGTGTCTCTGGCCGTGCCTGTACCCGTGTGTCAACCTGTGTCCTCCACGATGTCCGCATCAATTAATATCTTCATCCTCGTCCCATTTAACAATGTGAGTTAAAAACTCTTCATTTCTCAAGTGGAAAAAGGCTCATCTTGCCCCATTCCACCTCACTAAGTGCAAGGCAAATCCTCACAATTGTATGTTTAACTATAATCTAAATTTTTTCTTGACTTAAATTTGGGTGGTTCACTAGAGTGGTTATTTCATGTTTATTCACGGTTTTGAACTATTAATTTAAAAAAAAAAATTCAATTAAATAAATTAATAAATACCAATTCATTCTATTAGTTATAAACATATTACGTATCTTAGAATAAGGATGTTACTGTACATGTGATTACATCTATATAAATTTGCTAAATAATATTATCAAATATTATCTGCAAATCATATACGAAGTATCACCGGACTTACATTGTATCTCCAATGCCACCCTAGCCAAGCTTTTGGCAATTCCCAGTGTCCCAATACTAGGATTTGTCCTCAATTTAGCCTACAATGCATTAGGTTCACATGGCGCCATCAAGTAGCCATTGGACTTAAAAGAGGTTCACGGGCCCAAAACAAGCCACTGTACCCATGTGAAAATCTATATAAATTGTCTTTTGAAAAAGACACAGAGATCAGGTCGATGGATCTTGGTGTCAGATACAAACAAGAACAAAATTCTGACACTTCTATAAACCCAACAAAACATGGGCATGTATGTGTCCAAACAAAACGTGTGTAGGAAAAATAATTTACCACAAGGAGTTGTGACTGGATATAATTTAACGAAATTTAATACATGCATGCGACTACAAAAAGTTATGAGAGCCAAGCCATAAAAACATAGGAGGTACATCAACAATTTGTCAAACTTTGAAAATTAGTACATGCTTTAAAAGCTTTTTTTTTTTAAGTTTTTTAAATTTATCGATGAAACTATATGGAATTTTTTAATATGTTATGATATCATTATAACATTATTTTTCATTTTTTAATTTTAATTATTGATTATGCACAACAATATTTTAAGTAAATCCCTAACAACCTTTTCTTTTTAAGAACCTCCTCATTATATTTTTGAATCTTTGAAAAGAATTCTTTAACATTTTTGTTTTATCTTTTTATGAGTTTCGTACCAATTTCTTTTAACCAACGCTATTTATATTTTATAATTTAAAATCTAATTTTTGTTAGAAAAAAATAATTAATTTGAGTTTCAAAAAGTATAAGAACCTCTCCCCATCCTTCAAGAACATCAAAAAAACAAATTCTTAACCTTGGATCTAGCACAAGTATCAAGGATAGACATGGTCTTAAAGAAACTAAATTAGAGCATCCAAATCTTTGTACGTTGGATTTCGTGGCTAACGGCCACACCATCATGACATTAATTATTTTTTAGTAAATCAAAATTCGAAATGAGAGAAAGTCATTGTCTTAATTTGTTAAATCCATACCTACCCCATCTCTATAATTCATATTATAGTCTTTAACTAAAAAAAAAAAAAATCATCTTACATGAGCAGTAGTTAAAGGCCAAAATGATTTGCTTTATTTCACTATGTGCATGCCCATGAAAGAATAAAAACATTATATAAATGAAGCTATGTTTAAACACAATGATTAGTGACATAATTCTTAAAATACTTGCTAGGTGAAAATCGTAAGTCCAATTTGCATGTGGTAAGCAAGAGAAGTACCTAGGGATAGTTCTGTTTCAATTCATATATCCTTTATATCCCTGTACTCTACATCATAATTAAGTTTATATTATAAACAATTATACAATTATTTATGGATAAAATAATTCAATTAAAACTCAATCTAAACCATAGATTTCTTTTTTCTTTCATTTCTTCTCAACCTTACACACCAAGCTTACTCTAACCCAATACCTAATCCAATTTCTAGAAGATAGAACCCACCAAAAAATAGAATGCTTATTTTTAGTAACATTCTTTATTGAT
Organism: Laguncularia racemosa; assembly: GCA_037954665.1. NCBI lineage: Eukaryota > Viridiplantae > Streptophyta > Magnoliopsida > Myrtales > Combretaceae > Laguncularia > Laguncularia racemosa. Next base: position 7,204,841 of record JBBMOL010000002.1, on the reverse strand, counting down.
ATTATAACACATAAAAAAATAATCTCACATTCAATTTCACAAGTAGATCCCATTTTTTATGTCACACTCCAATAGAAGGTACTGTTAAAAATAGATATACCAAAGGCCTACCCACTTTTTACTCTAGCCCATCAATGGTGATTCATCAACCAAGCATGTTAACACCACAACTACAATAATAGTGACACTAGACAAGATCAAATGATAAATATAGAAACCTAATCGCACCATCCAAGCCTAACCACAACTAGGCCCATCTAACTTTAATGGCATTGCACTAGCATAGTCAAATAATGATAACCCATCTCTAGCTACACTTCAGACTAAGCTTTGCATACCCAACCGGCAAAAATCCCGAAACCCACCACACACATCACCCTAACTCAAACATATTGAAAATAACCCAAACCATGGCATCCTCTAAACGAACCCCCTCTAACCTCAAGTCACCAACAACCTCTTTTAACCCATTAACTTTGGTCATCAATTCAACCTATGCATCAGTAAATTCAGAGCCTCCAACACTCAAAATCATCACCACCCCTCTCAAATATGTTCCAATAACCACTATCAACCCTTCCTAGAACCTCACAACCATAAACCTGACCACTTATCCCTAACTTTCCCCCCTTAATGCCACTCTTATGTCTCCCTTAACTAGTTATATTCCTTCCGACATACACATCCAAATTCACACCTTTACCCCTTGTCTTACTTATTAATGTTGTTATTGTCGTTCCCACCAAGTTATCACCCAACTATGTTGATGGTGTTGTTATAGCTCACTGCGTGAAATTATTCTCACCCCTAGAAATGTTTTGCTTCCTAATTAAACCCACGTAACTTGGCTTTACATCAATTACTTTATTTAAGCATCACTATTAGCCACAATCTCTTCCATCATTTTCATGGAGATCTATGACATCCTATTAGCTTATGAAATTTGGACTAATCTCCACAAACATTTCCTTGAGAATTCTATGGTAGGGGAAATGGAACTCAAGTGACATCTCTATTCCCTCAAGTTAAAAAACAACTCTATAGCCAACTACCTCTATGAGCTAAAATCTATAATCATCTTGCCTCCATCAATCAACTATTCAACTCCACAAACTTCATCATAGTTCATGTATCGAACTTATCAACCAGGAACAATTAATCCAGTGTCATTATGAATACAACACACTACTCTATTCCTACTACAGTCCATGCCTATAATACCTCTTCTTCCTCCATGGGAGGGGATAATGGTCATAGCATATCTAAACAAAGGGGCATGGTCGCTTTTCTAATTTAGATCCACAATCATCTCAAAGCCAACACCAAGGATCTATAATACTGGTCATACCCCCATTTTCTTATTTATCTAACCTTACTACCTATCATAAGCATTACTATACCTGATTATCACCTGTTTGGACATCAATTTTGTAGTCAATCAATTGAGTCAATATATAGATCTATCAAATGCTAATCACATGCAAGCATCCAAATGAGTCCTCTAACGTCTTTATGGGACCCTCTCTTTAGGCCGTCTAATTGTACACACATTCACCATCTCCTTGACTACAATTGTTGACGTAAACTAAGCTAGTTGTCCAAACACTCATCAATCCACCATAAGGAATGCCATTTTTCTAGGGTATAATCTCTACTCTTAGCACTCTAAGAAACAACCTACTACATTGAGGAGCTCTACAAAGATTGAATGGCAAGCATTAGCCTACATTGTTGCATAGTCTACTTGAATTTGTTATCTTTCTCATAAGGTAGGGGTCCCCATTCAACACTCCATCATCTTATTCTATGATAACCTTAGAACTATCTATCTATCAATCTAGTAACTCCGTTGAACATGATGACACAAAGCATATTGATTGACTATCACTTTGTGGTGGTTGCCACCAATTAAGTTTTCGTTTGATATATTCCTACAAGTCACTAGCATGTAAATATCCTCACTAAGAAATTATCAATAGCAATATTTCTTTATTATTGTTTACATTTGCACCTTAAGATTGAGATGGCATATTATTGTATTTTGTGTTACTTTTGCATTAAGGTAAAATAGTTTTTTTTTTCCTAATTAGGGTTACCAATCCTAATCTTTGTAAGTTTTCACTATACACTACATCATAATCAAACTCATATTACTAACAATAGTGCAATTTATTTATTCGAAGATCGGACTGTAAAGCAGTTTCCTTTTAGTCAAAGCTTACTTTTACTATGCCTTTCCCTTTCTAATGGATGCATTTTGTTATTGTCATTTATCTCTTTCTTTGGGCGGCTCTTATTAGTGTCAATTTTTTTTTTTTTAGGGAAAGGAAAATGGGTATAATAAAATTGTCAAATTTAGAAATAATTTAGAAAGATTTTGCAAAGGATCTACGCCCGTGTGAATAGATGATTGCCAATGATGCATACCTACGAAGCTATTGAATTGAACATAAATAATCATTATGGAACTCATCCCAGCTAGCTCTATATGGATATCTTTGGATTATTTAATTTTTATCTATATATAATTCATTATAATGCGATCCAATCTCTTTTATTCCTTTTTTAATCACTAATCTTATGTTTGTACTTCTAATCAAATGTAAGGTATAAAAATGAACAATGGAGATTGAAGAAACAACTTCGGTACTCCAAAATAATTTGGTAGGCCTCTGGAAAACAAAGCTTCGTTAATTTATTTATTTTTTTTATGAATACAAAGCTTCATATTTTAGCATAACATAGGTGATAATTTTCGCGAACTCCTCAAGAAAATTGTACCATCTTCGTTATTTTAATAATTAAAAAAAAAAAAAAGAAACAAGAAATCTATCGTCAATTCTTCCAGCTGAAATTTGCTATCCACATTCTTTTCATCTGAACTATAATTAAAGTTGCAAGTAATGAAAATATTCTGAACATAACTGATGTTAGGTTAATTTTGTAAAGTGCTAATATAGTCACGACGTTTTTCCCCCCATTTTGTACATTTCACATCACAATCTAAATAAATCATGTATTTATGCATTGATAGATGGCCAAGCCATCGAATTTGTCATTATCAATTAGAGGATGGATTAAATTTCAACATATAAATGTCGTGGGAAAAAGGTAAAAACCTTTTCATCTCAATTGACATTGATGATGGTCCATTTTATTCACTAGACCTCCAAGTTCGAATCCAACCCACAGAGGAATTTGAAATAAGAAGGTTGTAGGAAGAGCAACAGTTACCATAGCAACAGGCATCAATTCCACACTTCCTCCCATGATCCACTCCATGAGTGGAGACAACTAGTGGTAAGCTTGAAAACTACCCGATCTGCATCTCCCTTTATAAATAGCTCTCAAGCACATGAGGTACAGAGTTTACAACTTCTACACTTTTACAATCTTTTGTTGCTTATGCATTTTCTACTCTTTTTTCAAACACTAACTTGAGTATTAAAGTTTTTATACCGAAATAACTCATTAGCCCAAAGCTTCATTTTTTTATTTTTTTTAAAGGTTTATACATATTTTGACTCGAAATTTTCCATTTAGATCCAAACCTCGTACAAATAAGGATTTAGGAACAAAAACACAAATCAGACACGAATATTATTTTCTAACAATGATGAAACTGATTCCCCTCCTTGACATAATTTCAAGACATGCAATTTCATTTCATTCTTTGCATAAAATTTAAAATATGATGCAAGAAAAATGAGTTAAACTCTCATTACAAATAGATGAATAAAAAAGATAAGATATATAGATGATATTTCATATATTTTTCCAAGATTCTATATCATAACCCTTGAGTCTCTCCTCAGTTATTTGATCTAATTGTTTCATCATCTCTTTTGACAAATGATTCTTCCAATCTCCAATTTCTCCTTTCCTAAAAAATCCGCTATTTTGAACTATTGCATTGGACAAATTGCCCATATGAAAAACCCCATTTTGGTTCACTTCTAATTTCTTCAAATTCTCTATGCTACATAGTTTTATTATTTCTTGCACCACTCCTTTTTCACTCTCCTCATAAGAGAATGGCTGGTCCAAGAATTTTGCCAATTGGACAACTTGATGCAACGTATTCCTCTTCAAATCTTCATATTTTAACACCAAAACTTTGTTTGGATGTTCCAAGCTAGCTTTTAAATACCCTAAGACATGGTCCCAAAATGGTCCACATATGGAAACCCCCCTACAAAATAACTCGAGACCCTCTTCTATAGATATGGGCGGTTTATTGCCTACATTAACTTTGCTAAGGAAACTCCACATGGACACGAACACATCTTTTGGGTCTCTAATGATGCAAACAATTTTGCAATTAGAAGTTGTAATGGTGTTTGGTAATGAATCATAAGGCATATGAGTGGAAAATAATCTAGGTGAGGACCATGACTCTAGGGATGAAATTGGGTCTTTTTCATAAGCTTGGAACTCTATATATGGGATACAGTCATGAGGGTTTTTAACGAGTAACGTTTGAATCGGGGTTTCAGAGCATCTCCGGTTCATTATGGAGAAAGTGAGGGCTTTGAGCCAGGTCAAGCCGGTTTTCGGAAAAGTGGCCAAAAGGATATCTGTGGGCCGGGCCTTGAAATTTCGTTGGGCCCAAATAACTCCTCCTAAGAAATGGGAATCGTACCAAAATCCTTGGTGAATGTAGAGGTGATCTGTTATCCAACCCCTCTCTTTAGGAAAAGCTGAAGTGATTTCGTGATTTTGCTGCTCTTCTTCATCATGCTCCATTTCCATGTCCAAATTGCCACTTTCTTCCACCGGAGGATTTATACCGACGTCATCCATGTGTTGTTTGAAGCTTCGACTTTCTTTGTCTTTTTTTAATTGCTTTATGGACACGTCTTATATACATAATCAACTTGCTAATAATAAATGAGGACATAAGTTTTTAGCGATTAATGGAAACCGTTGCAATTTATTATGAAAGTATGAAACCATTTCCTATCATCATTAATGCAAACCCCAAACTTCTCTCTCCCCGACATTCGTATTAAGCGTTCCAAATAAGCAAATGTAATTATGAAGTTGCCATTTTAAATTACAGCTAAAATTATTACCAAACAAGTTGCAGCTAAATATAACCGATATCACCAAATGCACCTTCATTTTTAAGTCTAACCTCGATATGTAAGAATTATACATAGTTTTTTGTCGAGGCTATTGCAATCTATTGTATGTATAAATGCATGTTTAATCTCATATATCATTTTCAAATATATTACTAAAAATAGATAATTTTTTAAATGATTTAAAAAGCTTCATCCAACTTAGGATGGTGATTCAATCTAACTCGTCCTTCAAATTGCTTTCCTTTTTAGAGAAAACTACAATTTTATTCTTTAACATTTACCTACTTTTCTATTTGAATTCTCAACCCCATTTTTTTCTTCATTTAAGTTCTTAACATTTTCAAAACCTTACAAAAAAAAATATTTCTATTAAATCTATTAATTTTTCCATCAATTTGTGATACTTAATAACTTCAAATTAGTCTATAATAATTAAATTAATAAAATGATGATATTAAATATATTTATTTACATAATATAACAAAAAATAATATTTAAGATATTTAATGATATAATATAATAAAAAATACAAAAATAATAATTAAAATTAAAAAAGCAAGCCAAAAAACTTTGTATGTACCCTTATTACCTTAGACAACTAGCCTCAAGCTAATCAATGCATGCTTAATATGGATAAAAAAATTCAACATATTTAATGAAAATCCTATTTTTGTGGAATTTTAAAAATATTGAAGACTCGGATAGAAGAAGAAAAAAAAAAGATTGACGACTCAAATAAAAAAGTAGGTAAATATTAAGAATTAAAATTGTACTTTTTCCTTCTTTCTATTATTCATTAATGCTACTACACAAATTGACAAATGATTTACATAAATTCCTACATGTTGAGTATTATTAATTTACCAAAGTATTTAGAAATACTGTCACCATGGTCTATTCTTATTTAAGATTTTTTTACATTTTTATTATAGTAGATTTTATTCCAATGTATAGGCTAACACTTTAAGATTTGTACCTTCTATATTATTCTCAACCTTCATTAACCTTTGAACATACCTTAAAGAAAGACCTAGCATTGTCCAATTTTGGAACACTGGCTCAAAATTTATTGATTTCCATAATGGAGAAATTACTTTGTAGCTGAGGAAAGAGTAAATGTTGAAATTAATTAAAAAGGCAGGATTCTTCATAAAAGCGAATCAAATTAAACCAAAATAAAAAATAGATACAAACCGAAACAATCCATAAAATATGGTTTTTCAATATTCAACTCAGTTTATGGTTTAATTTGGAGAAAGCTTAAACAGTTCAATATTCTTATAGAAAGAAGAAGAAGAAGCAACATATTTTCATTTTTAAATGCCAACAAAGAAGCCCAACCCAACAACCCTTTACAAAGAAAAAGAGAAAATAAATAAATAAACCAACTCTAACCTTAGGACATTACTCCTAATCATCAACTCCATCCCTCCATCATTTTACTCTCACACAAGCTACACTTAATTGTGTTTACTCTCGTCTCTCACTTTAGTCTCAATTCCTTGTCTCTTTTAGCCTTAAATTCATCTCCTCAATCCTTAAACAGACAGAACCATTTGTTCTATGGGTGTATAATCATTTTCTCTTATCACTCAATCTCAATTCACAATTTTGATCCGCTAACTATTAGTATTACGTGTTGCAATGCCATAACATTAGGTAACAAGTACCAGCTGAGCGAATTCATTCGGTATTTATTCCTTTTTTAAATTTGTTCACCTCTTAACTTACTTGAAATGTAATATAGATAATCTAGCAAGGAATTTAAAGAATCAGTTTGAGTGGCAAGTTTAGTTTATTTAAGGGAAATTGCTATCTTATTAATTTTTTATTTTTGATATGCATAAATGTAGTTTAATTCAATTTTTACATTTTTTATAGTTTAGATGTGTATTATGTACAATGAAATGTAATCACAAGAATTAGGTTTTTTTTTTTAAAACAATTCTAATAGAACTAAGCCAAACCACATTTGAACCGATACAATTTAAACCCCAAATTATTAAAAGCAATTCAATTCATAATAGGTTTAAATTAATTCATTTTAAAGGCGATTCAATTTTGATTACCCTTACGCTGAGCTAAATCGAATTGAAACAAAAACACCCCTTTAAATAAGGTAAAATTGATTAAGTCATTCTTAATTTTCTTATTCAATTATAAATTTAATTCTACAAAGAAAATCAAATTTTAATTCTACAAAGAAAATCTATTGTTATAATATTTAAAGGTACAAATTGCTCCAAACAAACTATTTGTCAACGTATTGCAAGATCCAAAATTCAAAGAGAAATTTCAATAATGCAACTTACTTCATGTATCCACCACAATCCAAAATACCAAGAAAATATATATATATGTCCTTAAAGGCACTTTCAACTTGAAGGAAACTCATAACAATTATAGCGTACTATGAAAAAAGTGAAGGGTGAAATGAATAGATAGAAGTGAAAAAAGTTGATTGTGCATTTGCAAATATTGATTCTATATTTAGTTGCACTTTGAAATTGTGATTTAACATAAAAGTACATTTTACACATTAAAATTCAACTATTTTTAACTCTATCATGAATTTCTAGACACAATCCTAAACCCACACGAACCCGGCATAAGTTGTGTTAGGAGCAGAAATTGTGCACTTGGGTCTAATGGGTGGTATGTGGAGGGGTTAGGTCTAATGACACTAGTCTATTCTTTTTTGGATTAGATCAAAATTTTTTTTCACTAATAAAAGATGCAGTACATCATAAAAGAAATAATCCTATAACAATCAAAACACTTTCAAGAGTGAAACAAAAAAAAAAAAACACTATTGTAACTAGAGACCCTATTGGAGCAAAACACCCACAAGGGTGAAGAGAAACAACATAATCACTAAAACAAACCAAAACCACTAGGAAACTACAAATTCTAACTTTCTAGGACTTAAAACCATTGTCTACCCTTCTTCTTCTTCTTCTTGCCACGAGCTACTCTAAAAGATGATTTTCAAAAAAGCAAATTAAAAAGGATGGAGAGACAACAATGTCATCAAGGAAGTCTACTAGTGTCATGTTAAGAGAAGAGTTGGGTGCTTGAAATTCATCCGGACTCATGAACCCACCTTCTACTTGGGAATCAACATCCGCCAATTCATTTGCATTCACCAAAACTCCCGCTTCTCTTATGGCCCCACGCTCTTCACTTGGAGATGGAGAGACCTCATTGACTCTGTTTTCCAAAGAATTATCCAAAATTATAATGTTTACAAGCTCTTCTAAGGGACAAAGGTTTGCATTTAAAGTCCTCATAGAGGCCAACTCCGGATTTGAAAGACTAACTTCCTTCAATGGACAAGCAGCAATATCATGACCAAAGATAATGCGAGAGCAACTAGGAGGCTTCCATTGGTACTCACCAAAAATAGTGTAAAAAATCACTATTGGCTTGCATCACAACACATATCTGGGCAAAGTTCATTCTTTCTTACCAAGCCGTAATCAAGTCAACAATCAAAAGCTTACCAAGTCTACTTGCTATATAATTAATACCCTCATGGAAAATTTCCATAGGGATATTCCATAGTTTAACCCAAATGGGAATGGTGTTAGGAGCTTCACTTGCAAATGACATACCCACTTCCCAATGTTTAAGAATAAAATACTAACTAGCAAAGTACCAAACGGTTTCAAGGACCTTCAACACTTGACATTCACTCCCAAACATGGAAAGAAAAGGGTCTCTTTCATTACTCAACACTTTGAGTAGACCAAAACAATCCCATACTGGGCAATCTTCTCCACTACTAAAAAGGGAAGACTTAACATGAAACTGACAAACTATAGTATTTCTCCAAAGACAAGCTCCAAACTCAAAACACTTCTCGTGGTAGAGCCACTACTAACTCTTCCCCATCAAAGATGGGGGGGATAGAAAATAAGAAAACAATCAAGTTCTGGTAAAAACTTGCGATCACTGAACACATTAAACGGAACAAGGAAGGAGGAAAGGCAAGTCTACAAGGAAGAGCGAGAAGAAAGGAGGAAAAAGGCTGACGTCAAACAGAAGCTTAACTTGCGAAAGGAACGCAGAAGTTTGGCGTTGGACCACTGAAGGGCAAGAAGCACCCGAAGCATCGGTCAAAACATCTTCGAAAGACAGCCCATAAAAGGTAGCCTTATTCACAGAGGAAACAACCGCAACAGCTTCAAAAGCCACGGCAGTAGAAGAACCACTAGCAGCTACACGAGGGAAAAGAACGCGGAGCCCTTCGCTACCGGGAAGGGAGGCAACACTAGAAAAGACGGGGACTATCCCTTAGCCGAAAGAAACAACGGCTCGAGAGAACACTACGCAAGGGAGGAAGACGTCACAGCTAGAGCCGCAGGTGACCCTGTAGAAGACACGGAAGCCAATGCTAAAGACGATGCCAGAGCCAGGGTTACTCTGACTGGAATGGACGTTGGAAACGTTCCCGGCTTGGAAAGACAGATGGCAGGCTTCACCTTGGACGAAGAAAGGCCTACTTGTGTAAACCCGAGGAAACGCTGTAGAAGAAGAAACTCTCGCGTCGGAGAAAAACTTCAATACGAACAGCTTAAAAAACAAAAAGCCGGCAAACGGTGACGAGGACGAACAGCGAAGAGTGATGAGGACGGTCGGCGGACGGACGGAAGGAGACCCGAGGAGAGAGCAAGGAACGGTGAGGAAGAAAAGAAAAAAAAAAAAAAAAAAAGCCCTAGGAGGTAAACTCATACAAATTCATTCCTCTCTAAAAATCAATTTCATCCTTGCTTCATCAAAATTCGGCCGAAACATCATGATAATTCTCTCAACAATTCAAGAGCAACCCGTCCAAATTCATCTGTCCATCCACTGTCTGGATACAGTACCCAAGTATTTTTATACCAAACTATCACAACCATAACATGGGGGCCTCATTCGACACTTCCTTTACCAATAAACAAGTGCCTGGAAATAATGAAAAATCACCCCCCCTCCTTATCACCCTTTTGACAGTGCCTACGACGCGCATTAGCATTTTCCTTGCAAGATTACCAGAAGGAAACGATATCTAACATTAAAGAGGGAAGAAAAAAAAGTTTAAATACTCTTTAATGAGAGATTCAGCGATCAGGAAAAAAAAAATGCCCAATAGAGATCCATCTGTAACAATAGTCATGAATATAACAGTAGAATGTGCTTGAGCAACATCTTGATGAATAAACAAAGTGAAGTATTAGACAAAAAAGACCAGTCCCACAGAACTTAATAGCAACTTCTACTAAAAGCATACACGACCGACACTCCTGACATATAACAATCAGATACCCACGCTTCGGAAGCTTATTTACAGTTTCTTTCACACACGAAAGAAAGCTTCACGTAGAGCACAGATCAGAACTTTGCACTGACAAGCCATCTTGACACCAACCTGTATGTACACTTTGGCAAATTTTTTTTTCCCCTTTCCCCAGCAAACTTATTTACATGGCTGCCCTTCCACTTGACAATAGTGATCTTGTCTATGAAAAATTCATTCAGGACGGAAGCTTACTAGATTTGGAAGATCAGTGGCCTTAAGCTTTTTAATATCGTTTGCTGTCACCTTGCAGGACTCAAGCGTAAGAGACTTCAAATTCTTTAGCATTTTCAGATGACGCAGGCCACTCCCAGTGATGCGGGAATTAGAGACACTTAGAGACACCAGTCCAGTCAACCCTGCATTATGGCACTCAATTAGCAAAGCACACTGAAGACACATGTCAGCATTCAATTTTAATTGGTCCCTATTAGCAGGTTTATTTCAGTCCTCTTAATGATGAGAACCCAAGTGAATTACCAATTTGATATATTAATCATTCTTTGTTAAGCATTTCTGGGAACATCAAACACTGTTGAAGAGACCATGATGTTCAGTTTACATAGGCAGACCCTTAAACGGGAACGGCCATTTATTGCAAAGAAGCTTCAGGTTTTATATACTTCGAGATAGAAGGCTTCTAGAAGTTTAGGCAATCAACTTCATAACAACATCTTGGGGCAAATCAAACTGATCGTGTCTTTTGCAGTCTCCTCATTCTGTTGGAAATTTCTAACTGATATATCCCAGGGAAGCTCTCTTAAGATTTAATTATACCACTATCATTAGCCACTTTTAACAAGAGTCGAGAAATTAATTTATCTCCCTCCAGATTGGTGAACATGGAAATCACTTAATTTAGAGAAAATGTCTCTGGAAAGGATAGCAAAATTATTACAAAAATGTCATTGCATTACCAGAAATCAACTCCAACGTTTTGTCTGTCAAATTGCAATTCTGAGATAAATTAAGGTGCCTCAGGGACGTAAGTTCCTTGATATTCTTCACACCAGCATCAGTTAGTCCTCCACCACATATTTCAAGAGAGCGCAGATTCTTCAAATCTGAATCAACAAGTTTTCAATACAAGCAGAGGGGAAAACATTGATAACATAAACTAAAACATCGTAACTGAGAAGAAATATTCGTTCAACATCAAGCAGCTGCAGTCTAGTACAACGCAACGGTCAAAAAATAAAACAAAATATTAAAGAAAACATACTTCTCAGGTAGACAGTTCCCGAATCAGTGATGCGAGCTCCAAAAAGATCCAGATGTGTCAATCCAGTCAAACCTGCACAAGTTGAATTGGTTCAAATACTATTATATAATTGTTATTCTTTTGGGGGGTTAAAAAAGTGGGTAAAAATGATTTGCCACTTACGATGACAAGAAATTTCAATTTTTGTGAAAGTAAGCCTCAATGCACAATAAGCAGGGTGAAATTCAAATTTTTGGTTCCTGCTTGATTAGAGCATCTCTCAGAAGCTATGGGAAGGCAAATTCCTCTCTCCTCTCCACATAGGGAAGCAACAATAAGATGAATAGACACATTTGAACCTTACAAGACCTACTTAATTTGAGTCCTCCTTAATCCCTATAGGAACCATTCCAGATGTCCCTTTATCATCTACTTATCACCTCATTAAAATGAGAACTGCATGGGTTTTCTTTGTATATCTAGGATTAATGAAATGAGCAGAAATGTTTTCTGCCTTCAAGAATAAGAAAAAAAGCAAATGGTATTACCCCTTCAATATTACCCTCAACTGAGTACTTATTCACATTGTTCCTAGTCCAACAGGGTTAAGCTTTCACAACAGCTTCATTAAGTTTCTTAAGGCTTCAGTTAATGGCTCATTAGCTATGAAAGATAGGGTGTTCCTTCAACTTTTCAAATTGCATGCAGAAGCCGCAGATTTATAACATTACTATAAGGGCATAATTAGTCAAAACAATACAGTATCACGCTCAACTCAAAGTAACACTCAAAAAACTTAGAACTCAACTTGATTAGACTCACTCATCTAGGCTCAATTTTATTTATTAAAACAAAAAACTCCTGATTAAAATAATCCAAACTCAAACTCCAACTCGGTATTATATATCTAAGTTTGACTCAAGCTTAAATAGGTTGGCGAGTTAGTTGAGCCAAATATCATGTCACCCAAACTCAACTCAGTAAACTACTCGAGTAGCTCGAACTCGATAAACTACTCGAATAACTCAAGCTTGAGCTTGAATCAACTATTACCAAGTTGAACTCAAGTAAATATCGAGTTGAGCTCAATTAGCTTGCAAATAGTTTGACTTATTTATAATAACCCTAAGCATTACCAGATTACCAGAAGTACTAGTGCATCAAATAATAATTTGAATATTTCAAAACTAGCCTGAAGGATCCTCTATAAGTACCTACTCATGGGCTAATTTCTAAAAGGCCCCACTGGCTTATGCAACTCAGAGTCTCAACGTGTATGACAACATATCTCATAATGCTACAAGAATGTTTTAAATTCAAGTCAAAAATTGCTCAAGTTTTCCTCTCATTGTTTCAGTCAAGCCTATTGGGATTACAGAATGCCCTTAAGTACCAATTGTCAAGGGACTAAAGAAGTAAATATATAAATGAGCAAAGGGGTGTTAAACTCCAGTGCAATGGCACAAACAACAGAATCAACTGACACCTTACAATGAGATATGTACTCCAGAAAAAATTCATCCCTAGAAAATAATTTATTAAGGACACTTGCCAGTAAGAGCTGAGAGTCCAGAATCAGTGATCTGGCGAGCATCTAGATTAAGCAACTTCAGAGAAGAAAGTCCAGATAATTTTCTCAAACCACCATCAGTAACAGCAGTGAAGGATAGATTTATGCTCTCCAGATTTGTTAAACCTGCACGAAACAATTTGATGAACACAACTACAGGAAACTAACAATAGAAACACAAGAGCAGATATAAAAACATGATGTTGACAAATAAAACTCATGTATATGCCTTCTGCAGGATACTATCAGTGCAACAATTGCTGCTACCCTTGTTTAGTTAAGTAGCCAGAGCTGGAACTCACTTAAAACTGAAGAAGCAAGCTAACTATGCTGGAGACAAACACAGCACATGAAAATGAAGAATCTTCTTGTTGATATTTTTACCAATAGAATCTCTTTTTTAGAGTACATAAAATGTCACACCTCAAACCAGTAACTGAAAGATGTCCTAAAAGGAGAAAGTGCCTCACCAGAAAGATGGTAGAGCCCATGGTTTCCAACACTGGTATCAGACAATTCCAGAAATCTCAAAGCTCGAAGGCCTAAAATTGCAGTAACATAATGGCAAAAAAAAAATTAAATTAAATTAAAATAAAGTAATAAACGAGATGAATATGGAAATTGAAAATTCACCACTGCAATAAGTAAAGTAATCTACAAATTGTGTGGATGCTCATTTAAGCTTAGTTTCTCTCATCATGAAGAGAGAGAATCTGCCAGTTGCTGTAGATTAAACCCAGGACAAATCTGTTCTGGTTGAATTTCTCAAAAAATGGATCAATATTAAGCAAATGAAGGGATGCTTAAAAAGACACAAAGACTCATTGAACTAAAAAAAAGGACTAAATAGATTACCTTTCAAATGAAACAGACCGGAATCTCCAATACTGCAGGAATCTAAGTTCAAACTCTCCAAATTTGTCAAACCTGCTTAAGCAATTGCAAGGTCTACATGAATAAAGTGTTGGATAATTAGTCAGTTCTATCTACTAAGAATTCAATTCTTCTCACTGTCAGAAAAATGCTTGCTGACACTGAATGATAAGAAAAAGAAAATTGAAACAGAAAAATCACAGAATACACCACTTATATGCTATATGGTACAACAGGAGGTCTCCTCAGCAACAAAAAGAATCAGTTTGGTGAAGTTACTCTATGTTCATGTTCAAGCAGCCTAATACTTTATATATTTCTTTCATAGATTTTACTTTTAAAAGGATAATTATTCTGAGATAGTTACAGCCACTTAGAACTAGCAAGGGAAGGAACAAGCTACCTTTAAGGTGTACTAGACACACATCCGAGATTTTGTTGAAGCCCAGGTTCAACTCTCTCAAATTCCCAAGTGCTTCAAAGAGTAAAAATAAGAACATGGTTCATAAATATATATGTCTACCATTAACAATTGGGAAAACAGCCACACCAAAAATAGAGATAATAACAACAACAAAAGTACTAATAACTAAGTTACTCTGCATCTGGAAGCATATGGATTATGGAGAAAGTAACTTTGTAATGTCTATAAGCAATGACACTTATAAGTGTAAATAAAAAAAATGGTTAGATAAATATAACAAACTATCAACTCTTAGCGGTTCATTAGTTTGATCTAACCAATTTTTTTTTTAATATTATAAAACCAAAGAAAAAGGCATTGCATATAACATTTATGCTAATTACAAAGTTACAATCTCTCCCTTGACATTAATAATTTTATAATGTAAGCTGAGGCAAGAACTTACCGGAAAACTTCTCACAGCCCTCATCAGTCAAATGACATCTGTTAAGATTCAAGTACACCAAAGTACAAAGAGCTGCAAAAAAAAAAAACTACGTGAGATGCCAATATGCAGCAGAGCAAAGGCACAGAGAGAAGCAAAATTAGACAGATTAAAATAATTAAGACCATGAACACCATCAGCATACAAGGGGAAAAAACAATTTGAATGGTGAAAGCAAACCATTTATAAGCAATACAATGGATCACAACCAACGACAACTGCACTAACATGAAACCAGTTAAAATATAAGTCTAAATACTGTTTCCCCAAACTAATCAGGACGTATAATAATAATACCAGAATTAAGTAGATACAAACCTGCAAGGGAGTCCAGACATGCAGCAGTAACAAGGCATCCTTCCAAAGTCAACAGAGATAGTTTATGCAAACCTGCAACACCATAAGAAATGTTCTACATCTTCACAGCAACAAAGCAATGAATGATTCAATAAACTACAAACGATCTACTGGAGGAAAAAATTGTTCATGACAGATGAATATGGGAATGATATAGAGTTACCTTTCAAATGTTTAACTCCAGCATCAGTGACCTTACTGCAAGCAATTTGCAAAGCTCTCAAGTTTCTGAGACCTAAAAGGAGGACACCATCTATCAGTCATGCATTGTGAAAATGCTGCCAGTAATGAGTCATTTGCATCCTGAACTAGCACAGATTTTCATGCATAAATCTTGCACAATTAAGAAGGTTCCAAGCTCGCCAAAACACCTTTCTCCCTACAATAGTGGTGCACCGCAGGGGTTCTTCAGCTTTAGATGTCTTGAGTAACAAGAAGAATGGAACCCTTTTTTCCTTTTTCTTTAATGAAAATGTCAATGCATCATTATGATGGATACTTTGAATCCCATGCTCCTTGGAGTTCAAGACCATCAATTTGATAACAACTCCAAATTTACCCCCAAAAAGACAGCAACTTCAAGTAGTTTACATGCATATATGGCAATAAATGACTAATGAGCACATCAAGACTGCTTATACCAACTAGAGTTTAGACATCCATTGCAGTATAACAAGGTCTTCACAAATCTTGTAGTATTTTTGGATAGGCGCATATACGATATGCACAAAAACCAAGCATATTCCACAAAAATTAGCAGCTGCTTTGGTAAAAATAATCATCGCTTGAGGCAAAATCAGAGAGAGGGACAAAGATGATACGCAGATCACAAGAAGGTCTGTCTCTGGATACCGAATAAAAAGGTTTATGTTTGGATTGATATAAACACTCAGTAAAAAGATTAAGAAAACAAGCGGAGGTAGTCAGTGGCAAACAGGCCAACCTAGGGAACTGATCAGAATATCATAAACTGAAACTCTTGCAGAATCAGACATTTCTGATGTAAACGTATAAACTGTAATGCTACCTGAGAGAGGCTTCATATCAGCATCGGTAATTGAGTTGCACCATTTGATATTAAGACTCTCTAATTTAGATAAACCTGGAGAAATTGAAGTGTTTCGTAAGTTGAAATGAAGGTGTAAATACAAGAATCTCTAGCATTAGTAACACACAAGAAGCCCAAAATCAATAACACCTAACTTCCCTAGAGAGCATGTCTTCCATATCTCCAAATACATCTATATACATAAATAAAATTTTATTTAGAAAAGAACCATGTGAGAGTTATCGTACAATATATTGGGCCATTAGTCTTGAGATGCATGCTTTCCTAAATATGAGATAATTGTTAACAAATCAGACAACAGTTTAGATGCTTTATGTGCTAACCTCACGGCATTGTCAATCCTACATGATGTCTCCTTATTTCCTATACTGATATTTACATTTCAATTGCAGCCAAACTCCCCTTATGTCATCTTTGTCTATTCCTCTATTTTTATTAATCAATTAAATCATTATTGTCGCCATAGCAAGCATTTTCAGGCTATACTGATAGTTGATCTAATCCAATATATCAAGAAAGGAGGGGGAGAGAGAGAGCAACTCATCCTATCATAATGAAAATAGCAACCTTTGACCTTCTGTTTTATAAATAAATATTATACATATTTCATAGTGGTGGATGTATAGCCATACACATACCTTCAAGATAAACAAGTCCGCCATGGATTTTAGGACATCTCTCCAAATTTAACTTCACTAAGTTCACTAAGCCAGCTAAAATACTCATTCCTTGTGCAGTGATTGCATTATTTCTCTTAAAGCTCAAACTTGTCAAATTCAAAAGACCTAAAGAATCAAGAGTATCAACAAAATATTATAGATAATAAGAATATAATGTTTCCAATATCAGAAACAATATATTGGGACAAAAACAAGTAAATGCTTTTTCCAGAGCTAATAGGACTAAATAAAGTTGCGTTCTTAAGCTCTTGTGATGAAGAGCTTGCAGCTAGAACCTAACTAAAATAGAGGCCTTGATTGAAGACACGAGAACCAACCTCTAAGGTTAGACAGCCCATGATCTGACACCAGCTCACAACAATTAAGATTCACAGATTGGAGATTGGTACAATTCTTCAGACAAGTAAGGCCAGAACTCGTGACTTCAGATTCAGAAAGATCTACAGAAAGCAAAGATAATCCTTGTGAAGAGATCATGTCCAACCAACTGTCGTTCACCCCAGGGTATCCCCCCAAACAAAGATCCTGCACATTTAGTTGCAGTTTGGCTTTAAATGCAAAGCATAGAAGTTAAATTTGTAACTTAAACAGTAATGAATCCTTGAAGTCATAGTTGCAACTTAACAGTTACAAATCCTTGAAGTTAAATTTGCAACTTGAACAGTTATAAATCCTTGAAGTTATTACCTGGAGAGCACAGTCTCGAAAGGCTTCAAGAGAAACCTTGTTCAAGCGCTCAGTATATACCAACTCATTGAAGATCAGCTGAGTAATATCCCTTGGCAGGTTTGCAAAGCTGGTGTATTTTTCTATGTCCTATCACAAGGGAGAGAAGGGGGGGGTGGAGAAGAAAGAAACCAAAAAAAAAAAAAAAAGGAAAAGAGCAATAGCCAAAAGTGCAGAGCTATAAGATTATTTGCTGGATGAGGAATAAGCCAGTCTAAGTAGGATCATGATATCAACTCTCTATACCTCAGAGACTTTTCGGGCACACAAGTCCATCAAGGTCGGGCATTTTTTATGTCCCTGTCGAGTATCAGGAGCAGGCCGAGAAAACAGTGTAGCTAACCATTTTGAACTCCCACTTTTGCAATATTTTCCAGAAACACCTCTCTGAAGAACATCATCATCATCCTGTTGGTTCGTCTTTCTGGAACACGCTCCACCCATTGAGATAGCAGCTTCTAACAGATAAATATCATAAAACAAGGTTACACTCAATTACAACCATTTAATTTACTTCCTCCCATAGCTTCAAATACATGCCGGATGTCCTGAAATCACAAGTCAGCCACAACTATTCGGTTTAAAAAGCCTGCCTTCAAAGTCAAGCCCGTCAGGCCACATACAAAAGTACAATACTAATGAATAGTAGAACCAAAACTACGGGTTATGGAGCTACATCTCAAGAATGAGTAAGAGAGAGAGAGAGAGAGAGAGAGAGACCATGATGAAATTGAATTGCAATGTTAAAAATACCATAGTGAAATTATTCTTATTTTCTCAGAATTGTAAAAGTATTTTAGAAGTTTGGACATGTATAATCTATTGCAATTAACACATATGCATAATGGAAAAATGTCAATCTGCACAGATCAAGGAAGGAGCGCAACATTACCGCAAAACAAATATATACAGAGACAAGGAGGGACACAGTATACAACAAGCACGTTTAAAACTTTTGATCTCAAATAATTAGGGGATTCACAAAATCTATACAAAATGAGAAACACACAGAATGCCTAACACAAAACGTAGGCGTACGTAATCCAAACTGGTCAAACTTGGTGAATATTCACAAAGCCAATTGATCTTCTGCTCGGGCTTATTGATATCTGATCACTCAAGCTGACTTTCTATCTTTTAAGTTTAAATCAAGGCTGTTCAAGTTCAAAGTGGATTTAAGCCTCAATGTATCAAGATGAACTATAACAAGCACCAACAATCTTAATTATCTCCTAGTTGAGTATCAACTTCAAGATGAGCTCAAGGTCAAACTTGACCAGACAGGTATTTCAGGTTTACATTCTCAAGAGTCATGCATGATGAATCAATCAAATCCAGTCGGGATAGTCAATGAAAACTGATGGGGACAACGCATTAAGATGATGTTCCTGAGCATTAGTAACTCAACGGAATTTTTCCCCAGTTTATTTAGTTAATGATGTTTTCTTCTCTAACTTACCATCTTTGATGCCAATAAAAATATAAACCTCTCTTAACTTATATTAGTTTTCTATTGAAAAAGCCAGACAGCAGGATATAAAAAAAATATCTGTCAGTAGCCTGAGCTCAGTAACATGATATTACCTAGCAGACAATGCAAAAGCATATTCACAGGGGGGCGGGAGGGTGGAAGAGGAAAAAGAAAAAAACTCCCTTGCACCTTCACAAACACACAGTTATAAGTTAGAACCCCGAAGCAACTTGCAAGGAAGAGGAAATATTCAAAACATTTAAAATCAAGATAAAACCAGCATATAAAAATGGAAAGCCATGCCATATCAGTTTTCTCAACAAAGCAGAGCTACTAATAAAGAAATAGCATTATGAGAAAAGGTTTAACAAAAGCCAGTGATAACACACCAAACCGAATATGTACCAAAAATGGAGCTACTTTAAACAGTATATGATCACCAAACAACAAAATATCGACATCCCCTCACTACAAAGTAGAGAATCACAATTCTTTACTAAATGGATTATTCTCGTTCTTCCATAAGCCCCAGAAAAAAAAAATTTAAAATGTCATCTTGTCATGTTTCGTCATAGAAATTTCATTTCCTGCACAAACCAACGCCTTAAAAAATCACAAAAAGTTTCCAACTTTAATTTACAAACTATCATTTCAACACACTGAAACAGAAGCCAGAAAATACCTAAAAAAACGAAACTTTATTATACCTTAATATGATCAAAATCAATTTTTACTCGTAATCAACATCATCATCATCCATAAAATAAGATAAAAAGAACGCACAAAGCCTTTCCATGAAAATTTCCAAACACAGAGGCACTCTCTAGAGAGAGAATGGGAGAGCGAAAGCTGAAGAGAACATGGCACCAAGTATAGAAGAGACGAGAGAAGAGAAAATATAAAAAAGAGAGGAGTGTTTCAACAACTGTGGGCGTGGGCGGTGTATGTTAGGTTCGTAACGTTACGAATCAGATTCCGAAGCTACGGATGGGAGCCACGTGCCATATGATTAAGCGGAAAACGAGGTTTGGATTAAGTGGCCTTGGAAAATGGAGATAAGGCACAAGGCAGAGAGAGATGGGGGCCACTTAGGTTGGATTTACAATCCGACCCCTTTTCTTTTTGCTTTGCTTTGCTTTATCCACGGTTCTGGTGTGGGGCCCATCGGTTTTAGCATTTGGAGGATTATACACGCAACATTAAATCAATTCAATTACTTCTAATTAGTATGGTTTTAATTGGTTAATGAATGCGTTTAGCTTTTAATGAGTCGCCATGATTGGTCATGATTAAGAAGAGAAAGGGGATTTGTATGTTGGTGTAGTACTTTTGTCTCTCCTCCTTGGTAATGTCCTTGCATGGACTCTGGCATATACTTCCACTTCCATTTTATTTGTGTATTTTACTTAAGTTTCATTAATAGCCTATTTGGTATACCTGTCAAGACCCATATGAATAACTTATTGATTACACGTTTCAAAGAAGATGTTTAAAAATTTGGAAAAATATTAATCGATGGTTATTTAAATTAAAATATTAAGAATTTATTTGATTTCAATAAATATTTATCTTAAAATATATTAAAAAATAATTATATATATAATATAAATTTTAAAAAATAATAATATTTAAAACAAGCCAAGAAACTTTTTTTTATCTTTTCTTTTAATTTTTTTTTTTATAATTTGAAATCGTCCAGCCGGATTTAATTGCAATTACGCAAGTCATTGATAAACTAATATAACTTTTCACGTACGCAAAGTTTTTCCCCCCCTTTGTTTCTTCCAGGTACATAAAACATATTTAATTCACTATTTTTGCCTTTTCTCTTTTCTTCTGCTTTGGCCTTTTTCTTTTTCTTTTTTATTCCCAATGATGTAGAAATGAAAATTAAAGGACAAATGATTTTTTCTTTTCTTAATTTACCATCTAAATTTTGAACTTGTTAAATACAATTCTCAATTAAACTTTCAATTGTCTCCCTGGCCTACCACTAATGCATCTTTTAACAATAAAGAGCAATATAAAAGCGTGAGTCCTAAGAAGCCAAAATCCCATCAAATATCCACCACAGGAAGAGATTCGATTAAATATTGCATTTGGCTCAAATTTCACATAGTTAAATTGAAGAAAACACAAAAGTTGAATTTTTTAGGTGGAGAAGACACGAAACATAGAGGAGGCATTTTTTTAACTTTCCAATCGCTATATACCATTCATACTATTTCAAACGCTTGAGCTGGACTCTCATATCCTGGCTCTGTTACTTTCTTTCAGTAAGGGATGTCCCTTGCCTTATACCACACGGAACACATTACAATTTCAAGCAGGCAAGACTTGGAAGTTTTGATTAGGTGTGAAACACATGAGAGATTTATATAGACAAAGACTGGAATAACATTGTTACACGGCTTGTCTTTCTTGGTTCTTCATTGCCACATACCCAATGATGCAACTGCGTCAAACATAGAAATGCCTGCATTTATGAATGAAAGGGCAAGTTAGGTTTTCGACGTTAATAATTCGGATGATACGAAGGAGGAGATTCCTAAAATCCTAATCGAGGTTATTGGTTTATTTATTAAAAAAAAAAAAAGGAATAAATTCTTTCGTTGTCTTTGCTTTAGGCAGGGCCTCTGTAGCAATTATGAATATCACGTTATGCACTACGACCTCATAGCAACATACATGTCCTTGTTGAACAGAAAAAACAGCAGGCTGTTGCTCAGGCTTCAGATGAGCCGGCCTTTTCCACTTCTCAAAAATTATAAATTGCAAAGCACTACCGTTATGTTTCATAAATTAAGTGAAACGCGAAAATACGTAGAAATAGAAGAAACAAGTAAAAACATTTTTTTTCCATTTAAAAAGAAATTAATAGAAATAGATGAATATAAAACTATAATTATAAAATTGCTCCTTGCAATAACATTCACCAAATGGAATGACTATCATATCCTAACTTCATTTCTCTCCATTCCCATTTTGTATAACCAACCAAAATAAAATACAAAAAAATAGAAACATCTCTCCATTTTCTTTGTATCCTTCCAAACATGAAACGGAAATTATAATTCTTTCCATTTCCATTCATTTCTCTTTCTTTCCATCCATCTGCATCTATTTCTCTAAACACAAGGAGTTTTGCAGCACCAACAATAATACAGACTTTAGAAGCTCCTCGAAAGCCCGCTGATCATCCATTTGCGTAAAGAACTGAAAAGAATGCACAAGTCGGCCTAGGTCAGAATACTTTGATCTGAGCTCAAAGTCGGAACTCTGTTAACAATATATGCTCATCCCTAATGGACATAGAAATGCTTAAGTTTTTTTTTTAAAAAAAAAAAAAAGAAGGTGAGAAGAGGTTTTACTTCATAAGCTTTTTCATGTTTGTGACGATTAACAAAGAATATGTTTGTGAGGATGTGAAAGGGAATTCCTATATCTCAATCAAGGTGTTATTTATTGGGGGCCAGAATCAAGGTCAGTGATTTATAAGGGGGAGCTCAAATGGATTCTTTCTTTTGTCTTTGCCTTACGTAGGGCCTTCAAGCCAATCCTCATTAATGAATATCACGTTATTCACATAAATCTAATCCTGTCCCAGTTGAAAAAAGATGAGCCAGCCTTTATGGTTTTGAGAAGAACGCGAGAAGTGCTGCAGGACCAATCATGATAAACACAAAAGCACTTCTACATAGCAATCTGATGAATGTTCTAGCTTCTCCAAAACAAAAATGGGTACGAAAAACATCGTTCCATGTTGTATATAAAAGGGTCTGATTTGGCCCATCTCCGGCCTACAGGGGTAAACAAAAAACAGCTCATAGGTAAGCAGTAAGCTATTTCATTTATTCAAGTCCAAGCTCAAACTTCAATAGTTCGAGTAGACAAGCCCGGAAGCCTAACCAAGCTCTAACGAAACTTTATATATATTGAGCTTCCTAATCTATATTGAGCTTCTTAATCAGAATTGAGCTGAGTTCGAGTTTTGATGTAATTTTTTTTAAAAAGAAGATAATTGTTATAAAAGTAATCAAGCTTAATGCCAAATCAACTTAGCCACCCTGAGCTCAAGCCGGTTGAGTAACATTGAAGTAGAGCTCATAGCTCACCTAGTCTAGTGGTTCATCCAGGATTTTTCCTTTTAATGTAGTCCATGAATTATATTTGTTCCGATCAACCCCATAGGTCAAATGAGAATAGAAAATTACATGTACAACAAAGCAACCCTCTAACAGATAAAATCACACAAACATATGCCTTGCAGCCATTGCAGAGCAGGTTTTACTACAACGGTCATGCACAATCACTAGCATAAAATTTATAGCAAGCGCTATAATTTTAGCATAAGCAGCAAAAACATTAATCCTAAGACTAGTCAAGTAGCAGAGATGCAAATAAACAACAAAATGGTGCTGCCAAACTACTAGAAGCACAACAGAAGAAATAAAGACTCATGAAGTACTATTTAAAAACCGTTGGAAGCTTTGGACAGTCGCTCAATCTTTAAGCCAACTTCCATAAAACCTCAAGTCGCTAATATTAAAACATACATACCCCTTTCCATTCTCATTCAACAAACCTTCGATCGAATCCCTATCCCCTGGCAGAATCTCCATTCTCAATTTCTATCTGATGGCTGATCCCGAGAACATGTATTGTCTCACTTCTACAAGCAAAATTCCCTATGCATTTTCATCAGAGCTCACTAATAGCTCGGTGTGAAGAATGATGAGGATTTCTAAAGCTTAAGCTATTCAGTTTTTATTCAATGCAACTAAATGCAATATCCTAGTAAACACAACGGTCAAAGATTTTGACTTTGGGCGCTTGCTCACTCCTTAAGGCAACTTTCTTGACTATAAAACCGCAAGCTTATTCAAATCCAAATTTGAATACCTTATCCCACTTAGACAAAGCTTCAACGCAACTCTACATCCTTTTAGGATCGCAATTCACAAGTCTTCGCACTCAGTCTCATATAATAAATCCCATAATCATCTCACCATCTGCCTTTCGTTTGCAAAGCAGCGAAGTTTTTTTCCAAGAAAAGCTTATCAACTATTAAGTCCCAAGAATGACTATAATTTTCAGAAGTCAACTTCAATAAAACTAAAGGAGATTATCATATAAACATTGAACGAACAGATATTCCCTCCAAGGCAAGTTTCCTGATCGAAACGCCACAAACTTTTTAGCGTTTGAATGTGAATACCTAACCCCATTTTCCCAACAACCCTTCAATCAATTCTCTAGGCAATTTCCGCACTCCCGTTTGATCTCACAACTCATCCCAAAATCATTCGTTGTCTCCCTTCTCTTTTCAAAGCAGCAAAATTTATCCGTGCATTTTCAACAAAATCTCATGATTCATGAGAATTGTCAAAGGTCAACTTCTATTCAACTAAAAATAATTATCGTACAAAAATTAAAACGTTGAACACTTGCTTCCGCCTTAAGGCAATTTTCCCGACAGAAACACCGCAGACAAATTAGCACTCGAAGATGAATATCAAATCCCGTTTTCTTCATCACCATCCTATTCATGACCCCATGGCTTGCATTCAAAATACAATTATCATATAAATCTTAAATACTGAACAATTACGTCCTCCTTAAGGCAACTTCCCCGACCGAAATATTGCAAACTTATTAACACTCGAAGGCGAATACTTAATACCATTTTCATTCAACAGCCCTTCAATCAATTCCTTATCCTTTTCAGGATCCTGTGTCTCGCATTCAATCTCATAACTCGTCCCAAAGTCGTACATTGTCTCGTCAAGCTCCAATTTCAATCCCTTCCATTCATACACTCCCCTCACATTCCTAAACGCACCTAAACACACCAATTCGCTCACATTATAATCCTCTTTAACTCTCCTTGAAATTTCCGATTGCCCGATCCCCAAAAGTCGGCTCGGTTCCACGACACAAGCTCGGCCAAGGGCAGGATCTAGGGGCTCTTCCTGCTCCTCGATTCGACTAATTCCACCCAAAATTGACGGTTTGGATTTCATTGAGAGGACGCAACGTGAGTCGAGGTCATAGAACCGGAGGCGAAGGGCAGCTAGGTTTTTGGAAAGCTCCGAATTGGTGCCATCGAAAAAGATGTTTTCTTGGATTAGGGTTTTGATGTGGAAGGGAGAGAGAAGGTCTGAGAGCTTTTGGTGGGTGGATGAATCGGGCAAACGAAGTTTGACTTCAACTTCCATTAAGGGCTTAGAGTCAGGGTTTCGGGGAGGCGTTCGGGTGGAGAGAAAATGGAAGGGAAGCGTAACGATGTTAATTTGATGGGGTTTTAAGCTCCATTTTTTAGGTAGGATAAACGGGTATATGGAAATTGGGAATTTTGCAGTAGCTATGTTTGGTTGTTTGGGTGGTTAAGGTTAAGTGAAGCTGCAAAGGGTAGGATAGGAGAAGAGCGAAGGAGGGTGAGTGTCAAAGTTTGAAAAATGAATGTTGGTGTATGGATAATCTGGAAGAGGTATATACGGTAAGTAGGGTTGGTTTTGCAATCTGCACTGCTAAGTCCAGTTTGAGAGCACTTTTGCTTCGCTGGTGTACTGGCACGGTGGTGGAGGTTGGAAGTTGAAGTAGATGGGGGGTTTTCCGGTTTTGTGGTGGAGATGGAAGATGGATAACAAGGGAGATGGGGCTCTTTTACTTTTTCCTTCTAATTTTTTTTATTTGATTTTAAATGGGTGTGTTCGGTGCTGCCGGTTCACAGTTTTTTTTTTTTTTTTTGAAAAAACAGAAAAAGGTGGGGAGGTCCACAATTTCAAACCTTTAATTCTCATCGGAATAAGATCAAAATCAAACGCATACATACCAAGCGAAATCATGTTCAATTTTTCGTATGCAATTGTTCTGAAGGGAATGATCTGGGATTAATTCTCAATTGCCCTTTTTAAGTTTGGAGAATCAAAAATTTTTTTAATGTTTAAATATTAATTATAAAAAATAACAATTTTCCCTTTTAAAATCAAATCTAAATATAAAAATAATGATAAAATATGAAATCAATTGCTATAAACAAAATATAGTACTAAAAGATTAAGTTACTTTTTAAACACTTCATGTTTCATTAAAATTTAACTTCAAAGTGCTTCTACATCCACAATCTTCCATTTTATGGAGAGATTTAAAGCCACCCCTCATCTTTCGAGCTCAAGGGCTTCTCCTGGTCAAGGAAAACCCCATTGTTAATGGAATATGCTTTCTATTTAAAATATTTTTATGAAAAAATACATATTTTTATATATTTTACTGTATTTATAAAACATGCTTAAAAGATTTTTCAAGTAACTAACATGAACTTTATGTAAAATATAGCGGTAACTTGATAGAGTTTTATCAATATATTATCATAAAATACATTATAAATCTTTTGCAAGACTATAAAATATAAATGAAATTTCAATATTTATGATCACAACCTCTATGCATTGTTTTTATAATTTTTTAACAAGTGTTTTAGGTTTTTTTTGGTCCCGTTAAAGCTTTTTCATTTTCAAGTATAATTTATAGGCTAGTTCCAATGAAAAATCAGATAGATTTCACTTTTATTAGGAGTTAGAACACTTACAATAACAAAACCAAACGTATATATGCCAATCGAATAGAGTTCACTAAAGCTTTTATGCGATTGTATTCTCTACCCTTTTTTTTGGGGGGTGGTGGAACCCTCACATTTGATTTATAACCAAATACAAAGGATCCAATAAGATTGTATCCTCTATCTTTACATTTATATATTGATATATATATATATATATATATTGATTTAATTGATGCAATTTTTCATCACTTGAACTTTATCTTTACATTTAAAAGAAGAAGAAGAACAACAACAAAAACAACTTAGCAAACAAATTAAAATGGGATAAATATATTTTCTCCAAACAAAATGGGCTTGAATTCCACTCCCACATGTTTATTGTTTCAACTGCATTGGACCATCCTAAAATTTTTAATCCTCACATATTCTATATTGAAAAAGAGGTCATTGTTTTTAAAAATGTACATTTTCCCACGTTAAATAGGATTTCTCAAAGCGTTTCTATTTCTTGTTTTTACTTCACATTGTTTTAAAGTACTTATTTCTACACAAGCATTTTACATGCATCATCTATTAATGTGCATATATCAATATGTTATCTATTCTTCGTAATTATTTAAGCTTGATGTCTTTAGTGTTTCAATTTTTAATTGGATTTATTATTTTACCAAACAAACCCTCCAATATAAAACATGCTATAATTGAAAAAGGATATTTAAGTGTTTCTTCTGAAATATAATTTTTACTCAAAAAAATGCTTCTATCACAAAACAAAATAATACTAAAAAAATTGTTATTCCATTCAAATCTTATTCAATTCTAACAAACTAAACGTAAAATAATTAACCAATGAGATTCCTAATAAAAAGATTAAAGAAAAATGGCCTTTACCTCCATATACCAAAGATTTGGGCTGTTAAAGACTAAAAAAGAGTATGCTTTTCTCTCATACATAAATGCTGTTACCCTGCTATTGATATCCAACACTCCACCTAACTCTACTCCATTAACTTCCTTTTGGTATACCAGTAAATTTACTTTGTATATGTTTTTAATCATTTATTTTTTATATCTTATCTTTCATCGTTTACTTGATATCTTTATAAAAATAGTTATTTTATTGTTTTCACAAAAAAAACAATGAAGAGAAAGAAAAAAAAAACACA
This sequence comes from Laguncularia racemosa, assembly GCA_037954665.1. NCBI lineage: Eukaryota > Viridiplantae > Streptophyta > Magnoliopsida > Myrtales > Combretaceae > Laguncularia > Laguncularia racemosa. Next base: position 7,176,828 of record JBBMOL010000002.1, on the reverse strand, counting down.
CACACACACACACGCAAGAGGAGAAAGAAGGCTATTTTTTTTTTCTTTGTGCGGTTTTAGATTTTTTTTTCAACACTTGTAGAATTGTAAACCAACAATTTTAGAATCAAATGGAACCAGTGATTCCACATAACTATTAAGAAAGAATTGGATAAATGCAGTTTCAAACATAATTATCATATGTGTTTATATATTTTTTAATTTGAAAAATATTGAGTGAATTGTAAAGATTTGAATGTGCCCCAAACGCTTGATACAGTGCATTTAGATCCTTATCTTCCAACTAGCGTTTGGATTCTAAATCTTCTACTAATGTATTTTCGAACCCAAAATTGCTATTTCATACTTAAAAAACAATAAAAATAACAAACAACTAAAAATTACCAATTTAATATAAAATTACAAAAAAAAGGAAAAAAAAAATCTAATGTGATCACAAGATTACCATCCCGCAGCTGCCTCTCAATGAGTGGCCCTTACACTATAAAGTCATTTGTTAATTGGCCCCATAGATAAAAGAATAGAGTAGCTATAAAAATCATCTATTATTTAAATAGGAATATTCATGGTTTGATTCGGTTTAGTTTAGAAGTTGAACCAAATCTAATCTCATTTATAATGGTTCGGTTCAAATAATTAATGAACCAAACAGTTTCTAATAGTTTAGGGTTATGAACTATACTATTTCAAATGGTTTTTATTTAATTTGATTTGATTTGAATCATTTTGAAAATCACTTTATTATAGTTGTTAATACTAATATATATCTTAGTTTTCAACCAAACATTAATATTTAAATTGAGAAATATTATACTAGAATTTAGATCATATAATATTATATCTATGTGACATTACATCTGTGAGGACCTAAACTTAAGCAATAATGTTAAAATTAAAATAATATATGTGTGTGTGTGTGTGTGTAAGGTAAAATCAATGTATATATATATATGTTATATGCTAAAAATAAAATAAAATATATAAAATAAATATATATAAAAATAATAATAATAATAATAATATGAATTATATGGGCATATATATATATATAGAATATATATATGTAAAAAAAATGTACATATTATATTATATTATATTATATTATATTATATTATAGCTAAAAAGAAAATAAATAAAAGAGGAAGGCAAAAAAAAATACAGAACAACACCCTCTTTCAATGTCAACAAAATTAAGTAATATTATATATATATATAGACATTAGAATAGAGAGAGAGAGAAAAAAAAAAACAAATCATCAAAAATTAGATAAAAAAAGAAACCAAAACTCTCTCCATTTCATCCGAATTTTCTGGGCAAATTGAAATTGAAATTTCCAACATGCAATCATCAGGATAGGAAGAAGAACAAGATTGAAGTAGGATGCAACAAGAATTTGAAGAAATTAAAGAAAAAAAAATCAAATTAAGTAGGGAGGATTTTATCTGTTCGTTCGAAGGGGGTAAGGTAAATCTGCTGCTAGGCCAAGCTAGGGTTAAGGTTTTGGGTGGGAAAGGATTCCGGCCGACATAGTGGTTGCCGGCTTTGGTGGCCGGAGGCCGGTGAATGGAGCAGCCCCTGATAACTCTTGAAACTTCCTATTTTTGTTAAAAATATCAAATGTTAATGAAAAATTATGATTTTTGGTATTCTAGCATAATTTTGTATGAATATTAATGTGATAATTTTATTTTTCTGAAATTTGATTCACAAATATGTGGTCCTTAAGAAATACTCTGTTCTGGTCGTAAGTTAAATTGGAAACTAAATAGGTCAATTGATGTATTTTTGATGTAATTTTTAGTATATAAGATCTTTATATGATTTATTAGGTCACCAAATCAATAATTGTTCATATTGGAGTCGTTTTCTATTTTTAGTGAATTTTTCAAGCTAATTACCCTGTTCTGGCCGAATTAAATCCTTAGCAAAATTAGAGAATTTGATTTGATTAGTTGAATTTGATGTTTAGTTGAGGTTCATTGAAGCATAATATGATTTTAAGAAGCTTGGGTTAGTTACGAAACAAAAACGGGAGTGTTCGATGCAAGATCGTGATAATTTAGAACCATACGATACAATATAGAATCAGATCGAAATTTAAGTACATTAACATATAATAGAGCGTAGTATACCCGTATGTATATGAATTAGAAATTGTGGGAAAATGGTGGATTATACGAGGTTATGATGGAATTTAGGGGTTTGGAATACTGAATTAGCAATGTAGGGCTCAATAGAGTGAATGAGGTAACATTGATTGGTATACTGATGATTCGGGTGTTTCTGTTAAGTAAGGAGGACAAAGGAATTTGGCCGGTGCGACTATTTGGATTGGTATACATTGTTTCAGGTGAGTACCCCCTTAACTCCTCTCTTGGGTACAAGTGGTTGATAATGTAGACTACTTGTTGTTGGCTGAAATTACCCTGTACGATCACTTACTGTGATCAATGCAAGAGGATTGTTGAATTACATTGGTTTGCTGATGGCTGGTTGTGTATCATGATATGATTGGATTATGAGAAAAAAAAAAGGGGGGAACATTCTAGAAAATCCTAGAATGAGAGTTGGGTGCGGGATTTGATTATACTATTCCTGATTGTATATGATGTAATGAACTTAAATTATTGAATACTTCATGATTATGATGTAATGCTGGGTTATCTTTAGCTTATTAGATGGAGTTTATACAACTGGTTAAGTTCATACTATTGTTGTCTTGGTAACGATGAAATATTTAAATGGATAATAAAATGAGGTTTAGGCTATAAGTACTTACTAACCCAAAACACTTAATGTAAGAAAAGTCATGTTCTCTACCTAGTAAGTTTGTGGTATGACCTTTGAGTCGACCCGGATGGGTTTGAGGCACAGTCGACAGACCGGCCCGGTTCAGTAACCTATGGGGATCTGGTCACCCCTTTTGTTCGAGGCAAGTGAAAGGCGAGCTGAATATTTCTAATTAAAAAGAGTATATAAGGATGTCTTAATTGGTTGAGAAAACATTAAGTTTTAAAAAGTACATGAGGGTAGTTTATCTACCAGTTGACAGGCTTTGCCTGGATTAACTGAAAAATATTTGTGACCTGTGAGTAAACAGGAGTGATTGAAATGGTCTCCAATGAAAAGGTTATGAGTTTAGCAAAATGGAATTACAGGGAAAATATCACTAAGTAAGATCATGGTGATGTTAAAATGTAATAAATTGAATTGGGTTTCTTGCGAGTATAACTTGAGTTAAAAACTTGCTTGCTTGAGTAATCACTTCGAGTTATTTGATAATATTGTTGATTACTATTATGTGATTTTGTTGTTTGTTTTTTACTGGGTTGCTTGATTTTATACTCACTTTGCTTCTTAAGAAGCTGAGGGATTAGTGTTTTTGCTAACCTCGGGTACAGGTACTGAAGAATAAGTTATTGGAGACTCGGGTTTTTGGAGAGTGTCAATAGAGGCAAAGAAGCCCTTAGTTTCATTTTGGAACTTCTGTTATTTGTAATAAGATCTATAGGTGTTAATCTTCAAATTGTAATGTAAATATTTGTGTGTATAAGGTTGGATTTGTAATCTTTTGAGCCACTTAAGGCTACAGGATTAATCATGGGCTATGCCTACTTACCGGAAATGCAAATCCCGATAGTATATATATATGATGTATGATATGACAGGAGATTTTAAGTACATGTGTTTAGATATGATGTAGATATGAAATGATAGCGCTGTTAGCGCCATTTTACAGAACGTTTATAAAATTTCATACAGGTTGGAATTACAGGTTCAATATTAGCAGAATTTGCCTTATCTCTAATTCAGAGACGGTATAGCAACCTATCTACAGGTACCAATGATAGTTACAGGAATTTTTGAACAGGTTCAAGAATCAGACCTAATAGGTGGGCCGCTACAACATCTTAGTATGCAAGTTTTCATTGAGAGACAAGAATTAAAGATGAAGAAAATAAAATGAACTATGGAGGTTAAAAGTGAGATGGGGGACTATAAAAGAGAAAGCTAAATAATATTAGACCAAAATATCAAAAAACTAAAAAAATCTTGCTTATTTTTTATTTTTTAATAAGAAGCAATCCATATTCAGGTTCAAATGGTTTTGTTTGATTTAATGCTCAAAGAGAATCGTAAATCATTTAGACCATCTTCACACTGAGTCATGGATCAAACTAAAATATAAATAAATAGAATTTTGTGATTTGTTGAACAACCTTACATTTAAGTATTGTAAGACTATCCAATAAAATGAGAAAAGTATAGTAAGAATTAATGAAGGAAACATGATGATACTAAAATCTCTATACATTTAGGTGATTGTGAAAGTGAAAATAAAAAGAAAAATGTAAATGATTGTATTTAAAATTCTTTACAACTTTACTCACACAAACACATGCTTGTATATTTAAAAAATAAAAAGTGATATAGAGAGAGAACATGCTATTGCTATTATTAATCAATTGAATTTTTTTTTTTTAGTTACAACATTCAATTGGATCTCATTCTTTCCGTTCTATTCCTAATTGCATACCTCAAATGAAAGATAACAAAATTCTTACATGATTTGTTTTCACTTCAAAAAATGTATTTGTAGTGTTTTTCAACAAGAGTGTACAATATAAGGTAAATGGTTTTTTTTTTTTACAAAAAAAAAAAGTGCATTTAAGTAAGAAAATCCACAAGTTTTGTACCTAAAAATACATATTTTTTTTTAAATAGTAGTAAAATAGGTTCTAGGAAAAACTTAGTACATGAATAGAGTAGTGAAAACGTATGTGGAGTATGCATTTTATGCATTTTCACTGTTTGTTAAAATTATAAAGGAAGTCACATTCTATGCATACACCTTATGTGTAAATTGCATCTTCTATGTAAATTTTAATTTATACAAAAAGCATATTCAGTACATGCGACTTCCATGCTTTAAATACATCCACACGCTCGTGAGTTCCCTCTCTTCCCCATGCCATTGAGCACTCATTTTAGCTGCTTTTTCTTGAAGATTTGCATCAAGTTAAAGCTCTTATTGTGTAATTATACTAAGATAAGCAAAATTTTTTTTGTGAAATTACTTATTACATGTTCATTAGAACTAGGTTTTTGACATGTTAATGTTTGAAATACGTGAAGTTTAATCAATAGTTTAGACAATTTTACACATAGAAACGTTTGATTTTTTATCATGTATAAGTAGTAGATGTAAACGATGTTAAATGTGAGTGTAGTAATTAGATAGTAGTTGATTGTGAGTAGTAGTAAGTAATGCATACAAGGTGTTTGTGAAAATGCCTAAAAGGGGAATTAGTTGTATAAAAGCCATTTTTGTGCAAAATTAAACCATGGAATTGATGGATAAAATAGGTGTGCATGTATTTTGTGGTTGAAAGCATTGAGTTCTTTTTGTTAAGACTAATTGAAAACGTGTTGTTTGATTAGGTTGACAATGGTTACATTTGTTAAGTTTATAATATATGCACATGGAAACATCATTGATGGTAATTAGGGTCAAGCGTATAATAAGCTACTAATCAAGAAGTTGAAAGTGAGGATGAATTCAAGCTATTACAAATTTGTACGTAGGATATGTGAAGGAATTAGAGTCAACCATGATAAAATGCATGTTGAGATATTTCACAGGCACGCTTACTACTTTCAAGCCAATGTGTCATACACCTCAATGTCTATCAAGGATGATGACAATGTTGAGAATCTTACAGAAATGGTTGTAGCTTCTATGGGGGGTTGCATACAAGAATCGTATGTCTAAGTTAATGAAGTACTTGATCCTTCATATGGACGGTACACATTGACAATAAATACTTCAATTAATCGAGAAGATGATGAACTAAACATGAGGAATGATTCACCAAAGTGTGATATAGTTGACCTATTGCTAGCTTCCGAATCGTCATGTGATGAAGGAGATTGAAGCGAAGAAGAATCGGACAAGAAAGTTTTGGGGCCAATTGAAAATGATACAAATTTAGAAGGGTATTACCTTGGCAAAGATGATGGGGGTCCTTGAAAGAGGAGGCTAGCCCTTATCGGAATAGGGTAAATGATATGTGTATAGCATATCATCTAGTGGTTGAGCATTTAATGCTAGTATAACAACACTCATAAGAGAGTCAAATGGAATGCGTTGAGGTTAGATACGCGATTCCATCTTTCAACACGAGAGGAATTGATGATTACATCACTTTCGAGGAAGAAATGAATGAGATGTACACTAACCTAAAGGGTGATATTGAATTAAGGAAAGCATGAGATTCACAAGTAAAAAAGAGTTGATACAAGCCATTAAGATCTACATTATGTATTATTGCAACTTTGTTGTTAAAAAATCGAATAGGTCCCTATAGTCCATATTTTGTGCGAAAAAGGATAGCAATTGCAAATGGAGGCTAAGGTCTTGTAAGAAAAAGTTGGAAGGTGCTTTGTTGTGACTATACTCTGAGGACCCTATGCATTAGGATCATCTAAAGTTAGATAGTAATATGATGTCTAGAATCTTTATAAACTATGTTAAGAAGAATCCTAATATGAAGGTTGCAGACCTTAGTGCCATAATTGAAAATAGTTTTAGATACACAATTTTCTAGGAGAAAGGTATGAAATGGTTAGATGAAAGCTTTGCAATAGTGATATCATAAGCAAGTGTACATATCAATTCTATAGTATAGTGGATAAAGATATCGAGTGTCGATCCTACAGGGATTACGAGTACTAGTAATTACCTTTTTTCTAATTATCTAATCAACAAGAATTAAGTAAACGAGTAAATAAAACAAATAACGAATAAATTAAAGAAAGCAATAATTAATAAAACTAAGATATTCAGGTATTGAATCCCCCTAAAATTACTAATGTGATTAATTAATTGTTATTCAAATTCTTATTTTATTCTTAGAACGTGGGAATTCCTAAATTGAATTAATAACTCTCTCTTGTCGTATTAATTCCTAGTTTTAGGTTGATTAATTGGAATCTCTTCCTAATTAAAACCCCTAAAATTGCATTGCGTTCGATCTATGAATTCCGCTATTAGGTTTAACCAAAATATTTATGTCACCCTATCTATAGGATTACAGGCAACTCTTTTCAATTATACTAGATCCATTTTTATATAAAATCTCTCGATTTTTATATAAAAAATCAAATTCCAACTAATATTATAGCAATATTAAATTGAAAACAATAAAAATACATAATTGAATTACAAGAATGATAATTAAATCATTGAATAATAATCATAAAAATTGCATGTTCATTATAGGATTCATCATACCCGAATATAAAAAAAATTAAGCTATAGATATGTTAAATCTAAAAGTAATGATAATAAAAGAAAGCATAAATAAAAGCATTACAAATAAAAATATAAGAATTTACTTTAATCTTCTAATCTAATTCTAATCTTAATCATCTAATTCTATTTCCCAAATCTAATTTTTCTACGATTTTGAAAACTAAAACTAAACTATTCTACTCTACTCTTACTTTAATCGTTTTTTCTTATCTAATCTACTAGACTTCTTCTTCTCATCATCGGTTATATATATATATATATATATGTTGAATGCAGCATGGGATATCTTGGATGATTTATTCAAATCTGATCCGGCTTTATCTGATTTCCTTCTCCTTCTTGCCGTTATATATATATATATTATTCGAAGCTTGGCATTGGACGTTGGATGGAATCAAATCTGCCCGTGTTTTCTGGCGAGCAAATACAATGCATTTTCCTCTGTGAAACATCCATTTTCAACATGCTCACCAGCATAGGCGTGTTTGCTATTGTGTTGTTGCTTGGATTTCCTCTTTTCCTTGGCTTAATTCACACTTCGGACATGATTTGTTTTCCATTGTCGGGGCATGTTGATGCTGATTCACTTGTTAGACTTTCACTTTATAGAAATTATATTTTCTCTTCAACTTTCAAGTAATTTTCCTATTAATTCATAAATTATAATTTAATAACTCTAAAATTAAAATAAAGATTAATTAACTACATTATTTATACAAAAGGTAAGAAATTTAAATAAAAGATTATTCTAATTTATATAAATAATTAATATTTTACAACCCTTATCAAATTCTCCTACACTTGAGTCTTTGCTTGCCCTCAAGCAAAATAAACTTTAAAGATCAAGGATAAATTTCTTAATTAATTTTTAAACATATTATGTTCATAATAAAGTTATTTTTCTTTAACATCCTTTTTTCACTTAATCATGTTTCATATACTATAAATACTAATATTAGAGTTCAAGAGTTAATCTATAAAATATCAAAATTTATCATGCTATTTAAACAAAAATTTACAAATTCATAACCATACTAGACATTACTTAATTAAGAATAAGGTTTTCAAAATTTTGTAAACTTAATTAAGATATATACTTCCCCTTTTTCATCCCTTAAAGTACTATGATGTCCAACAAATTTTTTTTTTTTCATTTATCCCTTGAAAATCCTTCCTCTTTTTTTTTTAGTATTATGGAGTAATTTCATTGATTAATAAGTCTAAGACCAGATAATCTTAGGCTACTAGGTTTTAAAATATCCCTTTGAACCTCAATTAACTCCATTGCTTATTTCTATTAGTAGCTCAGTTTTCTCATACTTTCATCTTAACTCATGTAACAAGCTTTAGGCCGATGATCCCAAGTTCATCACTCAAGTCAACAGGTGTTATTCTCTGAAAGGCACCTCGCAAGCTTAATTACTCGAGTTAACGAAGCCTACTACTGAACTTTATTTATTTATATATTTCTTTATTTTTTATTTTTATTTCACTACTTCTATTTTATAGGAAGAGTCTTTAAAAGATATATATATTTTTTTTAATTCAATTATTTGAGATCACAATACTTATAAGGATTTCTAAGAGACATATATATATCAAAATAAGTTAAAAAACTTGAATTCTTAATTAGTAATATCTTTCCAATCTAGAGTTTCTAAATTTTAAGCCTAAATAACATATAACTTTTGATTTACTAAGATTTCACAATTCAACTCTAATATAGGATTCTAAGTTCACTAATGAAAAAGTAAAGATATATTAAGAAAAAAAAATTCAATAAATTATTAAATTATAAATGCAATTTATAAGCAGGCTTTATTATATTATATTATTCTCCCCACACTTAAATGGTACACCGTCTTCAATGTATAAAATAGAATAGCAAAATAACAAATGGGAAAAAATAACAGAAAACTTTCCTGATAATATTTTATAAACTTGAAGCGCAATTCCTTCTTTCTATAAGAGAGAGTTCCTAACACAGTTGATGAATGTAGATGTGTAAACTCCCATTAGCTTTCTTTTTTGTTTCTTGTGTCCTGAAATCATGCCTTACAGTACAAAGATCAAGGAATTATATATATAAGATCAACATGACCTTAACATAACCGTGTTATATGGTTGTATAACTCTCAGTGCAATGTAGAAGATCAACATGGCCTAAACACGATCGTGTTGTATGGTCATGTATCTCTCGGTAGGGGGTTTTCTAAGCAACACGATCACAACATGACCGTGCCTAAAGCCCCCCCCCCCTTTTTTTTTAAATAACTAAGTGTAACTAAAGAAATTTTAAATCAAATTAAATTAAATTATAAAACTAAATAGTATTTGGGTTGCCTCCTAAAAAAGCATTGTTGTTTAACGTCATTGGCTCGACATTGTTACCTCATTTGTTTAGTCAGGGATGCAGCGCTTATATTTCCAGTAGTCAAGTTTCTTGAATTTGCCTGAACCCTTTAAATTGCCACAAGTGTGATACTGTTGTATTGGGTCCTTGTGAATACCATCTTGCACATAAGTATAACTATACAAGTTAGATGTATTCACTAAATAGTAGGTACTGTTATTATTTGGAGGATGTGAAATTATGTTAGGTGTTTTGAAAGTTTGTTCTTAATCCCCCATTTTCAAAGTTAAAGTGCAATTACCTACATCTATTATTGTTTTTGCAGTAGCTAGAAAAGGGCCTCCTAAAATTAGTGGAGCATTTATATCTTCATCATTATCTAAGATTACAAGTCCATTGGGAAGATAAATGTTCCTACCTTAACCAACACATCTTCAATGATACCAATAGGAATTTTAACAAACTTATCAGCTAATTGAATGCTCATTTGTATCGGTTTAAGTTTCTCTAATCTTAACTTCTTAAATATATGATGCGGCATTAGATTTATATTAGCACCTAAATCAACTAAGGTATCATTTTATTGATAAAGTGCCAATGAAATATGGTAAAGTAAAACTCCCTAAGTCTTTTAATTTCTCTAGCAATTTGTTTTGTAGGATAGCAGAGCATTCCTTATTAAGGCTGATTGTTGAGACTTCTAGTTTCTTCTTGTTGGAAAGTAAGTCCTTTAAGAATTTTACATACTTCGACATATGCGATAAAGCCTTAACAAATGGTAAGTTTATATGAAGTTGTTTAAAAAGTTAAAAAAACTTGTTGTATTGGTCCTCTGAATGTTCCTTCTTAAGTCAAGTTGGGTAAGAAATTTTTGGAACATACTCTCTAATCTTTGGGGGTTGCTCCTTCTCCTCCGGTGTTTTAACTTCCCTTTCAATTTGCACTACTTCTTTATCAACTAGGAAGATTGCTTTGACATGTTCCATATGGTTGGGCTCTGTATTCCCAAGTAGAGTTCCTTAGGGTCTTTCTGAAATCATTTTCGCAATTTGTCCTACTTGAGTTTCCAAATTCTGGATCGAATCACCTTGATTCCTTATCAACGCTTTTATAGCTTAGAAGCATGTTTCAGTTGTTTGAATAAACTTTGTCATTAAATCTTCCAAATTTGACTTCTATTCCGGTGGGTGATGTGCCTGTTGGAATCTAGGTGAGCCATTCCTTGGTTGATTTTCCCATGAGAGATTAGGATGATTCCTCTAACCTAGATTATAAGTAGTGTTGTAGGGGTTGTTTGGTTGCCTATTTGGAAGTCCTACAAAATTAGCATTTTCATTAAAATTATAAATAAACTCTAGCTAACCCGGCTGTTGTGCCATAGAAATTCCGTCTACTTTCTTGCTTAATGCCTCGACCTGTGTTGCCATAGTACTAACAGCATCGACATCATATACTCCTGCTACTTTTGGTTGTTTGGCTCTTGACGCATTCCATTAGTAGCTGTTCAAGGCCATGTTTTCTATCAAATTCTAGGCCTCTTCAAGAGTTTTATTATTTAATGTTCCTTTAGCTGCATCTTCCATTTACCTAGTGGTTTGATTCAATCCCCTATAGAAAGTCTGAATTTGCATCCACAATGGAAGACCGTGATGTGGGCATCTCCTCAGCATATCTTTATATCTCTCCCATGTATCATATAAAAGTCTCAGACTCTATTTAAGCATAGGAGGAGATATTGTTTCATAGCTTCACAATCTTTGCTGGTGGAAAATACTTAGCAAGAAACTTTTCTGCCATTTGTTCCCATGTAGTTATCAATCCCCTAGGTAGGGAATTCAACTATTCTTTAGATCTACTGTGTAATGAAAAAGGGAAAAGTCGTAACTCGATAGCATCATCTGTGGCCCCAGTGATTTTGAAGGTGTCGTAGATTTCCAAGAAGTTGGTGATGTGTGCGTTTAGATCTTCATCCTATAACCCATCAAATTGAACGAATTGTTGAACCATCTGGATGGCATTGGGTTTAATTTCAAAGTTGTTGGCTATAATTGCAAGCCTAACAACACTTGGATTAGCCCCAACAAGTGATGGTCTCGCGTAATCGAACATCATTCTCTCTTCTTTCTCGTTAGCCATGTTGATAAATAAGTTGTCATTTGAGTCTTGAGCCAAAACTTGGTATTGACTTGCTTTGCGGCGTCCCCTAGGCATAAACAATAGCAGGAAAACAGAAACTATAGAAATAGAAACTAATAAAAAAAAAACTAAGCAATAAAGAAAATAATGATTAGATTAACAAGATATAGGTGTTCCTAATATCCTAATCCCTAGTAATGACACCAAAAACTTGATATCAATCGCAGGCAAGTGTATCTATCAATTCTATAGTATAGTGGATAAAGATATTGAGTGTCGATCTCACAGGAATTACGAGTACTAGTAATTATATTTTTTCTAATTATTTAATCAATAAGAATTAAATAAACGAGTAATAAAATAAATAACGAATAAATTAAAGAAAGCAATAATCAATAAAACTAATATATTTAGGTATTGAATCCTCATAGAATTACTAATGTAATTAATTAATTATTATTCAAATTCTTATTTTATTCTTGGATTGTGTGAATTCCTAATTTTAGGTTTATTAATTGAAATCTCTTCCTAATTAAAACTCCTAAAATTGCATTATATTCGATCTATGAATTCTATTATTAGGTTTAACCCTAATTCAGAAGATTTATGTCGTCTTAGCTCTAGGATTGCATGCAACTCTTTTCAATTATGCTAAATCCATTTTTATATAAAATCTCTTGATTTTTATATAAGAAATCAAATTTCAACTAATATGCTAGTAATATTAAATTAAAAATAATAAAAAACATAATTAAATCACAAGAATGATAAATAAATCATTGAATAATAATCATAAAAATTGCATGTTCATTCTAAGGTTCATCATATTCGAATATAAAAAAAATTAAGCTATGGACATGTTAAATCTAAAAACAATGATAATAAAAGAAAGCATAAATAAAAGAATTACAAATAAAAATATAAGAATTTACTTTAATCTCCAAATCTAATTGTAATCTTAATCATCTAATTATATTTTCCTAATCTAATTTTTCTATGGTTTTAAAAACTAAAACTAAACTATTCTATTCAACTCTACTCTACTCTTACTGAAATCGTTTTTTCTTATCTAATCTACTGGACTTCTTCCTCTCTTCATCGGCCATATATATATGTTTGTGTGTTGAATGCAGCATGGGATATCTTGGATGATTTATTCAAATATGATCCGGCCTTATTTGATTTCCTTCTCATTCTTGTCGTTATATATATATCAGATTCAGAGCTTGGCGTTGGACATTGGATGGAATCAAATCTTCCCGTGTTTTTTGGCGAGCAAATATAGCTCATTTTTCGGCGTCTCTGCCTCGCATATTTCTCGGCTAATTTCTGCTAGTTCTCACCTATATATTTGCAATCTTGGACGGATTTTTCATGCTTTCTGGCATGTTTTCTGGCTTGTAAATCTGGTTCGTTTCAGTACAGTCAGGACTTCATCATTGCACGGGCGTGTTGCCTCACATGTATAATTCTGTGCAGCGTCCATTTTCAACATGCCCACCAACACGAGTGTGTCTACTGTCGTGTTATTGCTTGGATTTCCTCATTTCCTTGGCTTAACTCACACTTTGGACATGATTTATTTTCTATTGTCGGGCATGTTGATGTTGATTCACTTGTTAGACTTTTATCTTGTAGAAATTATATTTTCTCTTCAACTTTCAAATAATTTTCCTATTAATTCCTAAATTACAATTTAAAGACTTTAAAATTATAATAAAGAAAAATTAAGTGCATTATTTATACAAAATGTACGAAATTTAAATAAAAAGTTATTTTAATTTATATAAATAATTAATATTTTATAACCCTTATCAAATAGTGTATGTTGACTAAGATAAGTCATGTAATGAACTATCTAAACTCCATAATGCTATCAAAATCAGTAATCTTGCAATAAAGGTGAATTAGGACTAGCATTATTTGACAATCTTTAGGGAGTCGATCTTGAAATGGTTTTTTTTTTTACATTTTGCCTTATGTAGAGACTTTCAAGCATTGTCGGCTTATCATGAATATCAATGGTACATTTTTGTATGAGAAATATACTCATAAGCTTTTCATTGCTTCAGCATAGACGGAAATAATTGCATTATGCCCCTAGCTTTTGCATTAGTCGATGAAGAGTTCACTAAAATGTAAAGATAGTTTCTATGAAAACTTAAGGAACATGTGGTTAGTGAACGTAGAGAAGACATTTGTTTAATATCCAATAAACACAATAGTATTTGGTCTACAATTGAACGAGAGGCAAATGAGTGGCATCTTCCATTTGCCATGTGGCGTTTTTGCATATGCCACATTGCAAGCAATTTCAATTCAACCCATAAGAACTTACAATGTTGGAAATATGTGACAGTTGTTGTGATGCAAGCATGATAAGTGTTGAAAAAAACTTATTTATAGTATTTGTTGAATATAAATTTTGTATGAATTTATCAAGAAAAAGATACTTAAGTGCTTAATATTTGATTTCAGGGTTTAAGGAGTGCAAATTAAATATTTAAAGAAAATTCAAGCGAAAACGAAGCGAAATATGAGAAAAGATGATTTTCACGTGTACACAACTTTCAACATGACCGTGCTGATGCCAGTGCTATAGAGCAAAAAGTGATTAGAATGCATCGTGAAATTGTGCTCTAACCACTGCATAAGCTGTGTAGAGGGTAGTGCTAAATGAAGAAATCTGCCTATAGAAAAAACTATAGAAATTATAGAGTGCACAACCCTGAGCACGCCTATGCAGGAGGCCATGCAAAACCTGGAATGTCAGAATTTATTTTATTTTTTTTAACGGGTGTGCATTAAGTCATGCATGCTACCCTATTTCTTAGACTATAAATACTCACTTTATTATAAAAATTAGGGATCTTGATTTATTTTTTCTCACAGCCACTCTAAGAACACTAGAAGACTCAAATTACAAATATGGAAGGAGAAATCATTGGAGCATCATCAGAAATCACAAAGAACCTACGGGGGTTTATTCTTTTCATCATAAATTCTTATTATTTTTCTAGATTTCTCGTGATTACTGTAAATTCTATGGAGAAGTAAATTTATATACCCTGCATCTTGTGAAATTCTAAACTATGTGATTAAATTACTTGATTAATAAAAAGTTTATGCCTTTGTATCTATTCATGTGTTATAAGTGCTATGTAATTAATTCATGCACGCGAATTGATTATATGTATGATTCTTGTTAGATAGAGAGATGTCTTATCTAATAGGATAGATCTTTATGAATAAAAAGATTGCATGTTTTACCTAGAGGTAGGAAAACTTCAATTTTCTACATAAAAATTTAATCTTTATTTAAGAATTGTGAGCTTAATGAAATCTTATAAGGCGATAGTGAGGAAGAGGTCTCCATTATTCCATATAATGTTATTAATTAATTAACTTGAGGGAGTAATTAATTTAATTGAGAATTCCTTCAGTGCAAAGCATAAACAAATTATTAATCAATACATTATTATAAGAAAGCTAAGGTTTAAAGTAGATCAAGATGAAATGTATGTCTTTGTGATTGAATTCATTTATTAGAGCGATTATAATTAATTTTAGGGTTATTAGATTAATTAATTAGTGATTCAATTTATTAATCTCACATTAAGATTTAGATTAGATAACAAAAAAATGACAATACTAGTACTTATCTTTAAGATTCTTGAGGACGACACTTGTTGCAATATATACTACATTAGATAGGTGTACTTGCCTAGCTATATCGTTAGTTTTTTTAGGTTTATAAATTTATAATTTGATATAATCGAATGAACGACTCATCAAGTTTTTTGGTGTCATTGATAGGGATTTAACAAAACAATATTAGGAAATTATATGCTATTTTAGTCATTTGTTTTACTTCTTTCTACTCTCCTTATCTTTAAAATACTCTAACCTATGGCTATTGCTTTTGTAGTGCATGACAAGGACTTTCCCTTCCAACATTCTTAATTTAAACCTTAAGATTAAGAGAACACTTCGCAAGATTTGCAAGAATACAGCTATTGAATCTTTTGGACAATTGGAAACCGAGGAAGAAACATCTATTATAAAAGCCGCGACAGCAGTAAAGGATGAGGAATTAACCACAAAATTTTTAGATAGTAGGATAGGATTGCTGGAAAATATTAAAGAGGAAATATAGGAGACCATGGCTAAGGATTTACTTATGACCGATCTAGATTATGCAAGGCTAACCTTAGGTGGAACAAGGCCTACTATTGTGAAGTCTCCCATTGGGGATAACAATTTCGAAATTTAAGGTGTGGTGATTCAACTCTTGCAACAATACTATCAATTTGATGGATTACTGGATGAGGACCCCCATGCTCACATTTAAATGTTCTTAGAAATCTGTGAGACCTTCAAGAATAATGGGGTAACAAACAAAGTAGCACGTACTAGATTATTCCCTTCCTCACTAAGGGGGAAGGCTAAAAACTGGCCCCAATCATTAGGTCCTAGAGTTTTAACTACATAGGATGATACAGTCAAGCAATTTCTAGATAACTACTTCCATCCATGTAAGACAACTAAGCTCCAGAATGACATTGCATCATTCATGCAACAAAATGATGAGACCATGAATGATGCTTGGCAAAAATGGACAAAGTTGTTAAAAAAGTGCCAACACCATCAACTACCTACATGGATGCAGGTTCAATTTTTTTTTACTGGGCTTAACCCAACCACTCGTCAATTGGTAAACGTCGCAGTTGGCAATACATTGAATTCTAAAACCCTAGAAGAATCTTTGAAACTTTTTATTAATATGACTAAAAATAATTATCAGTGGGGAAACAATAAGGACAAGCAAAAAGTAGCAGGTAAATATGAAGTAGATCTCATGACTACTTTAGTGTTGAAGATAGAGGCTATCAGCTACCAGGTTTTTACCCTTAAGAATTCTCAAGGATTGCAACACCAAGTGGGCGAAGTTAGTGAAAATATGGACCTCCATGAGCAATATGAGCAAGTACACTATCTTGGGAATCAAAATAGGCGGCAATATAACTCATACGGTAACACTTACAATTCTAGTATGAGAAACCATCCCAAGCTCTCCTATGGTACTCATAATGCCCAGAAATCTAACTTTTCGCCACCAGGATTTCAAAAGCAACAATTACTACCTTACCAACCTATGCCCTACCCACTAGTCCAACCACCTTAGCAGGAAAAGAAAACTAGTTTGGAGGATCTAATAAGCCAATTCATTCAAAGTTCTGAGGTAAGACATTAGAACCAAGAGGCTTTTATCCATAATCTTCAGAAGCAAATTGGCCAATTGGCTAAGATGATGTCTAAAAGGTAATAGGGTTCCCTCCCTAGTAACACTTAAAACAATCCAAGGGAACAAGTGAATGCTTTAACCTTGAGGAGTGGGAAGGAATTGCAAATTGAAAAGGAACCTAAGTAAAAGAAAGACGATAATCAGTCTTTTGAGAAGGAGAAGGTGGAACTTAAGAAGCAAGAACCCGAGAAGCAATTACCACTAGTTGTCAAGGAGTATGTCCCAAAAATTCCATATCTGGCTCACCTCAATCAAAGTAAAGACAAGGAGCAATTCGGTAAATTTCTTGAACTTTTTAACTAGTTACATGTTAATATTCCATTTGTTGAGGCTCTTTCGCAGATGCCAAATTATGCTAAATTCCTAAAGGAACTCATATCCAATAAACAGAAATTAGAGGATATTTCTACAGTAGAAGTTAGAGTAAATTGCTCATCTATCATTCAAAATAAACTCCCTCTAAAGCTAAAGGATCCAGGCAACTTTACTATTCCATGTTTAGTTGGTGACATCTCAGTAGATGAAGCCCTGGTCGATCTTAGGGCAAGTGTTAATCTGATGCCATACTCTTTCTTTAAAAAAATAGGGTTAGCTGACCTAAAGCCCACTAAAATGAGTTTGCAGCTTGTTGACCGGTCCGTGAAAATCCCCAAGGGGATCCTTGAGGATGTCTTGATAAAGGTAGAAAACTTCATATACTATGTTAATTTTGTGATTTTGGACATGGATGAAGATGAGGATATGCCCTTAATCTTCGGAAGACTATTCCTTACCACTGCTAGGGTAGTGATTGATGTGGAAGAAGGCAAGCTTACACTAAAAATAGGAAATGAAAAGTTGGTAATTAAGATGGTTGTAGCCATAGAATACTTTATGTGTGTTGATGATTCGTGCTATTCTGTCGATGTTGTTGATTCCTCAATAGACGGGCATATTGAAGAGATCCTATATAAGGATGGGTTAGAATTAAGCTTGACACGAGGAGAGGAGAAAGACATGGATAACTCAGAGGTTGAGGAATTCATTGAGTAGCTTAATGCTATAGAAGAAGTTACACCTCAGAAAGATAAGTGGAGAAGGCAAGCATATGAGAATATGAAGATATACAAAGAGAGGATGAAGAATTATCATGATATGCACATCCATCATCCAAGA
This sequence comes from Laguncularia racemosa, assembly GCA_037954665.1. Classification (NCBI taxonomy): domain Eukaryota; kingdom Viridiplantae; phylum Streptophyta; class Magnoliopsida; order Myrtales; family Combretaceae; genus Laguncularia; species Laguncularia racemosa. Next base: position 7,158,563 of record JBBMOL010000002.1, on the reverse strand, counting down.
GAGTTTATAGAAGGAGACCAAGTGTTTTTGTTTAATTTTCGGTTGAAACTTTTTCCCGAAAAATTAAAATCAAGATGGTTTAATCCTTTTGTAGTCAAGAAAGTCTTCCTACATGGTGCAGTAGAGCTCGAACACCTAGAGCATGATGTTTTCAAAGTGAATGGCCATAGATTGAAGCTGTACATGAGAGATGGAAGAGAACATGAATATTGAGAGGAGTTTAAACTTCAATTACTAGATATTTAGCCAACCAGAGTGAAGGTTATCGAGTTAACGACATTAAAAAAGTGCACTTCTTGGGAGGCAACCTATGATTAATTTAAGTATGTTAAGTTCTTTTTGTTTCATCTTTATTTTGCTACCCTCATTCTTTCCTATTAATAAAATTTGTAGATTTGTGAAAGAGGAAGTAAGCTTACTTGAAGGCAATAAGAGTTAATCTTTAAGTGCAGGGAAGCATCTATCAAGTAAGAATTAAGTGCGAAGAAGCATCTATCAAGTAAGAAAATTCAAGCTTTGCTTCTTAAGTATACTCGGTAAGTCATTTTCATGCTTTTTCACCTATGTCAAGATGCACACTAAACAAACACATGGATTAAATAGTTTAGAAGGTTTTTACTAAATATTTGTACACTTTTTAAGCACCAGTGCTCAAAGTAGTGCACAAGCAGTGCTTAAAGTAGTGCACATATGAAGATGAGCTTCTAGACACTTTTTAGAGCCTTGTACGGCCCTAAGCACGACTGTTGGGGTGGATTTTTCATGTATATATATTTGTGTTTTTCTCCTCTCTTCATTCTTTCTTTTATTTCTCCCCTTGTTTTATTTTCTACATATGTTTTGTAATTAATTGAGCTCCATTACGGGAAGACTCTTTAGTTTAATTTATTGAATGTTTTATTCTTTAAACTAGGATATACTAACTTTTATTTTATTTTTTTTTAGTTTGGTGTTTTTATTTTTATTTTTTTTAGGTTTGATGATGCACAACTTTTGCTTTGTTAGAATTCAAACTTGCAAGTGCTAACAACGGGGGAAGTCATTAGTGTCCTTTTTCTTTTATCTATTTTCTTTCTCCTATGTATGCTTACTTTGGAGAGACATTAGAGATAATGTCTTAAATAAGTGTGGGGAAAGGATATACAGATAGAAGAAATTAAGTTCTGAATTATTTATGTATTTTATGCTTTTGTTGATCAAATTTCCCTCCATTTACAAGTTTGCAATGAAACTTTAATCTTGATTGTCTATTATTGAAAAGTGGAAACCTTGAATTTATACTCTATAAAATGTAAAAGTAGCATCATTGTACACACATATGTAAAAGTAGTGATTGTGTACCTTACTCATCTATTGTTAAGCTTGGTATACTTAGTTAGAGTTTTAGGATGAAATCCAAGTAGGGTAAATATATTTGCTATTTAATAGCTAAATTTAGAGTTATAAAGTAAATGAAAATCCTCAGTTTCAAGTGAATTGGTTGTGTTTTTAAGCTCATTAGCTAGTATATTTAATATTCAATCTTTTTGAGAACTCTTTCAACTTTTTGTGAAAGGGGCATATGAAATTGTTAACTTGGTAATTTTTCTTAAAATGGTTTATTTGAAAATAATAAATATCAATATTGAGTCCCTATGTGTTAAGGTAAGGGAAGTTCGATGGAGTCCCTTTAAAACCTGGTCACCTAAGGTCGTTTGTCCTAAGATCGACCGACTGATCAAAATTACTATAACTTTAAGGAATATAAAAAAGACAAGTTTATCGAGTCTTGTGACTCAAATAAATAAGCCTATAGGGATGCCCTCCACTAAGGGAATAACGTTTGTTAACTTAGGTGATGAGCCTGAGATTATCATCTCAAAGCTTGCTACATAGGTTACTTGGTTCTATCCAATTGAAAAAAAAAAAAAAGAAACTTTTAAAGAGACTTGAAAGAAAAAGGAAAACAATTCAGGGAAATAATATATGTCATATACTTTAACTTCTTGTTGTTATGCTTTAAAAAATAATTGAATGGTTTATCTACTTTTTGTTAAGTGGCAAATTACAACTGAACAACTTGGATTTTGTTTGATTTGTTATTCCCTTTGTAATTTTAAAAACTGTTGTTAACTATGAAACATTTTTGCTTATGTCTTTGTAAATAGAACACTTCGTTGACTGTTAGGTGCAGTGAGTTGCAGCTACATTGCAATGAGGGTGACATTCCACTAGATTCTCGTATGCTTCCTTATCGATAGCAGGTTGGGTTTTTGGAATCGAACCACCTTAGATTCATTTAGTTGAATTGGCACATGTTAACCGCATTAGTGAAGAGGTGGAGCTTGAGATATACACCTTTCACATGGCCCATGGAGGAGTGAAGATTACCTTACAAGATGTAAAGGTCCAACTTGGGCTACCGATTGATGGAGAGGTAGTTACAAGTAGCACCGGTCTCGATTGGGCATCCTAATGCCAGTGATTGTTGGGTGAGAGGCTTGATGTTGAGTAGACTAAAAGTGAGCACATTAACTTATGCATGGAATGTTTTTGCCACTTATAGAAGACTTTGCACTTGCGATTTAGTATAATTAGGGCTCTACATGTTTAACCTAGTTACACCGCTAGCTATGTGTAACATCTCTCTATATTATGTGTGAGATGGAAAGAGTAGCAATCCTCCTCTAAGTCTGAGCTTAGGATAAGTTCCCCTGCATTACCTTATTGACCAAATATGGTGTTGTCATTGAGATGAACAAGCCATTAGTAGCTCAATGGAGAATAGTGCAAGACACGACCTAACATCCTACATACGTTGTGTAGGCATATAGGGATGATGTCGATCTGCAGTCTACAGACTAGGTTTGTTATATCTCTTGTTTACTTTTCAATTTTATATTAGTTAGTGTAACTCTTTGCTGACAAGTGTGCTTTCAATGTTAAGTTGTGTGGTGGCCATATCCTAATGATCTGATTAACACTCTTCCTTCACTCGGTAGTGCGGGGAGATACATCTGGACAACCTAGGTACGATCGATCTGCTTCCACATTGTGGAGTGGTGCTTCCCTTAGTGTGCTTGTCGCCAGTTTTTAGGCTAACAATGAGTCTTTCTCGATGTCAACACGAAGCCCTACTTACATTAGATTAACTTGTGAAGGTTGACGAACGTCGATTAGCTGAAGTTGCATGTGAGATACATTGGTTTTCAGGACTCTCGTCATGAAAACTTAATGTAGCTAGAGTTAAATGGTGAGGTGCATCTAGATTACTCCCCTTAATACAAACATGTTAGCCGATGATACGTAGGACGTATTGGGGAAGTCATTAGACATTTAGTAAGTATACTTTAGCATCTATTCATTAAATTCACTATTTGAATCCTTTTTGCCAATGCATTTCCCTTTATTTGCATATTCAAGCTGATATCCTTTGGTAGATTCACTTAGCTCCTGATCTATCTACAGTGGTTGCCCTTATAGATGAAGGCATACAGTTTATTAACAAGCATGGTGGGGTTATACTATTCCCTCCCATTCACCAAGAGTTGTCGCAACATAAAGAGGAAGATCTAGAGTCACCAATAGATCATGTGCTTACACTAACACCTCGTGCTACAGGTAAATGCACTAGAATTAGAGGAGGGTGACGAAAGGATAGACAAAGCCCACGTCAAGATGCCCCACTACATCTTTCCCTAAAGCATGGGCAGATCAAGAATGTTATAGGTAGCTCAGCTATAAAGATTAGCTCATTTATCACCCTCCAGCGTCACTCTTTAAGTAGACCATTCCCGACACTAGCTACTCCTCGGAAGAGACATATTAACATACCTGAAATTGGTAGGAGCTCACAATCTTCAATGCAAATTGAGTTTAGTGCCACTATGAGATTTAGAGGAGCCTTTAGAGCTTCCTCTCACACAGCAGTCACATGTTTCCCTTACTATTGATGCTCATAGAGTTATAAAGCGTAGATTTATGTTATTTTGAGTGACTAGACACTTCATTAGGAGTGGGAGTAGGCGAGATTAGATTTGTCTTGGATTTTTTTATGTAACTTTTCAAATATAGTTATATTTCTAATTAGTTTAAGAATGATATTCAAATGTTCAAATCATTTTTTTTTTCATTTTACCTCTTTTCTTGCGCACTCCTTTGTTTTTTGCATTTTTTTTATCTTTGCATTATAAGTTTCAATTGCTATTACTTATGAAGTATGAAATTTGGATTTCAAGTTTGTAATTCATCGACTATAGTTGGTGTTGGAAAAGCATTAAATTAGTTTTTTCTAAGTTTATGCTATGTTCGCTTATTGAACTTGGTAATGTATGAAGTTGCCCTATAGTGAGTTTCAACTCTGTTTACTTGTTAAAATAGTCAATATTTGTAATTCATAAGGATCTTATATTTTGGGTAATATTTTGCTATTTCTGCAATTGATTTTATAAAATTTACAAAAAAAGGTACATGTAGTATATGTGCTTTCTTTTATAAATTTATTGCATAATAATGCATAGATCACGTGCGTTTTCACGTTCCTATTCATGTATTAAGTTTTTTTTTTTATGACCTATTTTACTACTATTTAAAAAAAAAAAAACTCTTTTTAGGTGCATACTTGAAAATCTACCAGCGAAAAGTAAAGAAAAGAAAATCCCAATTAACACGTGGAATTAACAATGCCGTTTCGGATCCCTTCCGGGAGGAAGCCTAGCCGGGGTAGCCCCATGGACCGTGGCACATGAATGAATCGCGTTACTGGAATCGTAGCTCGTCAGCACAAGAAATCACTTCACTTTTCCACGGAAATGGAAACGCAGATAGACACGGACCCTTGGACTGCTCCGGACAAACTCTACCACTTCCTCTTCTGCTTCTTCCTTACTCTTTTCTTTTCCTTCGCCGCCTCTCGTACCCGCTTCCTCTTCCTCCGCCGCCACTCCATCGCCATTGGCTCCATCATCTCCCTATTCGCCGGTGCTGCCAAGGAAGCCACCGATCAGATCGGCATATTCCCTTCTGCCGGTGCCTCCTTCAGGGACGCCGTCGCCGATGTCGTCGGCGTGTTGTTCGCCGCCGCCGCTCTATGGGTCTGCAAACGGGGAAAAAGGGTTGAAAGACAGAGTAACGAGGTTAAGGTTCTTTCAATGGTTTGAAATCCTAAATTGGCGGGGAATCAGATTGCGGTATTTACTTATAATATTGAAATCCGGAGGTCATTGTATAGAAATGCCAAGGTATTGACTTTGCTCTTGAAATTATCTTCATTTTGTTCCATAAATGCAGTGCAAGTTTAGAACTTTATGCTTGTAAGTGTTAATTTAGTACTAAGAGGTACCGTTAATTCAATATAGTTCTGAAAAAAATGTAAAAAGCTGAGGCCTTTCAGTGTATTTTTTTAGTATGGTACATTTGTTTATTGGTGACTTATTTTGAACGTCGATCGATATTGTTGAATTATAATAGCTAAAATCTTCCGATGACTTCCCTACCCTTAAATGGTTTCCCGCTCATGTCCCGGTCAATCGCATATTGCCGCGAATGAGCAAAATATGAGCAAAAGCGGTGCTTCCCGTCATGTATCCTTTATTATGCACTGCCATGGATTCAGACTTTCTGTATTTTGCTTATAGGAGCTTATCTATTTGGTTTAGTTTTTCTCCTCATATTGTTTGCTTATTTTATGTGCATTTGATTTTCTGGACAGTAAATGCGCCGATACAAAACTTAATTTAAGAGGATTGGAAGGGTACTCTCTTCAAGTGACCATTGAATCTTAAGGGTACTCTCTTCAAGTGACCATTGAATCTTTATTAGCCACCATCTGTGATGTATGATACGTAGCCAGGACCTTCCGTGTATTCAGTTTTTCGGTTGAACAGTTGTGCGATTTTGGAGATACGCGATCTACTTATTTGGAAGCTACAATTTAAATGTTGGACCTAAGTCCTAATGTGTTCTAACTGCACCCGAATGCTTGTCTTGGACCCTCTTGGATTATCCAACTGCTTGGGGTGTGAGGTAATTGCATATACTCTATATATATAGTAGAGATGGAACTTGACGAATGTCTGGCGATATATAGCGTTCCTTCATTTTCATATACACATCAATGTCTAGTGATTCTCGCTTGTCAATTGCAGATTCCATCCTGGTGATGAATGGTAGCTTATTGAAATCTATGCTTAGCATGACAGTACAACTTGTCAGAAATGCTGAGCTATTTTACAATGAGCCTAGCCTAGAGATAATGCATGTTTTACCAACAATAGTATTGCCACCTGTTGTTTAATAAACCTACTATGTGGCTTTAGAAAAATGCATGAAAGACTGGTGGACACATGGTTGGTTTATCATTTAAGAATATATTGATCTGCTTCGTTGCTTTAAACACTGATGTTCAAAAGTCTGAGCAATGTTGATTACTGGTTGTCTTTATCCAAATTCTACAAGCTTTTTGGCTGATGTTTGGAATAGTTGATTGCATGCGATGCTGCTAGGGATAATTATGGTTATTTCTTCATGTCTCCATCGCATATACATCCCAGTGCACCATTAGAGGCCATTCCATGAGCTTGAGTGGCAAAGCCTAGCGATGTTCATTTTGGGTCTTCTCTCTCTATCTCTCTATCAAACGTCTCGGGTTCTTAAAATATGTTGGAGGCTTTTCATGATCGTTTCCCTCTTCTTCTGGCAACTTGACAGTGGCATAAATCCCTGCTCCAAAGAGTGCACCCTGGATCAGAGCGGTTGGATAGGTCCATACCGCTTTTCAGTTGCCTGCAGAAACAGCTGGCCTGCGAAGCTCCTGTCATTTCATTGCATGAGGCAATTGAAGGGAAGAAATCAATTTGCATGCTCTTACACCCTTGAAAGTTAACAGAGGACCGTGATTCAGGTTATCCTGATTTTTTTTTTTTTTTTATTTTGGGTCTTTTTATACATTTCTAGGTGGTTTCTGGAAAAATCTCCGATTCTTTAGTGGAAGATAGACTTGCAATTTTATGGCTCTGCCATGTCTAATATTCCATTTTGACTTTCACAATATTGAATAGTCAATGACCGGTTCCAAACATTCATATTTAAATTATTAGTATTTTCTTTCACCTTCAGCATCTGTCTGCCTTCTCTCTTCTTGCGAAATAAATTTGAAACACAATTTCAATTATTTCACTTTCTTTCTCCATATTTCAAGTAAGAGTGATTGAGCATATAGCCACGTATATAGGGGGGCACATCTTGCTAAGAGCTGTTTATAAGCTCGAACCTATGATCTTTCATTAAAAGCGAACGACTTAATTAGTTGAATTAACATTTGCCTCATTTATAATAATTTCTAATTATGGGTCTGTCAATATATAAATATCAATGGGAACCATGAAAAACCCGGTTGAACATTAGACAATATGAATGTCGTTTCTATTTCGTCTTTTATATAGTATGATAACGCTTTAATATATCACTTCATTTTTCATAAATTTATAATATTATATTAGATAAAAAAATTTATTTTTATTTAATTTACATATTTTTTTATTATTAAATAAAAATAATCCTAAAGAATTAGATAAAATATTTATATTTCATATTATAATATATGAAAATTTTAATTATTTATTTACTTATATAATATAAGTATTATCATAAAGGGTTAAAGATGAGGATGAAATTTTATAAAATTTCGAGGGGCAATTTGGTCATTTCATATGAAGAATATAAATACTCCAAGTTAATCTAGGAAGCTTCCTTTGTCATTTTAAGTAGTGAAACATAACCACAAAATTGCATATGACATATGCTCCCTACGAGAAACCTTAGGACAATGATAGGAGAAAAGGAGCGAATCAATTTTAAGAACTAGAGGTAAGGATTCTATAAGAATTTCAAATTAGGATTAATAGAATTCAGAATTTATGCGTATCACTTATTCATACAAAATAAGAAGTTTAAGCAAGGACGATAGGAGAACGAGAATCAGTGACTCGAGATTTGCGATTTGTGGAAATTGAAGTAAGTATGCAAATCTATGTAATTTAATTTTAATTACGTATTTTAGGGACTTAATTGAGCTTAGGAATATATAGGATTGAGTCTTGGAGGAATTGAAGTAAAAGAATTAGGATTCGTAGAGATTGTCGAAGGTAGCACGACTTCCTAACAAGGCCGTGTTTCAACCGTGTTGAAATGAAAAAGTAAACTAAGAGATATACGGCCTCTCAACACGGTCGTGTTTCGGCCGTGTTAAGTTAAGAGTAACACAACCTCTTAATATGGTCGTGTTTCAACTGTGTTGAGTCAAGGATAATATGGCATCCTAATACGGTTGTGTTCCAACCATATTGAACTTAAGTTTTGCATCGAGAGATACACGACCCTTAGCACGATCTTACTTCAACCTGTGTTGAGCAACATGGTCCCCAACATGACCGTGTTGAGCAACACGGTTCCTAACATAAACATGTTAAATAAAGCATAACATAATTATATATTCATTTAACTTCAAATTAAACAAATTTCTACGCAACTTAAATGGCTAGTAAGACTCTAGAGAAATCAAGAAATAAGATTAAGTGAAATAAGAGAATTATATTGATATTAGATTAAGTATTAAGAAGAACTTGTTGATTTAACATATTTCAACTTGGCTTACGTCCAAGACCGCTAGAATTCAAGGTAAGTATAACTTGTGTGTTGATTTGTACTCGTTTAAGTTAGTCTATATATAGAACTTGTTTTAATTGATGAATCGGTTTAAGTGTTTAAGTGGTATGCTGTATGTCCTTGGCTCATCTTAAGGGCCCATAGTGGCAAATCTTTAAGGAGCACCATAATGATCCTTGTGTGATGTTGTCCATAGTGGAGTCGTACTTGGAAATGATTTGGGTTGAATGCCGTTTAAGTGGTTAAGTGTACATAGGTGTAGGGCCCGTAGTGGCAGTTCCCATTACCAAGTTTAAGGTTTAAGTGGACATGGGTGTGGCACCAGGTTTAAGGTTTAAGTGTACATAGGTGTAGGGCTTGTAATGGCAGTTCACATCACCAAGTAATGCTCCAATGTGTTAAGGGGATAATGACTACCCTGTTGCTTGCTTATGGACATAAATTATATTAAGAAATGATTGTCTGTGTTTAAGTTCTACATGATATGTGTGACACTTGTTTATGTTTGTTCACGCGTATGTGTTTGTGTTATATGTACTGGGCATTAGCTTACCTTTCGGAGAATTATTTTTAGATGTAAGTATCGAGAGATATGAAAACCAATAAGATAACTTAGGTCTGGGTGAATCACAGAGAAAGGAATATGAAGATTATCATTACAATTATGGTGATTAGGTTTTGGGAGAATTATTGTTATTGGACCATAGTAGACATTGTCTTGTGAAAATGTTATTTTTAGTGTTTAAAGACTTCCATTGCTTTAGATAATTGATATGGTTTAAGTTATCATTGAAAATTTGAGGATGTATGAAATGTTTTTATATAGAAGTTACAAGCTAAAATGTATCAGAGATGTTTCAGAGCTTTAACGTGTTCTTGTGAGATAAGGACACGTAACGGGCAGTAGCACAACTTGAGGTTTCGCGGCGTTACACATAGCATTCAGAATATACTATAAAAATCAAATTAACTAGATAAAAATATAAAAATCTTTATCTAATATTTTGATGTGCTTAAGACTGATTACAAGTTCACTAGGCAATTGAAGATTCAATTGAACAATAAATAATCAAAATGACGTGAACCCTAAATTAAAATGGAACCCTAATTTGCGTGAAGAAGAGATAGAAAAGAAGAATTAATTCCTCACCAGATGTTACACACTAGTTGGAATTATGATTGATTTGATATTGTTGATATTACACACAACAGAATCAAATCCCACTCGCCATACTTCAAGAAGAAATGATAAGAGCTATTTGCGTGAAAAGGAGTGTCCCCTCACGGTTTCAATATCTGAAAATCCATGTGTCAAAAGTCCCTTACAAAACCTAATTAACAAGTATTTATACCCTTCTATAAATAAGGAAATTACAACCATGCAAAATAGTAAAAAATCGGTCCTAAGGAGCACTTGCAGAACTGATTACTCCACGTGAAATGAAAGTGAAGATGGTCGGTTTTCAAGCTCCAATCACGGTCACAAGGAGGAAACATAAGGTCGGTTCTCTTTTGGTTCAATTCGGTTCATTATGGATCGTGACCCATTCACAAACCAATTGCTATTGTGCTTGGTCGTTTTCTTGTAAAACCGATAAAATGTGCCTACTAAAATGTAAAAACAATTATTATAAAATAAATAAAGACAATATGTGAACGTCTTGATCCCATTTGTTCAAGTAAGCTTCCCAATGCTGGATCAAAAGGTTTGATTCCCATCATCTTCTCAAGCCTGTGGAAGATTTGCCCTCAAATCCAATGGGTCTTTTCCTCGACTGAAAACCCTAGTTTGCATGTGCTTGTCACCTAGAAGTCTTGAGTACCCAATAGTTTTGTTGATCTGTTTTTGGAATTTGTGTACCTCAGTTGGAGACATAAGAGTTAAGATAACCCGTACACCATCATTCTGAAATACATAAGTGTTTCTAAACCCATCATGTAGTATCTTTCTACTAAACAACCAAGATCTATCCAGTAGTATATGAAAGGCGCACATAGGAAGAACATCACAAACAATTTCATCATGATATCTATCTCCTATGCTGATAGACACCTTAACCCTCTGAGTAACATGTAGACTACTCTGTTCATTCAGCTAATGTAATTTATAGGGATGAAGATGTAAACTAGTGACTAGTTTCAATCTATTTACTACTGTAGCAGCTATTACATTTGTGCAACTTCCACCATTAATAAAAAGAACACACAAATTACCTTGAATCTGACGAGGAGTATGGAATAGGTTTTTCCTTTGTATGTCCCCAACATCTGGAGATATAGTCATGACTCTGCGCAATATATTAATAGACGGATATTTATCATTTCCCTTGTCTTCATGTGTCTTAGCGTCATGATCATCATAATACTCCTATAGTACTATTGACAAATCTATAGGCTCAACTACTTCTTCTTGACCATCCTCACCGTTTCCCTCCATAGCGGTCATCATCCTTTTGTTGGGACACCGAGCAGTCATGTGCTTAAAACTCATGCATTTAAAATATTTAATTTGACGCATCTTTCCACTAGTTCTCCATAGCACTGTTTGTCGGATATCAGCTCCAATAACCTCTTTTCCTTTTCCGGCAATTTCCCTCTCCCTATTAGTAATAGTTGTATTTTTGTCCACGGTCTTATCATTTTCCCCTATTCCCTTTTGTTCACCCTACTGACCATCTAACCCATGAGGTTTGTTAGAAGTTCCATACCTGTTACTTCCTGCTCGAAAAGGGTTAGATCGCCTCCGTCTCTCCACTTTCAAGGCTAACTAGATAGCCTCATCAAGTGTGTTATACCTTTGGAGCTCTACAATGCAGGCAATTTCATACTTTAATCCTGACACAAATCATGCTAAGGTTTGTTTAGGAGGTTCAACCGACCTACATCTAATCATCAATTTCTCGAACTCCTGTGCATACCCATCAACTGTTTTGCCTCCCTGCCTCAATATTTGGAGATGCATAAATAACTCCTACTTGTAGTGCTCAAGTATAAACCTTTTTCTCATCACCTGTTTCATTTCCTGCCAGGTATGTATATCAGCCTCACCATCTCTTTGTTTGCTAATCACAAGATTCTTTTACCACAGGCAGCATAGCCTGTAAATTCTACAGTTGCAAGACAAACCCAAATGTAATCATCAATCTCGTAACACTTAAATAGGCCCTCAACCTTATCCTCCCAATCTAAATAATTATTTATAGAACCCTTGCCATCAAATTAAGGCATCTGCAATTTTACATATTCTAAACCCTGAGGTGGTCTAAACTCACGATTAGGTTAAGGCTCATTTTCAAAATTGTCATCCCTTTCCTCCATAAAAGCATGATAATCACCTTCCATCCTCCTACCCCTATTGCCTCCAACAGCTCCTTCCCTGCGAGCATTTTAATGGGCTACCCGAGGTGGGAGTGCTTGAGGGTTTGCCACTGATGGTTGTAGCATCGTCATTTAATTTACCCGTGTTGCTAATGTAGCAACTATAGTGGTGAGATCCTGTAATTGCTCTTCTAGTGTTCTTCCACCTACAGCATGACGACCCTGACCTCCTCTAATCTGACTATTGGCCTCATTGCCAATCCCACCATTTACACTATCATTTGACATGATTTTGAATTTTTTTTTATCACTCAACACCAACTCACGGTACTACTCACACACACACACTCACAACAAAACACAACAACAATTCACTTTCCACGGCACAAAGTTCTCCGATTCACAACACAACAACGCACTCACCTTCACAGTTCAACCAACACAACAACACAACTCCCTTCACCGTTCACCCAACATAACAACACACACCTACAGTGCAACAAACAATTAATGCAACACATAACCTCAATGGCTTCACACACTCCTATGCTTCAATACACAACCAGACAACACACATATTCCCATGGTTCACTTCACTTCCACCATAGCACACACTACCAATATCACGACAACAAAAACAAATGATTCATAGCTTAGTTAAAGTGTATTTAAAGTAATTAATACATAATAACTATACAAGTAATGATTGAATTCAATTTCAAAACATTTCCTAATTCTTCGCGGCAAGTCTTCACGACAAAATGACTACCCAAGGATAAAATTTTGAATCACAACCTCCAATTCCGAAATTACAATGAACAACACAGCATAAATCAACTTAAATACCTTCTATTGGAAACCAATTACATTGATTCCTCTAATTCATCCACGGCAAAGGAACCCCAATTCAATCTCCTTCGAATTTTAATTCACAAATACGATGGAATTAAGGAATAATTCAACACAAGAACTCAATTCCACTTCTCACAACTTCAATTTTCGAAATGAAAGGACAATTGTGATTCATGAATTCCCCTTCCACAAAACCGTGCTCTGATACCAAATTATGATGTGCTCAAGACCAATTACAAGTTCACTAGGCAATTGAAAATTCAATTGAACAATAAACAATCAAAATGGCGTGAACCGTAAATTAAAATGGAACCCTAATTTGCGTGAAGGAGAGATACAAAAGAAGAACTAATTCCTCACCAGATATTACGCACTAGTTGAAATTAGGATTGATTGATATTGTTGATATTATACACAACAAAATCAAATCCCACTTGCCACACTTTAAGAAGAAATGATAAGAGCTATTTGTGTGAAAAGGAGTGTCCCCTCACGGTTTCAATATTTGAAAATCAATGTGTTAAAAGTCGCTTACAAAACCTAATTAACAAGTATTTATACCCTACTATAAATAAGGAAATTACATGTAAAATAGTAAAAAACCGATCCTAATGAGCACTTGAAGAATCAATTACTCCACGTGAAATGAAAGAAAAGATGGCTGGTTTTCAAGCTCCAATTATGGTCACAAGGAGGAAATATAAGACCAGTTCTCCTTTGGTTCAATTCGGCTCATTATGAACTGTGACCCATTCATAAACCAATTGCTATTATACTTGATCGTCTTCTAGTAAAACCGATAAAATGTAAAAACAATTATTATAAAATAACTAAAGACAATACGTAAATGTCTTGGTTTCATTTGTTTAAATAGGCTTTTCAATGTTGGATTCAGAGGTTTGATTTTCATAATATTTTGTATATCATATTTAGTCTAATATTTTATATATTTAAATATTAAACATCACAAAATTTTTTATTTAACATAATACACACTAAACATAATATAAAAAAATTATATTATCTTATTTTTTATATTATTTAGTATTACAAATCACATGTATCTAAATTCTTACCGGATCTTTGATGTATTTACAAAGATTAACCAAAGCACGCAAAACAAACAAGTACTGTGCAGGACTTATATCATGGAATGAAGTCCCCACCACACCAAATAATAATGTCCCCCACTCGGTAAGCCGAGTGAGGCCGTCCAAATGGACATTCAAAGTTGGATCTTGCGTAAGCCATCCCATCCAAATCCAACGTCTTTTGACGAACTTTAACTTTTTCAGTGAGAATGTAATAATGGTTTTTTCTTGTTCTCGTTCTTCTTGTTCTTTTTTTTTTTTAGTTAGAAAAAAAAAGTTCTTATCTTGTAAATATCTTGGTAATTTTAATGTGGCTGTTGTTTAACTGAATTTTTCAATCTAGGCACCGAGTATCCTCTACAATTTTTGAAATTATACAAAATCTACACCCTTTCAAAATAATACACTCACTTTGGTTAGTGATATGGCCTGAACTGAACTTTCCGAAATGAATAGCTATGATATGGCTACTACAGTACTACGTTATGTGAAACCTAAAAAACCAAGAAGAATAATATAAAACAATAGGATCAAGTCAAAGGTCGCAAATTGAATGTAAAAAAGTCAAACAGATTGTTGAATGTTATTAGGACCATTCAAATCTAGGAACTCTTGGGACAAAGAATTCGTGCATGGAAAATAAGCATCACACGTGGACCTTTGTCTTTTATGTCGGATTGACAATGAAAGGTGTTATTAAAGTTGAATGGTTTCAAGATCAGTGAACTATTATGCCAAAGTTGTTAGATTTATCCTTTTGAAATTTTTAAGATCTCCTATCAAAATAGTTGTCTTGTCACGTAGAGCAAGCTGTTACAAAAGTAGCAGGACTTGTACTGTTAACCGAGAGTATGTTTACAATTTGTAAGATTGGGTGCCCATATAAGTTAAAAAGCTGAGGTGATAATGAGCTTAATTTACCCTAAGATTTTTTCTTTACCATCTTGCAATTTGCCTATTTATCTTCCTAACGTTTGCATGTTCCATGCGAATAACTTAAAACACAAATAAAAACATATAGTTGGATAGAAAACACAAACAAACTAAAGCATCTTTCTCTTATGTTGATCTATGAAAATTGTGTTATTACCAAAAACAGTTTAGGAAACATGAATAGCTTTTTGCGAAGCGTTAAATCTAAATAAGAAAGGCAGTTCAAGAATTGATCCGAAAAATACTTATAGCTATGGTGTTAGTGGCAACAATAGTTACGACAAACATGAGGTTAAAGCTAATTATGAACTCTGCTTGGCCATAATTTACAAACTAAAGAGTCACTCCTCTACCCAAATGGGATGAAATGTCACTTTGATGATTTATTTGATATATTTGGATAATATATTCAATGTGTTCTACTACTAAAGTAGGGTACGTATCCATAATGATTTAAGTAATTATTTTGGACTAAAGAAATTTATTAAATTGATTTGATTTTACTGCAATGATTAGGTTAGTGTTAAAGATATATTTATATTTCAAGAAAGATTGGTGTTAAAAAGATTTATATTAGTCTTCTAGTTTATAGTAGTGGTGGTTGTTTAGGGAAAGATGAGAATAAGGGTCCCGATGAACTCAATTCCTACTTGATGAAGTAGGGCATATCAACCGTTGTTGCTTGATAGGTAAATTAGAAAATTAACATCCTAGATCAACATATCAAAAATCAATTCCTAGTATTTCGCAGAAGTTCAATGTAACTCCTAAACTAACTTCTAGTTTTTTAGGTTCCCAAGCATTTCAATTTTATCGAACAATTTCCTAGTCTATCTAAAATATAATGGTTTAACTTTGGATGCAACAGAAAATCCTGGGCTTTATCCAGGAGTAGGTGCTGTACATAAGAAATGTGAAGCCATGGAGAGCATATATTTTCAATATAAGTTTATATATATATTCTAAATTTGAGGACTTTCTTCAAAGTTACAGGGGCTAACAGTGAGGTCTCTCCATTTGACCACCTTTGCTTGGATGGTTGCGGAAAAAATATTATCAAGGTTGGTAATTTGCAAGACGGTAGAGTAATACAAACATGTCTTTATTAGAAACGTGACTAAAAAGACAAAATGCACAACTGAAATGAGATACGAGACGATGAAGAGGATTATGACATGATTAAACATAACTGTATTTTAAACTATGCATTTGTGATCTTAAATTTACATTTACTATTGGCACAAGCTCGGCAGGAAACCAAAAAAAAAGAAAAAGCAAACACCACCAGCTGACACGTACAGGTACTCCTTTCTAAAGTGATGAAGATGAATGATGATGTATCAATGTCTACGAATTTCCTGTGTTTACCTTTCTAGCCAGCGAGACTGGTGGAAGTGGAGAAGAGCAAGAGAGCGCGGTCAGGGGTAAGTAAAGTAAGTGCCTTGTTCCGTGCTTCATGGCTGAAGCAATTGCTGCAGCTTCTCAGAAGGGATTTTCTACTATTGCTAAGGCCATTTCTATCTGCCTGGCCCAATGCCCGCGACCCTTGCCATACAAAGGAGCAGCGGAAGTATATCCTGCCTCATCTGCGTTGACCGGACGGATGGAACATCTTTAGCCTGCTTTACTTATAGTATAGCAACTAAGAGAGCTGCTACACTGCGTTAATACTTATTGGATTCAGTCTAGTATGTTGTCATTTTTGCATAAATAAGACTTCTCCCAGTTACTTAAAAGCAAATATTTGTTTGATATGATCCAACAATATGAATTATCACATTTTACAACCCACATACATTGTTGAGAGAGTGATTATGGTGAGTTAACTAGTTAGAAATTATTGGATCAAATAAAGAAAAAGCACATTAATTATTTGCTAGCTTGATTATCGATTACTCTTAAACAAAAAGTCAGTCATCATAGTAATGATAATAGTAGGTGTAAGAGAGAGAGTTAACAAATTAGCAGATGCCATATGTAACATTTCCGGTTGGTAGCATTAATGTAGGAAGTACAAATTGTTCTCCTCTTCCCTTCTTTTTGTTTTGATGGTGCACTTTCTTGATATATATTTAAATTCCCTCTACCCCATTCTGCTGTATATTTCCATCAAATATCATAAATTGCAACAGTTACTTTTTTTTTTTTTTACTTCTACTTTATGCTTGAAATTTATAGTCAAATCATCATATAATGAGGTTTTATCCTTTTAAATCACCAAAGAATTTTTGATTTGCACGCTATAAGATTCAACACCATTATTTAAGGATCGGGACTCATGCTCAACTTTTCAAAGTCCAGTAATTCCCCTTATACGCTAGTCTAATAGGCTTTTATAAATATAGCATCATGTAAACGCTGAGGAAATCTCTAAGCCAGCCCCTCTACCAGTAATACTTATCGTGGTATTTGAAATAAATTGATAATGGTTTCATATTGTTAGTGTGAGCAACCGATGAGGTAAATTAATCTATGTGAAACCGAAATAATGATTTTCAACAGTGATTACGGATTTGAGGGATGAATTTATAAAATTTCGTTTCATTGTTGCAACCTTTCACTCTATCCAAGTACATTTATCCTAAGCCTCACATATCTATGCATCGCCTTTGATTAATGGATGGGTTGAATGACATTAAGTTCCATGTAAAATATTTAAGTTCAAACTCTGATATGAATAAACACATAGAACATATATTTGAAAAGAAGTACAGTGGTTGTTTTACAAATTCTTATGGCAATTATTCTCCCTTTTTATATGTTATATATATTATAATTTTTTTAATAAATAAAAAGTGAAAAAAACCAGAGGCGAGAACACACAGATAGTGCAATCTAATATAAAAAATGTATACAATATATAATACAACTACGCCTTCATACTATTATTAGTTTCGTACCATTCCTTAATAACTTTCTAGAAATATAGATATAACTCTCAAATTCTTATTAAAATCCCTTAATTAGTGTTAGTGATATTCTTTAAAGGACAATTATGATTTCTTAAGTAAAGGTTTCGGAAGATATGGCTACTCTAGGAGCTTAATACTTTGTCCGTAAATGACAAGTAATTTTTAAAAAAATTATATCTGCGTTTCTAATTTGGAGCAACCAGTAGTTACACCTTGTTTGAAGCAGACCAGCTTGGAAGCGCCAATGCCAGCGCCAATGCGAATGCGAGTGGAGAACAATAGCATGAAGCCACCTCAGATTTCACACATACACAACCAACAGCCCATCTGACCAATACCCAAAACAACAAAATCCAAACTTTCCTAAACCCTTGAATCCATTCACCTAAAAACATTCATTACAATCCCAAAATTGTGACCTTTTTTGCTCGTCTCTGCTTGCATGCTTACCGCTTTGCATTTATAATAAATACCTCATGTTTTCAGTGACTAACTTATTTGTTCTATTTTGGGTGTACTGATTTACTTCACACAAGCATATAGTTTTCGCCAAGTAGGTTTCTTTGTGCTTGAGGGAGAGAAGAGAGACAGGGAATGGCATCTGCTTCAGGAGAAAAATCTATGGAGGAGCAGCTGATTGAGGTTGGGAATAGTCTCCTGGACCCTCCTTCTGTGGATGAAACTTTGATTCTTCTTGATGTAAGAACACCCACCCACTTCACTTATTTGATGTTTGAGGTTTAATCCATGGTCTAATGAAAATCTACTTATTAAATTCTTAGTTGATTGCAACAGGTAGTTGACTGACTGGACAACCAATTGACTAGACCGACCCCGTGTTGGGTTGTGTATACTATTTTCTGTTGTTCTTTTTTACCGTTAACATTGGTCATAGGCTCTGTTAATGAATGTGGGGGTCGGGGGGCAAAAATTGTAACTTTGATGCATTTTGGTGGTTCTGAAACTTAATTCCCGTGATGATTGCTTAATGTTGGATTGTTTTTCTTCCACTAATTGCTTGCTTGAATTCTCCCATTAATCTAGGTATTGTGCAGTTCTCAGCAGTGTTTTCAATGGAAGTTAAGGTCCTTTTAATTTGTAGAGCAAATATGCTGGTTTTATCTTATGATGCTAATTGCAAAGCATAAGACTTGAATCTCATATGAAATAATGGGATTTGGCTGATGGGGCTTTTATTGAATTGGGTTGGGTCACCTAAATGTCAAGCTTTATAGTTGATTTTGTCCTAAGATTTGTGTCATTACTTTCTAGTTGTAATAACACTGTGCAGGTGGTGATATCTGCATTCTAAGATATGCTTCAGACTTGTAAAAGGATATATAGTGTCCACACTGGCAGTGGAGTCTAAAGTGTGATAGGTTTTTCACATTCAACTTGAGTTCATATTGAAAGTAATGGAAGTTTGGGGTTTACATGAATTTGGTTCTCCCACCTTAATAGTCACTTTCTGAGTGTAGCTCTCTTAGGATTTCTACCATTATGTCCATAATTTGTAACTTTTGCGATTTTTCCACCTTTCTTGCTCATGATAGAAACCTAACTACCATAATAAAAAAACCAGTGTTGGATCAAATTGGCTATTGAATCGATGGAAATTCCTGGATTGAAGTATGCGAGGCATTGTTATTTAACAATAACACATGCAATGGTTGATTTCAAGCTCATTAGACCTTATGTGCCTGTCTTTGGTAAAAAAACCACATTCTAGATTTTGAACATGAAAAATGGTTTCAATGGATATGCTTTTGAAAAAACCTTTCCACTCTTCATCATTGGGTGCTGCATCATGGGGCCTTTGTAAAATTATTGTTTCCTTTGATGGAGGGACTTGATTGTAATTGGATTAGCTATCTCCAAGCACATGATGCTCTACAAGACTTATGCATTGGTCATGTACATTTGAAGTGTGTGTATGTTTCCAAGAGATGGACTTGGTGGGATTTGAGCTGTGTATCTCGTGTTGGTGCTTAGGCATAGCCATTGCGTATAGGGAACAAAATGACTCTTCCATGCTGCCTACTTTACTTTCAGTTATGAAGACTAAAAAGAATAGAAGGATGAATAGATATGCCCTACTAACAGAGAACTTAAGGACAGATGCATAAAGCAAGCTTCATAAATCTTCTTGATAAAGTCTATGAGATGAAATCATCAATGCAAACCAACTTCAGATGTCATGGAGTCTAAACAGAGTGATGACTAAAATTGCAGGAAGAAAGTTTAGCATGTCATTTGTAAAGTAAATGACAACCAAACTTCAAGCAAGTTTGTTCCTATAGAACATAATCTCAAGAAGCCAAATTTGTTATAATATTATGCTCTGAGAGAAGATAACTCAAGGTAAAGTAGGCAGCATGGAACAAAGTCATTTGATTCTTCCATGCACAGTGGTTGAGCACCAACACAAGATATGTGGTTTAAAGCCCACCAAGTCCATGTTTTGGAAACGTTTATACACTTAAGATAGCTAATCCAATTGCAATTTTGTTCCTATATAACAAGGGGTAATAATTTTACAAAGGCCTAATGACACAACACCCAATGATGAAGAGTGGAGAGTTTTTTGACAAAAGCATGTCCATTGAAAGCACATAAGAAGCTTGATGTAAACCCCTTTATGTGATATTGTCTAAATAAGAATGTCTTGCATACTTCAATCTAGAAATATCCATTGATTCGATAACAAATTTGGTTTGACACATGTTTGTGATTATGGCAGTCATGTTTCTATTGTGAGTAAAAAAAGTTGATAAATCGCAAAAGTTACAAATTATGGACATAAGGGTAGAAATCCTCAAAGAGCTATAGCCAGAAAGCGACTATTAAGGTGGGAGAGCTCAATCTTCCATCACTTTTAAACTGGCCTCAGGTCTTCTACATTGCAAGTAGAATATGAAAAACCTATCACACTTTTAAGTTTTTTGTTTGTAGAACCTATTTGGTTCATCCTTTTTTCCTTTTTGGTCTTCTCGTTATCTTTTTGGCATGGGTTCCAAACTGGATGTTTGGTAAAATAATTTACCAAAAAGACAGAAATATAATATCCCTCTCATAAAATTAAATATCTAGTGAATACCTGTAAAATTAGAGTCATTTTGGTTTTATTTAAAAAAAAAAAACCAAAATAATATTTAATTTTTTAGTTTAGCTCTTTTTCCCGGGACTGTCTAAGTTGAATATATGTGAATTTTCAATTCTCAACTTTCATTTCTTAATTATTATATTTAACACAACGATAATAAAATATAGAAAACTTAATATGAGAACTGATGATGATTGGATTCACCTGTCCACTACTTACAGATTGATCATATAGTCCCACCAAACCTAACTTAATGCTTTGTTTTTCTTCCTGTTTTATTGCAATTTTTAAGAGAGCCGAGGATTTGTTGGTTGATATGGAGCAAGCACCACAAATCTCACTTCAAGATGCACTTTTTCCACTGATGAAGGCTCTCATTTCTGATGCACTACTTAAGCACTCTGATGTGGATGTTAGAGTCTCAGTAGCATCTTGCTTTAGTGAGATCATGCGCATCACAGCTCCACAGGCTCCTTATGATGATAAAAGAATGAAGGTGAAGAGTGTATCTTATGAATTATGATATCATTATCTTTTGTGATTGCTGCTAATATAATGAAGTTTTTAACAGTCAAGGGAAAGAATCATTCGCTCTCAATCCTCTGCTGCAGGAAATTTTCCAGTTGATTGTGGAATCCTTTGAAAAGTTATCCCAACCACCCACCAGCAGTTATAAGAAGGCAGTGTCGATTCTCATGACTGTTGCAAGGGTCAGATCATGTGTCATCATTCTGGACCTTGAATGTGATTTGTTAATTAATGAGATGTTTCAATGTTTCTTGAAAGTCATTGGGTAAGAGCCTTATTTGAAATTGTTGCTCTCATTTCTGAATAACTACTTGGAAAGTTGGAATTCTCTAACTTCATCACCTTGGATAAAATTCAACATTTACTTCCAAAATACTCTCTTGTGCTTTCTCCGTATTCTCTAATTGTTTCACAGCACTGATAGGTATAAGTTGTTGCAATTTCTCAATTGAAATTTGAATTATGGGTTGTTGGACTATCTACAACTTTATCTGTGTGATGAAAAATCCGATTGGAGCTGAGCTCTACAGAGACAAGTTCAAGCATATCCTTGTTGGGTCCTTAAAGACATGCAAAAGGTGATAAGCAATATAACCCCTAAGGTACATGAACCCTTGTTAAGGGTTTATAGAAGTGAAGTAGTAGAACAAGTATGTGGTTGTTTGTCTTGTAAATAAATAAAGTGTGTAAAGTGTGTATGGGTGCTGTGGGTGAAGTGTGTGTTGTGTACAAATAAAGTGAGCAAGTATAGTTAAGGAAGGGAGTAAAGGGCAGATTAGTAAATGTAGTTAGCAGAGGGGCAATTTGGTAAATAAGTGAAGTCTAGGCCTAGGATATATATAGAGTAGCAAATTCAAAAGTTAGTTGCGTCTTTTTTTTTTAAAGAAAATAAGAAGCAGAGCTGATGGGGGGTTTTGGAGAGAGCATTCTCTTGATCTGGATGTGCATCTTTCTAGATTAAACTTCACTTAGAAGATTCTTCTTGAGGAAAACTACAATTTTGTAGATACTTTACATCTTCAATCTATAATTCTTGCCCATGGTCACATCAAATCGGTGCTGTTTGTAGGAGACTCACTGAAGAAGATGACTAGAATGGGACAACGAGTTGATAATATAGAGAAAAATGTTGAAGTGATAGAGAAGAGTGAGGAAGTAATGAATCATAAGCTAATACTCGTTGATAAAACTTTGAATGAGTCGAGAGAAGAAGTAAGAGAGAGTATCGCTAGTTCTAATGTGAAGATAACTAACTTGGAGAAATTGTTGACAGTGATGCAAAATACTTTGCAAGGAATGTGGAATAACTAGAGGAAAAGAGATATGTGGAAGGAAAATGTGGAACCTTCGCATGATGAGAAAGAAGGCGAGTGAGAGGATGGATGAATCGATGGTGGCTAGTGCTAGCAAATGATGGGAGATGCTTGATCAAATGACTGAGTTTTGAGGGGGAGTGATGATCGAAGGTCGACAAGTGGCAAGAGGTGACTGGAAATTGAATAGTGAAACTTGGAGGATGTTTGGAGGACACTTATTGGGATTTGAGGATTGGAATTTGGAAATTGATGAGGCAATGTTGTAATGTTGGCCAGCAAATTGGAATTGGTAATTGGAGGTGGGAGACTAGAGTTTGGCAAATGAAGAGGGATGAATCGGGGGATTATGTTATGATGATTGAGGAAGTGAACCGAGCAACTTTTAGAAATGAGCAACTTTTGGAAATGTCTCATTGCCTATATTTGAAGGAATTGATCAGCTGCATTTGTTGGCCCTAATCGAACAATATTTCAAGTGCATTGAGTGGGTGAATATTGAAAAGTACCTTTAGCTGCTATGTTGATGTGTGGAAGAACTGTGTATTGTTTTAAAATGCTTTGATGTTGCCTATAAAATCTTGATTAGGAAACTTTTAAGCAAGAGTTAATAATACGGTAGGGAGGCCAAGCTTGCCGGCAACCCATACCAATGCCTTTCTACACTTCAGCAATCCGCATTAGTAGCTGCTTACATCGAAGATTTTGAAGCTCTAACTTCTTTAACCCCTGAAATAACTGAATTACAACAGCTTGGGTATTTTCTAGGGGGATTGTGTGAAGATATTAGACTTCGCGTAAACACAATGAGGCCGGTATCTTTAGCTGAGGTAGTGGAGAATGCATTAAATGTGGAAAAAGAACTTGAGTATGGTTTATATTTGGCACCACAAGTTTGACAAGATGGCAGTGGAATGGTGATACAGCCCGAGGGAACATTCGTTAGATATACTCCAACTTATCCTCAAAATCTTTTGCCAACTGCTACAGAAACTGCTCATCCTATACATTAGCCATGGATAATGCTCACCCCACCATAATGGCTGCTGGAGGGGTTAAATAGGGGATTAACAGAAGTGATAATTCATTTCAATACACTGCTGGAAGTAGTAATGAGCAACAAAATTTTGGTGTAAAAGGGCAGCGTAATATGACTCATTTGGAGTATATGGAAAAGAGGAATAAGGGCCTTTGCTTCCGTTGTGATCAACCTGATCAACCTTCAATCTGGGACATAAATGTGTTATAGGATCTTTCCTTATGTCCCTCTTCTTTAGAATCAATTATTAGTTCTGATTCAGCCGTAGTTTTTAGAGTTTTTCTTTCTCGTCTCCCTATGGGTTTGGGCTCGTTGGAGAGAACCCGATGATCTCAATCATTTTCTGGTTAGACAGAAGAATTTAGGGAAAAAAAAATGGTTAGCATCCTCTCATTCTTGTTCTTGGTTTTTGTTCTGCAATTTGGGCAGCGTATGTCCCCTAACTGCCACGTTCCCATGCTCCCCTTATTTCTCTCTATTGAGATACAGATTTTGGTTATATTTAGAAAAGATATTTTCTAGAAATATCATGTATTATAGCCTTTCTATGTATAGAGATATCATGTAATATAGTCTTTCTATGTATTATAGGTGTTTTCTTTTTTTGTTCCTTGTAATCTTCTATATTAGACCAGATGTTGTAAGGAGAATCATAAGAAAGAAAAAGGAGATTTCTTCTTTATCCTATTCCCGTGTTTTCTAACATGGTATCAGAGCCTAGGGTTTAGGAATTCTGGAATTTTTTTCCCTTCTCTTCGGCCTCCATTGCCGAGTTTTTTTTTACAGATTGGCCTTCATTGCCAACAATCAACTTATTACTTTGTCTCAATCCTCGTCTGGTTCCAGCAATTGCAACATACCTCGTCCTTTTTTAAACACAACCAGCAATTGCGTTAGGAGACCAACATAGGTTGACCTAAACCTGCTGGGCTGCGTCTTTACTGGTTCTTTGTGTTCTGACATTAATTGCTGAACATCTTCCTCGGCCAACATGTCTGAAATTGTCGACAACCCCAAACCATTTGAAGACTCCAATAATGTCCAGAAAATTGGAGAATTGCAAAATATCCGAACCTCCTATAGATTCAATGGGAAGAATTATCTAAAATGGTCTCAATTTGCCCGAACTTACCTCAAAGGCAAAGGAAGACTCAATCATCTTCTTGGGACAGGACCAACAAAGGACGATCCTGCATTTACTGCATGGGATGAAGAGGATTCAATGATAATGTCATGGCTATGGGATTCAATGGATCCTACAATAAGTGACACTTGCATGTTCTTCAACACAGCAAAGGAAATATGGGACTTCCTACGTCGCACGTACTCAAAAGCCCATGATGCTGCACAAGTGTATGAGATCAAAGTCAAAACTGGAGCCACTAAGCAAGGGGACAAATCAATCACAGAATATGCAAACATATTGCAAAATCTGTGGCAAGAACTTGATCATTATCGAGTTTTTGAAATGAAACACCTTGAAGATGCAGTAATTTTGAAAAACTTCATTGAAAAAGATTGGGTTTATGATTTCTTGGCTGGGTTGAATCCGGAATTTGATCAAGTTCGAATCCAAATCCTTGGGAAAGAGGAAACTCCCTCCCTAGAGGAGACCATATCACTGATACGGGTGGAAGAAAGCCGACGTGCTTTTATGCTAGAAACCCGAACAACAAGTGAATCAGCCATGATCGCAAGGATGGAACCTCGAGACATAAGGAAAAATAACATGTCAAAATACCAGAATAAGGAAAATCAGATGAAGGAAAGCAAAGACAACCTTTGGTGCACTTATTGTAAGAAACCAAGGCACACAAAAGAGAAATGCTGGAAACTAAATGGTAAACCACCGAGCCAAGAGTGGGGAATCTATGAGGGGCAACAATGATCTCATGCACACATGACAGAGCAGTCAAAACCAGAGGAAAGCCCAGCAAAGGAGGGGTTCAATAGTGAAGAGATTGAGAAACTAAGAAACTTATTGGTATCCTTAGAAAAAGCCTCTAGAACGTGTTCTTTAGCTCTCTCAGGTAAACCTTTATCTCCTCTTTGTATGAATGCCTCAGATAACTTACATATTAATGCATGGATAATAGACTCTGGAGCCACGGACCATATGACTAACATGTCACAACTCTTCCATACATACACCCCATGCCCTAGTAATAGGAAAATTGCAGTAGCCAATGGCATGTTAGCTACTGTTGCAGGGATTAGAGACATACATATCACACCTACTATTACATTAAAAAATGTCCTTTATGTACCAAAATTATCGGCCAGTCTTGTCTCCATTTAGAAACTCACCAATAACCTGAAATGCTCTGCTGTTTTTTACCCTTCTTACTGTGTCTTTCAGGATCAGGAAACGAGGAGGAGGATTGGACTTGCTAAGGAAAGTAGTGGCCTTTATTACCTTGAATATTCGAAGAAACCTAGGAGTAATTTATCTTTTCTCAGTTCATCAAATAAACATGCTATTTGGTTGTATCACCTACGTCTTAGACATCCATCTTTTAGAGTTCTCAAAGTCATGTTTCCTCATCTGTTTCAAGGAATAGATATTATAGAGTTTCATTGTGATGTGTGTGAATTTGCAAAACATACTCGTGTATCTTTTCCTATCAGTAATAAAAGAAGCTCACATCCTTTCCATTTGATTCATAGTGACATATGGGGGCCTTCCACAGTCCCTAATATTTCTGGAGCTCGTTGGTTTTTATCCCTAATTGATGATTGTACTCGGGTTACATGGTTGTACCTTCTAAAACAAAAGTCTGATGTCAGCACCATTATACCTAATTTTGTCTCTATGATTCAAAATCAATTTGGGGTGAAAATAAAAATGTTTCGGACAGATAATGCTAGAGATTATTTCAACCAAACATTGTCACCCTACTTCCAATCTTAAGGTATTCTCCACGACTCTTCATGTGTTAACACACCTCAACAGAATGGGGTAGCTGAAAGGAAAAATAGGCATTTACTTAACACCACACGAGCTTTGCTCTTTCAAAGAAATGTTCCTAAGTCCTTTTGGGGGGAAGCCATTCTAACAGCTACATATATGATAAATAGACTTTCCTCACCTGTCCTAGACAATAAGAGTCCCATGGATCTACTTCACAGTTTCTTCCCACATTTCTGAACCTCAAATGGCCTTACACCTAGAGTGTTTGGGTGCATAGCCTTTGTCCATGTCCATAACCATCACAGAAGTAAACTTGACCCCCGAGCCATCAAGTGTATTTTCTTAGGTTACTCATCTACTCAAAAGGGATACAAATGTTATCACCCTTTATCTAGGAAATGGTTTAGCTCTGCTGATGTTACATTTGCAGAAACAACTCCTTTCTTCTCCAAGTCTTCTCTTCAAGGGGAGATTTCGGGTGTAGAAGAGAATAATAATGAGTACTTTGAACCACTTCGATCTCTTGATCTTCAATCTCGTGATTTTTCCCTTATACCAAACACGGTCAACCTAGAGTCAAATTCTGTGGAACCAAATGATGACCATCCCAAGATTTCTCGAGTATATTCAAGAAGAAAGGTTACTATTGAACCAACACAAGTCCAAGAATCCAACTCAAATAATGATAATGAAGTCATGGAAAAATCTGATGTGCCTCTAGATACACAACCTGTTGAACTATCTATCAATCCAATAGATGACCTTGATCTTCCCATTGCTGTGAGAAAAGGAACCAGAGAATGCACTAAGCAACCTCTTTATCCATTATCCCACTATGTCTCACTTAAACATCTATCACCAGCACACAAAAGGTTCATTGTGAGTCTAAACACCATTACTATTCCTAACATAGTTTCTGAGGCATTATCAAAAAGGGAATGGAGGAATGCTATGAGAGAAGAGATGAGTGCCTTAGAAAGGAATAAAACATGGGAGATTGTTGAAAAACCAAAAGGAAAGAATATTGTTGATTGTAAGTGGATTTTTACAATGAAATACAAAGCAGATAGATCCCTTGAAAGATATAAAGCCAGATTAGTAGCCAAGGGTTACACTCAGAAGTATGGAGTTGATTATCATGAGATTTTTTCTCCAGTTGCAAAAATGAATACCGTGAGAACTTTATTGTCATTAGCTACTCACTTCCATTGGCAACTCCTTCAATATGATGTCAAAAATGCATTTCTTCATGGTGACTTGGATGAAGAAATCTACATGAATATTCCACCAGGATTTCAAGGAGACACGGAGAATAAGGTATGTAAACTGATGAAGGCTCTTTATGGGTTAAAACAATCCCCTAGAGCTTGGTTTGGAAGATTTGCAACGGTAATGAAGAAGTTTGGTTACATACAAAG
Source organism: Laguncularia racemosa (assembly GCA_037954665.1). Lineage (NCBI taxonomy): Eukaryota > Viridiplantae > Streptophyta > Magnoliopsida > Myrtales > Combretaceae > Laguncularia > Laguncularia racemosa. The sequence continues at coordinate 7,130,502 of JBBMOL010000002.1, read as the reverse complement.
CCAAGGAGATCACACTCTGTTTATTAAGCACTCAACTGCAGGGGGAGTAACTGTGCTTATTGTCTATGTGGACGACATTATAATAACTGGAAATGATGAGAGAGAGAAATATAAATTGAAGGAACAGCTAACCAGAGAATTTGAGATAAAGGAATTGGGAAAACTGAAGTACTTCCTTGGTATTGAAGTGGCTTATTCTACACAAGGAATTTTCATTTCACAGCAGAAATATGTGACCGACTTATTGGCAGAAACCGGGAAGATTGGAAGTAAATCAGTCTCTACTCCAATAGATTTAAACCACAAGTTGGGAGAAGCTAAGGAAGAGCCAGTGGTTGACAAGAGAATGTACCGGAGATTGGTTGGAAAGCTTATATACCTAGCTCACACTCGACTAGACATTGCATACTCAGTGAGTGTAATTAGCCACTTCATGCATGATCTGAGAGAATCTCACCTTCAAGCTGCATATAGGGTACTACATTACTTGAAAGGCTGTCCAGGAAAGGGAATTCTGTTCAAAAAGAACTCTAAACTTACTCTGGAAGTCTACACAGATGCTGACTATGCTGGTTCTCCAGTGGATAGAAGATCAACTACCGGGTATTGTACCTTTGTTGGAGGTAACCTGGTAACATGGATGAGCAAAAAACAGAATGTGGTAGCACGATCTTCAGCCGAATCAGAGTTTAGGGCAATTGCTCAAGGACTTTGTGAATTGCTTTGGTTGAAAATCATCCTAGATGATTTGAAAATTAAATGGGATGGTCCTATGAAGCTATATTGTGATAACAAGTCAGCCATCAATATTGCTCATAATCTGGTACAACATGATAGGACAAAGCACATAGAAATTGATAGACATTTTATCAAGGAAAAATTGGAGGAAGGGTTGGTGTGTATGTCCTATGTTCCAACAGGACAACAATTAGCGGATGTTCTAACAAAAGGGCTGAACCACACAAGTCATCATAATCTTGTGACCAAGCTGGGAATGGAAAACATTTATTCCTTTGCTTGAGGGGGAGTATTGAGATACAGATTTTGGTTATATTTAGAAAAGATATTTTTTAGAAATATCATGTATTATAGCCTTTCTATGTATAGAGATATCATGTAATATAGTCTTTCTAAGAAGAATAATAAGAAAGAAAAAGGAAATTTCTTCTTCATCCTATTCCCGTGTTTTCTAACACTCTCCCATGACTACACTTTTACACCCCCACTACTAACCATATACCTAATGATCAGTAGTATGACAGCAGCACTACACCTGACTTTAGGACACCCATTTGCCATAATTAAAGGCTACAATACTTAAGACACCACCTCCAGTCGGGTCAGCAAGCACCCATTAATCCGTTGGACATGTTACACTAGGAAAAGAAACACACAACTAAGACAAGATACAATTACACAAGACTACCCAGTGGGGTCAGCTGGGTGCATTCCCCTGGGCGCATCCCCCTTACTCCTCAACTGAGCACAGCTCCTTCTCGCCACTCCTCTTGTGTGGCTTCCTTCTGGTATAAACCTGGTCAAAGGGAACTATTTTGAAATGTGAACATGAGGCCTTCTTGTGTGTAACAAAATGTCCAAACAACTACGGTTTACGGTACTTGAGGAAGATATGGAGGAAGGAGATGATGAATGGGTCAATGTGGAAGAGCACCTTACTGTTCAGCAAGTCCATGAGGCTAATATTCATGGCAAACAAGGTTTGGAGCTTTCACTTTTAGCTCTTAGTAGTCTTAATGGCTCTAAGATGATGGAATTGCAAGGTACACTCTTTTATCACCACATTTCTGTACTAGTTGATAGTGGAGCAGGTCACAACTTTATTTCTTCAAAATTGGTGGCTGATTTACTTTTACCTAAATGTGAAACTTTGCCTTTTATGGTGAGATTGGGTGATGGGCATGCGGTGAAGCCTAGTGGTGTTTGTAAAAGTTTGCAATTGTTGATTGTGACATGAATGTTGTGGCTGATCGCTGTGTCTTGGAATTGGGTGGAGTAGATTTGATTTTGGGAGTGGCTTGGTTACAAGCTATTGGGGAAGTAAAAGTGGATGGGGCATGATGACTATGAAGATTCCTAAGAAAGGTAAGAAATATGTTTTACATGGTGATCCTACTTTGCATAAATCTGGGATCTCCTATAAATCCTTATTGAAACTAGAGGATTTGGATACTTGTTGCTTGTTATGGGCTCTTGATGTGATAGGTGTTGAAGGGACTTCAAATTTACTTGCTTCTCCTACTTTAGTGTCACTTTTGGATGAATTTGAAGATGTTTTCTTACAACGACCACATTTGCCTCCAGTAAGGCCAACTGATCATAAAATTCCTCTTGAAGAAAGAGTTGGGCCTATTAATGTGAGGCCATATAGATACACACAAGCGCAAAAAGATGAGATTGAAAGATTGGTGAAAGAAATGTTAGCAGTGGGGATTATATGGGCTAGCTCTAGTCCATTCTCTAGTTTAGTAATATTGGTGAAAAAGGAAGATGGTTCTTGGTGCTTTTGTATGAACTAGAGGGCTTTAAATGATGCTACTAATCCCAATAAGTATCCTATACTAGTAATTGGTGAATTATTAGATGAATTGCATAGAGCTACAATTTTTTCTAATATTGATTTTTGTGCAGGGTATCACTAAATTAAAGTCTTTAGTGGATATTCCTAAAATGGCATTCCGCACATACCAAGGGCATTATGAGTTCATAATGATGCCATTTGGCCTTACTAATGCACCGACTACTTTCTAGGCCACTATGAATGACCTATTTAGGCCATATTAGGGGGATTTTTTCTTTGTATTATTTGATGATATTGTTGAATAAAGAGAGTTTTTATTAATTCTGTAAAAAAATCTCTTACTTTTACAATTTATTTTAGTTTATATATATAATTTTTTGTTACACTAAAAAAGGAAAAATCTATAGCTAATTACAACAGTTAATTATAGCTAATTCCCTTAATTTATTAGCCTTGATTTCCTTCACTAACTTTTCTGAAACATCTTCTAAGATTACTTATCTAAGATTTTCTATACTCCCCTTCAAGCTGGTGAATATAGATCTTCCATTCCCAGCTTACTAACATTCTCATGAAACATGTTACACAATCTCTTTGTCATCACATCTACAAGTTGAAGTCTTGTTAGGACATATGGAGTATAAATCAATCCACTATCTAGCTTCTCTTTAATAAAGTGCCTGTCTATCTCTATGTGTTTCGTCTGGTCATGCTGCACTGGATTGTGAGCTATACTTATAGTTGATTTATTATCATAGTATACTTATAATTCACATGCTCCTGCTGCCATAGTTCTGAACTCTGCTTCAACACTTGACCTTGCTACCACACTCTGTTTCTTGCTTCTACATGATATCAAGTTTCCTCCAAGGAAGGTACAATAGCTAGAAATTGATCACTTGTCGACTAAAGACCCTGCAAGGTCCACATCTATGTAAACTGTCAGATCAATTGCAAATTCCTTTTTGAATAAATTTCCCTTTCCTGAATGTGCCTTTAAGTAATGAAGTACTTAGTAGACTGCCTGTAGATGAACTTCTCTAGGATCATACATAAACTGGCTGATAACACTAGCTATATCCGGCCTAGTATGTGCGAAATAGATAAGTTTTCTAACAAGTCTTTGGTACATCTCTCTATTTACTGCCTTATCTCCACGAGCCTTACTTAATATGTGATTTTGTTCAATGGAAGTTCCAACCGGTTTGCTAGCCACTATGCCTGTTTCCTTAAGCAGGTTTGTAACATACTTTTGTTGAGAAATAAAAATTCCTTGCCTTGATCGAGCCACCTCAATTCCAAGGAAATACTTTAATCTTCCTAGATTTTTTATTTCAAATTCCTTGGCTAGACATCACTTCAAGGCCTCCTTCTCTACTTCATTGTTTCCTATCACAATAATGTCATCTACATACACACTTAAAACAATGACTCCCTCCTGAAACTGAATGCTTAATGAAAAGTGTAGCCACTAGCTATCATCACCTTGGCAAATTATCCAAACCAAGCACATAGGGATTGTTTCAGCCTTTATAATGCCTTTTTTAATCTACAAGTCTTGTTCTTGTCAACCCCACTAAATCCCGATGGAATGCTCATATAGATCTCATTTTCTAATTCTCCGTGAAGAAAGGCGTTCATCACATCATACTATTGCAATTCCCAATCAAAATTAACAGTTAAAGACAGCAAAATCCTCATTGTATTCATCTTTGCTACTAGAGCAAATGTTTTTTGATTATTTACTCCATATGTCCGTATGTATTCTTTCATGACTAATCTTGCTTTGTAGCGTTCTAAGGACTCATTTGCTTTAATACATCCACTTACACTCCACTGTTTTCTTTCCCTTTAGTAAATCAACCACTTCTCAAGGCCCATTCTTCTTTAATGCATCCATTTCTGCTTCCATAGCAAGTCTCCATTCTTTCTTTGATAACGCTTCAGACAATGAGTTAGGAGTTGAAACTGTGTTTAAGGTGGAAAGGAAACTTTGATGGCTTGGAGAAAACTTCTCAAAAGACACAAAGTGAGACAATGGGTATAGGGGTCTTTTGGTGCATTCTTGGTTCTTTTTTCTTACAGCAATAGGTAGATATAGGTCCTGGTCAACTTTGTTTTAGACAAGCTCAAGGAGTTTCCCTGAATAGTTATGGTCCACAACTAACAGAAAGAATTATGTAAGATATTAAATTCAATTCCTATGAAGACTACTCTTCAAAGCTAGATACCCTGCGTAGACTTGATTTCTATGATAATGTGAGATCCCCTAAGGAAAGTTGTATCAGATGAGAATAAGATTGCCATCGTCTATGGATCTGAATTATGGACAGTGAACTATTACTTGATAAAAAATGGGAGTTGCAGAGATAGGACTGCTAAGATGTACATGATGACACAAAAGAATAAATAATAGAAAAAATGAATATACATGAAACAAAGTTGGAATAATGCCAAGCAATGAGAAGGTGAGGGAAGCATGATTGAGATAATTTAGCTATATGTGAAGATGACTTCTAGGGGCACTTGTTAGGCATTGTAACACCTTGAATACTATCCACAGCAAGTGAGGGCATGCAAGATTACAAAAAGATGTGGTGGGGACTATAATACACATGGGTATGGGAGAGGATATGGCTTATGAACACAATGATGAAAAAGGATACATATTCCCGATCTCATCTAGTGGGAGTAAAGCTTGAGTGTCATTTATTGGTGTTGTAGGTTGATGTGCTTGGAGGTGGACGTTTTGACCACACCTGCCTCTGACCACAAAAATAAACAGAGAACTTTGTTACAGGATTGCAATAATCATACTTCTTATGGCTTGTATTTCTTCTAGAAGAAAAAAGAAATTACTTACTTCACTTAGTGAATTAATCTTGTTTTAGCCAATTAGGCAACATCTTTATTGGTATTTTTTGAGCTCTAGTATCTGCATTAGGTGCTCTTACAAGAAAAATTTTCTTTTGCTCTAGATCATCCCATCCACATGGAGTCTGCTTGGCTATGGAGGATATCATGACAATGGTAATTGATGAAAGTGATGCTCCATCCTTAGAGCTTCTAAGTCCCCTTCTAGCTAGTACTCGAAAAGAGAATGAGGTGAGTGTCCTGTGAACATGCATCCTTTATCCAGTATCTTTTCTCCACATAAGTCTCACCTTTTGTATATTTCATTATAGGATGTTGCACCTATTGCATCGAAGTTGGCTGAGAAAGTACTGCACAATTGTGCACCTAAGCTTCAACCTTTTCTAAAAGGAGCAGTGGAGTCCATGGGCAGTACTTTGGACGCTTATGCTGCTACTGTAGCTTCTATATGCCATAATGCATTTGATGGTCTCAGGCGTGATCATTTTGCTAGTTGCCCAGAACACCTGGTGTGTTTCTATTAAATTATATATGACTCCAACATGCCTTCTGTAGCTGATTTATAGACTTCTGAAAGTATAATTTTTGGTCCAAACTTACAAAAACTTCATGTAATCTTGATTGTTCACTAGCTTCAATCACTAAGGCACAGTTTATTGTTGCTAGGTAGGTGTTGGAACATGGAATTTTTTTGGTCAGTCAGTTAATGGCATATTGATATAAGGAATGGGTACAAAACCTTTACTCAGTAGAGAACATATTTGAGAAAATCCCTGCTGATACTTTGACATAGAGTCTTAGCATAATAGACCAATAAGCAGTCTATACCTTTTTGAGGTTTGGTTTTCAGACAGGATATTTTGTTTTTCTGGGTAAATTTTTGACTGGATATCAAATGGCCTGGAGAATGAGAAATCTTCTTGTGAAACCAATAACTTGCTGGCGAACAGAGAACCTGCCTCCTATTCATCAGCATATCTGCTCACTTGCAGAAACACTATGCTTTCTAGTAGCAAGTTAGATACCTTTATGTACCCACCTTGAAAAAGTCAGGGAGCCATTTCATGGAAAGGACTGAGCATCTACTATCCCAAGTTAGGATAAAACTCTAGTGAGACCTGCCTAACCTCAAATCTAAAGGACTGCCAGGAAGAAGAAAAAGGAAACCAACTGAGTTAATCACCTAAAGAAGAGCAAAAGTTTCAACAAAAGATAAGGCGACTGCTGCAAACTCTTTTCCAAGCAGAGCACCTCAATGAGCTGAAATCAGCAAAAGGTGAGAGTTCATGACGGTTGTTGGGTGAAGAAGAAGACCAGCAGGAAAGAGTATGTTAGTGTTGAGTAATTGGATTATGGTTGTTGCGGTAGTAATAACATGGTACAGAATAGGAAGTCATGGGTTCAAACCCCTGCATTATTAGACAACAACTGTTTAATTGAGTTGTCCACTTATTGGGTCTCTATTAAAGTTCAGCTTACAAGTGGTGAGGGTGTTAAGTAATAAATATAATAGCCTACACTATATTTATAAATTTAAACTCTTGGATTAGATAGTTGTGACACTAGTAATAACATGGTTAGAGCCAACGCTCTAAGAATGGTTTAGCAAAGATGAACCTTCAGTGCACGTGAGATGGGTAGCACCGGCCTCCCTCCTACCACCAAGCTTTGTTCCCTCATGGAAGGCAACGAATGGTGCATACCTGAGGTAGTGCTAAATATGAATATCCAGTTCCCTACCTCCTTCCTTCCTTCCTAATGCATCAGTCAATGACCGCCTCAGATGGATCCATTATGCCACGGGTGAATACACAACTAAGAGTGGGTATGCATTCCTCACCCCTTCAACCCGGGAAGTCCCTTGGGCTAAGGTGATTTGGAATAAATACTCAATCTTTAGACATTCGTTTATCTTATGGCTAGCCTGGTTACACAAGCTAACCACCTTAGACAAGTTGGAAGCATGGGGCGTGACTACTACTACGGGCTTTTTGTGCCAACAGAGCCTGGAAGACCACACCCACCTCTTCTTCAATTGCAGATATTCTCGCTTGATATGGACCGCGGTTTGTGATTACTTTCATTGCCCGGGACACTTCCGAAACTGGCAAGGGGCTACATCTCTACTACTGGCCTCAACTGGCTCCAACTCTTCTGACTTCAATAGAAGATGTGCTGCACTAGTTGCGACGGTGTATTGTATTTGGAGAGTGCGTAACAATGCACGCCTAGGGAATCATATCCCCAGTAGGGGTTCTGTTGTAAACTAAATTAGAGCTTATTCCTCAGTCTTGTAACACTGTAACTCTTTATTTTTGCATTGTTTTACTTTGTCCTTAAGACTATGATGTAAATTTTTCCGGCTTACGGTTGTATATCTTTGGATATCAATAAAACTTAACTTATCCAAAAAGATGAACCTTCATACCCTAGTGAAATTACTCTAGATTCATTTTTATGATCCTGTCTAGTAGGAAAGCAATAGAACTCTTTTCAGATTGATGCTCAAAGGAACGCTGTTATTCTCTTAATATTAGTATTCAGCCACCAGCATTCATGCATTTGGCTGTGTCCCCTCCTACATAACAGGACTTGATCTTGTTAATTTCCTTGTCTGCTAGATTATTTTGGTTAATTTGTTTGCTAGGTTTGAACTTGGCATAATGTGTGTCACTGTCCTCTATAAGCACTTGTATAGGATCTCTTTTTGTCTTCACCTTTTTTATAGATAATTCGTATTGAAAATGTTGCACTGATGTATGATTGGCTTCTATATTTCCAGAACTGTCTTGCAGGATTTGGTTCCAGAACTGATGTATAATTCATAGACTGATCGGTTGTTTTCAAAAGTTAAAACAGTTGTTGGCTAAAGATAAAAAAATTTAGGAAGTTTTAATTATAAGTAATAAGTTAGGTCATCTTCATACTTGGTTCTTTTTTATGATATGGAAGACCTAAAGTCTTATTTTCATGTGTGAAGTTCATGAAAGACTGCATATCCCTCACCACATGTCTTGATTTTGAGGTTTATGTTAGAGTAGGTTTTGAACTGTTTCTAAAAATTCCCACTCCAAGTAAATATAGACTAGGACTGGAACAATGAGTAGTAGTGAATGGAATTAATTGGCTAAAGATAAAAAAATTTAGGAAGTTTTAATTATAAGTAATAAGTTAGGTCATCTTCATACTTGGTTCTTTTTTATGATATGGAAGACCTAAAGTCTTATTTTCATGTGTGAAGTTCATGAAAGACTACATATCCCTCACCGCATGTCTTGATTTTGAGGTTTATGTTAGAGTAGGTTTTGAACTGTTTCTAAAAACTCCCACTCCAAGTAAATATAGACTAGGACTGGAACAATGAGTAGTAGTGAATGGAATTAATTGTCTTTTCTAGGCAATTAGAAGACAAACTTGTGAGTGGCATCAAAATCTTTCTTTTTTTAGTTGCTTTGATAGAAGAAGTTTAGGGGAGCAGAGTATGTCAAGTTAAATTCATCAAGGATGAAAGAAATCATTGACTCATTTTAGGGGATCTGGGTAAATCTTAGGACTAAAGGAATCTAGCGTTTTATTAAAGAATTTAGGTATTGGAGGTAAAAACTGCAGTGACAAAAATGAAAAAAAAAGAAAAGTTGAATATTTCAATTGAAGTATGAAGTTTCATTTCTTCTTGTCCTTAACAAGTGCTTGGGGACACTCACTAACGGGAACTAGTTTATATTGAAGCTCGAGTTTGATAAAGCTCTAATTGGCTTACAATAGGTTTAAGCTCGAGTTCGGGTTCAAGCTTTGCTCAACTATATTTGAGTCAAATTTGAGCAAATGTTGAACTCAGCTCAAAGCTTGGGGGGAGTTGGCTTTGTTCACTATGTTCCCTAATTTAGAGGTGACTAACATAAAATGAGAAGGGCGGACCAAAAAGATGGGGAGAGAAATAATAAGAAATGATCTGATAACTGGTATAGTGAAAATATGGTCCATGATAGAGTACAATGGAGAAACATGATATGTTCCTAAATCTGTATGTTAGTGATAGTTGCATTAGTTGATCTGGATAGTTAGTTAGTCAGTACTACTGTATGCTATAAGATTCTCTCTAGACTAATCAAGGATAGTTAGTTGTATGTTATAGTTTCTTTAATTCTATAAATACTAGACTTGTAATAAATGGTTGTCAGTTTATTAGTTTTCTTTTTGATAAAGGAGCTCTTAGCTCCTGTGAAGAGCTACTAGCTCTTGTGAATTTCCATAGTTGGAGGCATTCCTCAATTAATAAATCTACTAGTTCTTTGCTTTGCAAGCCTAGCAATTGATCCACACAGTTGACCCTATCTAATGGGTATGAGGCTTGAGTGCTCTTGTTGATAGTATGAGTTTGTCTTGGTGGATTTCAAGGTGTATCTACCCTTATACGGGATGGCAGACATGATATACCTTGGACCAACTATCAAGTTCAAGATAGGTCTATAATTAACAGCTGCTGCCTAGTAAGCCAAAAATTTACAAGATTAGCACCTTATTCCTGCTAATAGAATGATCTGTTTGCAATGCACCATTAAGAAACTCTCCTGTTTCTTTCATTCCAAGGGATATTCTTATTTAATTATCCTCATTTCTCAATTTATAATGGAATTTGTGCTTTTGGATCTATTCAATATGATTTAACGCCTTTTCTTCTTTGATCTTTTTCTGCCCTCTTTTTTCCTGGTTACTCTTTTCTCTTTAACATGTCTCTAGAACAAAATGAAGGTTGGCATGCTTTATTGCATTATCTTATTTTCAGGTGGCTGAGGAGCCAACTTCTTGCCCTGGAGAAGCTGATGAAATTCTGCATAGACGTCCACGGATAAAAGCTTGTAATGGGACTGCTAATACCAATGGGGTAGCCCGTGATGTAGAATCTAGGGATTCGAGCAAACAGAAAGCTGACTTGAAGTTGCTTCCGAAGAAAAGAGGCTGGAAACCGAATTCTTTGATCAATCCAGAGGAAGGCTATGACCATTACTGGACCTCTAGAGAGAAAAGAACTGCCAAAAACACTCGTCACACTAAACTATTTGAGGTGGGCATGAAGTCTGTTCTCCCGAATTCTGTTGTTAGAAAGGAAGCATCTTCTCCAACTAATGGAAAAGGGTCAGATTCAAAAGTTGCTGGAAGTAGAAACACGCCATCCAAATTGCATGATCAGAAAGGTACACTTGGGATCAACTGGAGGATTAGTCGACCCAAAAAAGGGGAAATGGCTTGTCAAGAGGTTGATCACTTTTCCTTATCATCAAGAGATGCATCTAGTCTTCATATCGCATGTGCACATTCAGGGAAGAAGTCTAAAGACTCTAGTAGTTTGAATGCAAAAATCTCTTCAGGAAAAAGCACAACTGCCGGAAGGTTGACTGAGAAGAAAGATATAGCTTCCTGCTCCGTTGTTTCAGATAGCACGATTGATGTCTCTGATACTAGTTTGGATGAAAAAATGGGGCCAGCAGTTGGCACAGGAAATGCAAGTGGCATTATCAGGGCAGATGCATCAGCCAAAAAAATACCTCTGAAAAAGCAATGGAGATATCCCGAAACAGATAAAGACATTGCAAATGCGCCAAAAGATAAGGTCAGGATTTAGCATAATAAGCTGGTTGATCACTTGTGATGGATGAATTTTTGCTATGCAGCTGATCTATTCTTGCAATTTGTGGTTAGGCTACTAAATCTATTAACTTAAAAGACACAGATGAAAATAATTTGCAAAATAAAGATGAAGGTCGTACTTTGAGGAAGCGGACCAAGAAAAAGGAAGAGGTACAAACTTGTGACTTGTTTTCATTTTTTCTTTTATTTTGTTAAATTGTTCTTTTGTTCCTAAATTCAGTTTATACATTCAGAAGTCTGAGCCTCATGGTCCTGGTGAAGAACTACTTGGTAAAAGAATCAAAGTCTGGTGGCCACAGGACAAGACGTGAGTACCTGTATCCTACTAAACTGTTATTAACCATTCTAGGAGATAAAGCGTGGACTTCTTGGTGGTTTTCCACACAACCAACCCCCCCTGGCGGGGTTGCTGCTTTATTAATTGATACACAAATAATGATCAATGGACCAATAGTTTGTTAGCGGCAAGCGTTTGTGATCATGTTTTAGGCCCAGCTTGTTTCGGTGGGAAGTCTAGAACTTGCTTGTTAGGTTTCCTTCCTAATTTCCCTATGATTATCTAAAGGGGTTGGGCTCGTTAGAGAGAACCCAAGATCTCTTTGCTAGTGGTTGTTTGCTGGAAAATTCAATGCCTTTCATTCATCTTTTCTTTTCCTTAAATACAGCAAGATGGTTTACACAATGCTTACCCTTAGACCACTACTTACACAAATTCCTCCCCACTAATTCCTACTACCCCACTAGTTAAGGACACAACCCCCATGTCCTACTTCCTGTCCCCTGCCTCGGTCGTGGCTTCCTTTTTCCCCCGGTCTTCTCCCCCACGTTTCTTCCTCTAGTCAAATGGCTTAATTCCCTGGCCACTATCATAGTTGCAGACATGTTTATTACATGTAAAATAGATGCAAAAGATTTGACTTTGCACTGCCTCTTGAGGGACAGTATAACTGTTGGAAAGCTGAGGTTGTGAAGAGGTTAAGGGTAGAGTGGGGCTAAATTCATTGGTTAATATAAAGAGAAGCAATTTTATTTTATTTATCTTATTTTTTATTTGTATATTTTATTTTTTTGTAAATTAAAGGTTCGCATTTTTTAAAATTACTATTTCTATGCTGATTGTTTGGAAGATTTTAACATATGGGTCTTGTTTCTAAAGTTTTTTCTTTCATTCCAGTCCTATGAATATCGCCTAGATTGCTGCAAGGACCTTATTTAATTGAATACTTGGTGTATAATTGTCCTCAATGTTGCATCTGTGTCTATGTATATGTAGGATCATGACTCTTCCATTAGAACTCTCTCTTTTCTTCCCTCCTTTTGGCTTCATCCTTCTGCTTATTGACGTTATTCTTTCATGTCCTAATGTTCTCATTTCCGTTATCTTGCAGGTTTTATGAAGGAGTTGTACAATCTTATGATCCCCAAAAGAAGAAAAAACACTTGGTAAGATGAGTTTGATTTAGATGTGGAAGCTTCTTGCATAATCATCATTCTCTATCAAGTATCGTTGCTAGTTCCGTTTACATATCATGACATGCTTGAAGTTTATAGCAATACACTTGATGTCAAAAATTGTGACCAAATATCACCTGTTACGTTTCTAACAATAGGAAGGAGATGTATATTGATCTTTACCAAGTCTCCGGCAATGGGTCAAGATTCTTACAAGTATTATGGATAAAAAAAGAAAAATACAACTCACTCCGGTAGCCGCATGGCTGATTCCGCCTGTCTACCCTCTCCTCTCTCCTCTCTCCTTTAACTAACTTTGATGTATATTCTTTTCTGCTTCCCTCCTTTCCTTGTAACCAACTATTTATGATTCTTCTTACTGGTCCCCCCTCCCATTTTCCTTCCACGTCAGCCACGATTCCCCTCCTCCTATCCTTCACGTGTCCCTTGCTCCAGCTCAGCTCCCTCATTCCACCTCAGCCTCTTCTCTACTAATTATTCCATAACTGGCCCTGTCCTATTTTTCCTTTTCCCCTGGCACCCCTTCGTTTCCTTTCTTCTTTCTTCTTTGGTAAACCTTATTTGGCAGGGCCATATCAATTGCCTCCCCCGCTATATTGTCCTTGTCCTCAAGGACGAAATCAGGGAAGAGGGATGTGAATTCGGAGTTATCCATCCATGAAGTATGCTCGGGCTCTTGATCTTGCCATTGTACCAGGACTTGGGGAACGGCTATAGATCCTTCGTACCTAAAACGCCTTCCCAGGATGGCTACGGGCAGATGTAGCAGTGTTGTGGTGTCCTCGGCTGAATCTGGTGGAAGTTCTACTATGGACGAGAAAGTTCCAACTGCCTTCTTCAGTAATGAGACATGGAAAACCGGATGCATGCGGCACTTAGCTAGTAGGTCCAACTTGTATGCCACCTGTCCAATGCGCTCCACAACTCTGAATGGGCTAAAGAACCTTGGAGTCAGTTTTGGAGTGGAGCTTTTAAGCTGTGGCCTAAAGGTTACACGCGCTTCAAGAATACCTATTCTCCCACTTGGAATTCCACCTGTCGCCTATGCTTATTGGCATTCCTGCAATAAATAGATTGTGCATGAGCTAAATTGTCCCTTGGTTGTTGTAGAATGCTGTCTCGATCCCTCAATGCCTGCCGCAGCTCCGGGTTTCTTATTTCCTTATCAACAAAGGACTGCAAGCCCGGAGGATGTCGGCCATACGCTACTTCAAATGGTGACATTTTAGAGGAGGTATGGTAGGCTGTGTTATAGTGGAATTCCGCTCAAGGAAGCCATACTTTCCACAGTGTTGGTTGATGGCTCACAAAGCAGCGTAAATATCCTGCCAAATAGCGATTCAAAACCTCCGTTTGTCCATCTGTTTCCGGATGGTAGGCTGTGATATAATGTAAGAGTGCACCCTGTAACTTAAAGAGCTCAGTCCAGAAATTGCTCAAGAAGGTAGGATCTCGGTCACTCACAATCATCTTCGAGTAGCCATGTAGATGTACAATTTCTCTAACGAATACCTCAACTATTCCCCTTGCCGTGTAAGGGTGCTTGACAGGAATGAAATGTCCATATTTGGAAAGACGGTCAACCACCACTGGAATTACATTAAATCCTCTTGACTTTAGCAGCCCTCTCACGAAATCCATGGAGATATCTTCTCAAATGGCCGTGGGTATTGGTAGTGGACATAACAACCCTGCTGGTGCCAACGCTTGATATTTTTGGCGTTGGCACACCGCACACGCTGCTACAAAGTCCATTACGTCCTTCTTAATTCCTATCCAGAATACATTTGCTGCTATCCTCCTATACGTTTTGAGGAACCCCGCATGCCCCCCAATGGGGGAAGAATGGAACTCATGTAGAAACACTAGGGGCCACTTAGACTTCGCCGGTACTACTAGTCTTCCGTGGTGGTATAGCGTGTTTTGCTCCAGATGGAACCCCCTGCCTACCGACTCCCCTTTCTTCAACAATTGAATCTTCTCCGCTAGGATTGGATCAGCCTCGACTTCCCTTCTAATTGTGGACAGATCCGTCCATACTGGCCCGGATATTTTCATTAGATGAGTCTCGTCAAACTTCCTTGAAAGGGCATCAGCCACTTTATTCTCCTCTCTCTTGCGGTACTGCACAATCATACCCCAATAGTTTAGGTAGCCAATTCTGTTGGTCAGGGGTCATGATCCTTTGCTGCAGCAGATGTTTAAGACTCTTCTGATCAGTTCGAACCACAAACCGTTTGCCCAACAGGTAAGGCCGCCAATGCTGGATTGCAAGCATGAAAGCCATCAGCTCCTTTTCGTACGTGGATTTGGCTAAAGTATGATTCGCCAATGCCTTGCTAAAGTAAGCAATCGGCCTATTGTTCTGTTGTAGCACTGCGCCCAGCCCCCTCCCTGATGCATCACATTCCACAATGAATGTGTTGGAGAAGTTTGGCATTGCTAGCACCGGGGCCGTTACTAATGCTCTTTTTAATCCTTTGAATGCGGTAGTGGCTTGCTCGAACTAGCTAAATCCGTTCTTTTTGAGCAAATCCGTAAGTGGTCTAGCTATTTTGCCATAGTCCTTGATGAACTTGCGATAGTATCCCGATAGTCCAAGAAACCCGCGAAGTCCTCTAAGGGAGGATGGTTGGGGCCATTCCTCTATGGATCGTATCTTGGCTGGGTCCATCGCCACCCCCTCCTTTGATATGATATGCCCTAAATATTCCACCTTGGCCTGTCCAAATATGCACTTCTTCTTATTAGCAAAAAATTGCTGTTGCCTTAGGACACAGAAAACTTGTTCCAAGTGCTGCACATGTGAATCCCAACTCCCACTATATACCAAAATGTCGTCAAAGAATACTAAGACAAATTGCCTTAGATAAGGTCGAAAGATTTCATTCATCATAGCCTGGAAAGTGGCCGGGGTGTTGGTCAATCCGAAAGGCATAACTAAGAAGTCATAATGACCTTGATAAGGCCGTTTTGTGAATGTCTTCCTCAGCCATGTGTATTTGATGGTACCCGGATCGAAGATCAATCCGTGAGAATACGCTTGGCCCATACAATTCGTCCAACAACTCGTCAATCACGAGTATGGGATACTTATCAGCCACCGTCACCTCATTAAGGGCCCTATAGTCTACACAAAATCTCTATAAACCGTCTTTCTTCTTTACTAATATCATCAGGCTAGAAAAAGAGCTATTGCTTGGGCGGATAATTTCTACCTCTAGCATATCTCGCACCAGCTTTTCTATCTCGTTCTTCTGCATAAACGTGTACCTATAAGGCCTTACGGATATGGGACCCCCTCCCTCTATCAGGGGAATGTGATGATTAATGGAGCGGATGGGAGGCAGGCCTTGTGGGGAGTCAAAGACGTCCCTGTATTTTGACAACAAATCCTCTACACTCGCCTCCGGAATGTTTTCCTCTCCTTGTGGTGCTGCTGGCATCACCCACAGTAATTTACATTCATCCACATCTCCCAGCTACCGTAATGACTTGTAGGAGATTGGAAAACGGCACAGTGTAGGATCTCCACATAGCAGGTACTCCTCATTACCTTGAGTAACCTTGATCGTCATTTTGGCCCAATCCACCTTTACTTCTCTCAAGGTTTTCAACCATGCCACCCCTAAAATCAGATCTATCCCGTTTAATTCCATCACATAACAATCCATGTTCGTGCGGTACTACCCCACTTGAAGCTGCAAGTTGGAACAGAACTCATGAGACTCCACTGATCTCCCATCTCCCAGAGTTACTTTGAAGGAACAATCATTGGACAGCAGCAGCCCTTGACGCATGGTCCATTCCAAGGATAAAAAATTGTGACTAGCACCATTGTTTACCAAAATCACTATAGGGGACGAACCCAACTTACCTTGCATTTTCATTGTACAAGGTTTGTTAAAACCTTGCATTGCCAACAATGACAATGACGGGGATGTTTGATCACCGGCTGGCTGTCCTTTGTCCCATTCCTCATCTCTAGGGCTCTCCTCTTCTAATACCAACAGCCGGAATGTTTTATTTGGACATCGATGACCTGGGTTAAAAGGCTGATCGCATTTGAAACATAGCCCCTTCGCCTTCTTGTCCAAGAATTCTGCATGGGATAATTGCCGTTGTCCAAGGACTCTTCTGACCCCTTCCTTGACTCCTCCCTGCCCTGCGCTTGATGCAACCCCACTTCCCATGGAATTGTCGTGCCTTCTCGGAAGAATAGTTCCCTCTCTAGAGGTCATTCATGCCTCCTCATTCATAGTCATCTTGGTAAATCGAGGTGCCATTGGACAGAAAATGATTCCTGTGCTGCTACTATTCCCTCGATGGAGATATTGAGCCTGTGGTGCTGATGGTAGAAGGTCAGTCCGACCTCCATTTCCCTGCTCTAGAGTGAGGAAGATGCCACAGTTGAATTCTCGTTTGATCTTGACTGCTAGATCCATGGCGTGTTTCAATGTTACTGGGGCAAAGGTATCCACCCGTGTCTAGATTGGGTCTCGCAAGCCTCCAAAAAAATACCCCAGTAGTTGCATTTCCGGCATCGATGGAGCATGGGATATGAGGGACTCAAAATCTTCAATATATTGTTGAACAGTGCCACCTTGCCTTAACTGCGACAAACTCTTGAAAAGGTTCGATGCCAGCCAGCCCCCATACCGTTTCATGATCTCCCTTCGTTGCAACATCCGGAACCAATGGTTGCATCGTCTCCTCATCCACATGGCAGATAGCACTACCTTCCTACCCTCCCTCGTCTACTGCACAACGAAATACTGCTTAGCCATCAGAATCCAATTGGAAGGATCGTCTCCATCAAGCACAGGAAGTATTAGGCGTGAGGCGTTGGTGCGAAATTTATCGTCCACCTCCATTCTTAACTCACTTTCGATGGGTATCCCTGAGCCGGTGTCTATGGTGCGTGGATCCTCCACTTGTTTGCCCCGGTCCTTGGTCATGGTCGAGCTACTACCAGATTGGCCACCCACCTCCTTCTGGAGCCATAAGTCTTCAATTAGCTTCTGGATGCGATCCATCTTGCTTTGTATGGTTAGCTCTCCCCTCAGGTGCTTCTGTTCTTCTTCTATTGCTCCCAGCTGCTGTTGCACATTCATGACCTCTAGGTGTATCCCTTTGACGTTCCTTTCCAGCAGTTCCACTCGATTATCCATCCATGTCATACCTTAGCGAAGGATGTCGTGATTCTCGTACTATGTTCCAATGCTCCGGTGGTGTGTGGTGGTTTCTCGGCAGCGGAACCAATAATTGTTACGTATCTAACAATAGGAAGAAGATGTATATTGATCTTTACCAAGTCTCCGGCAATGGGTCAAGATTCTTACAAGTATTATGGATAAAAAAAGAAAAAATACAACTCACTCTAGTAGCCGCACGGTTGGTTCCGCCGGTCTACCTTCTCCTCTCTCCTCTAACTAACTTTGATGTATATTCTTTTCTGCTTCCCTCTTTTCCCTATAACCAACTATTTATGATTCTTCTTACTGGTCCCCCCTCCCATTTTCCTTCCACGTCAGCCACGATTCCCCTCCTCCTATCCTTCACGTGTCCCTTGCTCCAGCTCAGCTCCCTCATTCCACCTCAGCTCCTTTTCTACTAATTATTCCATAACTGGCCCTGTCCCCTTTTTCCTTTTCCCCTAGCACCCCTTCGTTTCCTTTCTTCTTTCTTCTCTGGTAAACCTTATTTGGCAGGGCCATATCATCACCTCATCAATGTATTGGGAATTTTATGTCTCAATTTTTTGGTTGTTCCTTGGCCTTTGACTGACTGCAACTTTTTTTCATGTGCACATTTAATTGGTTTCCTTATTGGTCTAGTGGTGTGCATTTATAGCTGAGCGACTTTTTCTGTTTCACTCGTTTTATTGCCTGTCTATTTTTACTTTGCTTTATGCCTTGTTACTCTCATATATTTAGCACTTCGTTAATTGTAAGTAGTTAAAAGCATATTTCTTTCTCAATCCCATGTTATTACCCATTCCCTCTGAGTCCCGCTCATCTCGCTGTATCAAAGCAATTCTGACTACTTTGTGATTTCACTCTATCACCTGTCTTGCTTTTTCCTCTCATAATTCTTTGCATCTTAATTATACATTTGATAATATCCTGGATCGATTTGTAATCTCAGGTTTTATACGATGATGGAATCAAAGAACTTCTTAACCTTGAAAGGCAAAAATGGCAACTAGTTGAGGATAGCTCTCAGCCAGATGAATCTGACATCAAAACGCAACATGCCAAACAGATAAAGGATGTCACCGTGCTAGATGGTGTAGGTTTTGAACCTTGTATTTTCATCCATTATTCCGTTTTATCCACGTAAATTTCTTCATTGTCTGCCCATGTTAATATTTCAGGATCTACAGAAGGCCAACCATCTAAAACCTGATACTTCATCTAATATGTAAGTTTCGTCTTCTGCTTTCCCTAACAATATTCTCCCTAGCTTCAGGCGTGTTTTATGATGTGATAAAGAAGGATTGATATATTATTTGCAAGGTTTCTAGGACAAATATTCTACTGGTAAGGTTTTACAGCTCATCTTCCTGTATTTGGTCCAGTTCTAATTTCCTGCATAAGTCTAGTATATACCCAAACATGACAGACATCACCTTGTTAGCTTTTTTGTTTAGGGCTTGTGGAAAAAAGCTTGCACACAACGTGAGTGCTAAAGGAGGTTTCGGATACATTTTAGGTTCTTTTACTAAGCGTAACATTTTGAGACAAATGGTTTAATATGTCATGTTCTGCTCAAGCTTATGAGTTCCAATCATTCTACTGTCGAGAAATAACGAGAACCTCAGGGGGCATATTTAAACAGGGTACATGCCAGTTAAAAATATTGGTCTTTCTCCTTATTACGTCTTTAGAAAATTTGGAAGGAAGAAGAGGGAAATTTGGAAAAGGAAAAAGAAAAGAAACAGAAGCCTGTAGCACACAAAGATTGCTTGATGCTCTTGCTGTATTGTAATGAAACGTATGCAGTTCAAGGAGTTCTTCTGACCCTTGTATCCATCTTCTTGACTGCTAGTTGATCTATACAGAAATTTAACTGTTTGATTTTGTCTGAGCTTTTCTTTTCTTTTCCTTTTCTCTTGGATGATTTAAATTGTTCCCTGGTGATACTTTTATCAGTTTGGGGAAGGAAAAGAGAAACAAGAAGGCAAAAGCTGCCCAAGAATCAGAGACTAAGCTGCTTTTCAAGAGGTTTGCTTGTAATAAATATCTTTTTGTTATTCATTTTAGCTGATTCAGTTGGAAGGTTAAATCCAAATATTCTATCCAGAATGGGTGCTTCACTCGCTTTGTCAAAGATTGAGGCTTTGGATTCAAGTTGTAAAGCTGCAGATGGTCCCATCGAGAATCCTGTTGTTCTTGACAAACTGGATGACGTGTCTCATATTATTGATGGACTAAATAATACTAGAAAGTCTCATGATGAGGCTGAGGTTGTGAACACCGAAGAAACGAATCCAGGCAGTGCTGCATCAGCGGGCAAAAGACTTGTAGATAGTTTAGAATCTGATGGCACTGGTGAAACAGAATGGTAGCCCTCGCCATATGCAAGTGAGCTGTTGTTGTAGCTAGAGGGCATGTACTAAGTTTTCGAATCTAGAGGTGTATAGAGTGCTTACATGGTGAATGCTGCTACTCGGCGTAGGATTTTGCGCTCCGGTTGTCCGTTTTGGTCCAATATCTCGCCCTTTCAACTTTGTTGTACCTATCAGCCTAGTGTAAGTCAGTTCTAGCCGCACCATGACCTTTCTCAAACTTGAATCAAGCTGATCCTCTTCTTCTTCTTGCTATTTTTGTTGTATAATTGCCTCGATAAATGGAAGTTCTGCTATGGATATCATGTTTTGTTGTCCTAGGCAGTTGACAAATGCAGTACAAAAAAAGGTGAGAAGATTAGTTTCGTAGATGTCTTTTTACTAAAATTCCATCGCGAATGACGAATCGGATGACCGCGGGAGTAAGAAAATAAATCCGGCTCAGATCTTAATGCTCTTACTTTAAAAGAATCAATTGGCTATGAAATCTAATCGAAAAGTTAAATTAAAAGTGGGCTGAAGACTCGAGCTTCAAAATTTTGTTCATGAATCTACGAAAAACCATAGGCTTGAAGCTGAGTTTTAAATCCAAATGCCTAAATCATTTTTTTTTTTTTTGTGTTTCAAAGCCTTGCTTGCCTTCATTTGATAGACCTTTTATTATTATTATCATTGTCATTATTTGATTTCGATGAGAATTCTTTGTAATCTTTCACTTTTGATAAATTTGGCAATTGGATTGCTCATATTCCTCTAAAGCCGTTTTTCACTTTACATACCTACGTTTGGAGGATTTCCTTCATGAAGTGAATCAATCTTCCTTGAAATGGATTGGTACATGTAATGGCTTCATGCTCCGCTTTGTTCACGTAGCTACGTATCATTCCATTTGGCTTAACACATTCATCATCACATTGTTTCTTTTTCTTGATCATCAAGGCCAATACTTAATTGAACAAGAAATTGTTTCTTTTTCTTGATCATCAAAGCCAATACTTGATTGAACAATAAAGAACAAAGGCGAAACCCATCTCCTCGAAACCAGCGCAAGTCCATCTCTCGACGGGTCAGTTTGGCAAACTTTCTCAGTCCACTTCGTGGAATTAATTAATGATTTATTTAATTTTTCTCTTGCAACCAACAAATGAATTAGTATCACATGCATAAATTATAATCCCTTGGGACTTGGGGGGTGAGTTGGGTGCTTATCTTGGCGTGTAAGTTTTTATCCTTAAGCATGACACCCCTGAAAAATTATTGAAGTTATAGGAGCATCTTGAATTTCTAAAACACCATATCTACAATGCTTAAAAATTGTTGATATCTTAAAAAAATTCTCTTCAAAGGCCTTCTTTTAGCCAATCTTTTGTGTGAATATGCACTGTCAATTATTTATTGAGGCGTGCCCATCATTTAACTTGAAGCTTTTCTTAACCAGTTGGACATCTTGGTGGTTAATAAGGGTTAAATTATGTGAACTGGCCTAACAAAGTTAATATAAGTACACAATGATCTAAAAAAGATACTTTATATTGAATTCAAGGAAAACTTTGAGCTGTTAACATTCTTAAGAGCATAAGTGTAGTATTTTAGAAATTTACGCATCTTTATATTTTTGATAGTTTTTACTTGAATTTTGATTATTATTATTTTTCTTTGCTTTGGCCACAGAAACCTCATTTCATTAACACCTAAAACAAATGGAAGTTATAGATTATATGGGGTCTAGTTATATGACCATCAAACAAAAGACTAGCTAAAGGGCGTAGAGGGTTTCTATCTCAAAAACACATGTATAAACCCCTTTTTATCTTGAGATATAACTCGGCCAGTGCAAGTATTAGCTTTTCCATTAATCAAAGAGAAAGGGTACAAATCAAAGTCTTAACTTTAGCTTATTTATGTCCTTAACAATGGTTGCTACCATCTAGGTTTTTCCTTTCTCATCTATAGGATTGGCAATTTGTGATCCAATTTGTGAACTTATATATGACACAACACAACACAATTATAAATGAGTTTAGGTCGGTAAAAATCGACATAAATAACAAATGGGTCGGATTTGAAAACAACACATTAAAATTTGTGTCTATTTTCAAGTTCAACGCGTAGATTCGTTTATGGACTTGTTTATTAAATAGGTTTTATAAACATGTTATGGGTTCAACTTGTGAATCTATTTATTGTTAATAATATTTTAAATATATTTAGGCTTATTTTTTCTAATGACTTTTATTTGGATTATTTTAGAAACTAACAAAAGTTATTTAACTTTTTCATCCTAATATATAAAATGTGTAATTCCTTAACCTCTATTTTTCCTCTCTTTCTTTAATCCTTTGTTGTAACATTTGTAATATTTGCATATAGAGTCATGCTTTAAATATATAGACATCTAACATAGATTATATATCTAATCTATATGTTATGTATATGATACATATAATCTATATGGCATACCCACACACATTATATATGTAATGTTATGTGTAAAATTTATAATCTTATGTATACATATGTTATGTACATGTGTTATATATATGAATATAGCATATAGGTTATATATATAACAAATAAGTAGAATATATTTTTACATATATGTGATATATATATATATACACCAAAAATATAATATTATATAATCCATATATAATATGTTGTAATGATTATATTTATCCATATATATTTATATATATATGTGTGTGTGTTATACATATAATAAATAAAGAGATTATATA
Source organism: Laguncularia racemosa (assembly GCA_037954665.1). NCBI lineage: Eukaryota > Viridiplantae > Streptophyta > Magnoliopsida > Myrtales > Combretaceae > Laguncularia > Laguncularia racemosa. The sequence continues at coordinate 7,107,659 of JBBMOL010000002.1, read as the reverse complement.
TATAATTTGTTACATATGGATGATGAGATTCCATTGATACATAGCCAATTCTAAGAGAATTGTTGAAGGGTCTCATTGGTGTGCATCCGGTAGGAATTAAACCTATGAATTTGCCAATTATGAGTTGGGCATAATAACCATTTAGTTATGGATGCAAAGAGTTAGTGAGTAAAGACTAGGTTTTGGTATTCTTTAGCTAGGTAATAAGCCAACCACAAATACACTCTTCTTTTGGTTAGCTTTCCCTCAATCGGTTGTCTCTCCAAGACAAACTATTTGAAAGGAAAAACTAATGTGGTAAGTAGCATAAAAAAAAAAAAATCCAAAGATTTAGTCCCACAACTAAAAAGAGCAAACTAATAGTTTATTTTTTCACAAAATCAATTGTGGCATCATTTGAAATTATGTTTTTTTTTTCTTTTTTAAAGAAAAGAGAGTCGCACACAATATATATGTTTTTATATACGATTAATACATGGATTATATCATGAGTTGAGATTTTTTAGATACGAATACAAAATATGATACGATAATATGAATTACCAACCGTATAAGTGAACTCTTGAAAGCTGATTTGTTAGATTTGAAAATCTGCAAAATGGGACTAAGGATCCCTAGCGGATGAAACGTGATCATGATACCACCCATGTGTGATACTCCATCACTATAGATTGGCCATAGATTGTGTATATAATAAGGCTTTGATTAAGGGAAAGTGATGAATATAATCCAATGGGAACGTACCCTCTATTCTGGTGTTGGTGAAGCTTTGGAAATTCCTAGTTTCACGCGAGTCATTCAAAAGGTTCAAAAAAAAAAAAAAAAGTAATTACAACGTTGACAAGAAGGATACAATCTATAGAAGTTGACTATGGAAGGTACGACTCAACTAACTGCGACTTCGCACTTTTTTCCCCCCCTTCCATTTTGGCAATGTCTCCATTGCCGTCATAGTCATATTGTTGATATTTGAAAATCTAGACAAATTGTTTCAATCGAGGACTTGATGCTTTCATTGACATTACATTAACTTTAGCTTATTCATGCCCTCAACAATGGCACCCACCTTCCAGGTTTTTCCTTTCTCATCTATATTAGTAGAGTCTTGAATATTGATTAGTTAGACTTGTAAATTTGCAAAATGGGGCTACGGATCCTCGGCGGGTGAAAAGCGGTCATAATACAATCCATGTCTAATAATACTCCACCACTACACATTGGCCATGGAGTGGAGATGTAGGTTGTGTATATGACATGGCTTTGATCAAGGACAAGCGATAAATGTAATCCAATGGGAACACGCCCTCTCTCTATTCTGGTGCTGGTGAAGCCTTGGAAATTCCTAGTTTCACGCAAGTCATTCAAAAGGTAAAAAAATAAATAAATAAAAGTAGTTACAACGTTGACAAGAAGGATACAAACCACAGAAGTTGACTATGGAAGGTGTAATTCAACTACTTGCGACTTCCCACCTCTTCAATCTTCCCTCCAACTTTGGCAGTGTCTCCTCTGCTGGCGTAGTCATATTATTGATATTTGAAAATCTAGACAAGTTGTTTCAATCGAGGAATTAATGCTTTCATCGACATGATGCAAATGCATTGAACTTTGATCAATTCAGTTGAAAAGAAAGTGACCTTCTTACAGTTACGATTGTTGAACTACTCAACCTAAATCCAAATGACGAATTTTATAGCCTGAAGTTCCAAATGTGATCTCTAACGCTTTAGGAAAAGATTCCCTAAATTTAGTTGTTTCACACACACGTATATACAGACCATGTTTTACCTACTAAAAAAAGGTAATTGTTATTCTTTTTTTTTTCTTAAAAAATAATGACTGAAGTACTATATTATTGAAATAAAAAAGCTATTGATATATCAAGTTGGTGCTCATATGATAAGAAAGAAAAAACTATGTTAAACTAATATCATATGATATCTAAGGACTTGAATGCCCGTTGTAATAGTGTTTGATTGATACAATTTCTATTTCCTGATTTCATTTACAATTTTATTACTAATATTAATTAGTATAACATTAATTGATGATAAATAATACTAACCAACAGTAACTCTTTTATTAACAATTGGAGACCTTTGGGTCGCTCATACTGCGAAAGAAGTCTGTCATTTCTTCCTTAAGGTTACAAGAAGACATATCTTGCGTATATTGTGGTGTAAGATAAGAAATGCAAAATTTTAATGATTTTCTATTCTATGGATGTGAAAAGTTTCCATGTATTTCTTGAGTGTGCTTTCATGTCTTTATACAACTGAGTCATGTATGGGTGTTGGTATATTGCGTCGGCTAGTAACAAAGGATTGTCTTTTTCAAGAATGAATGACTAGGTACTGTTATGTTTCGGGTTAAAATCGTGACCTAATCTGGAACTGGTACAGCGGTTTCAATTCGAAACCGTAACTCGGACTTAGGAGTCATGACCTCATCGGACTCATTGGAGTCGACAGTTACGATTTGAGAAAAAAATAAAAGAAAATGAATATGATGACAAACGTAATGATGTGGATAAGTGAAAATAATAAAGGGTAAAAATCATGAATACAAAACTCGATTATTACTTTATTATTTATTTTAGTTATTTATAAATAAAATCTGTTTATGATAGAGTTAATATTTTATGTTTATATTATTTCATTTAATATCAATAAAATTTTAGGTTAATTTCCTATAGGGTTTTTGTCAACCATAATTATGAAATATATGTATTTAAATTTTAATATTTTTAGATGCAAAATATTGCATTACAAGAAATGGTTACTAGTAATTAGTGTAATAATTTAATTTTTTTATTTGTAAATTTTAGGATGATGAATTATACTAGAGAAAGAATTAAGAAGACTTGAAAAAGAAATTAAAAATTAAAAAAAAAAGAAAAAAATTGAAAATTTTAATAAAAAAAGGTGAGTTTACCCCTCTTTGAATTTTTTTAATAGGGTTCTAACTAAATTAATTCCTTTAATATTATCATAAAATTATATATTTAAGATGTAATTTTATTTCTATTCGTTCAAAGAAATCATATATAAAACATGTGATTTATTACGTTGATTTAATAAAATCGTATATAAAATATGCAATATTTATAACGAAATTGTATATCCAATATATAATTTATGTGTTATACTAAAATCGCATGTTGAATATATAATTTCACAATAATATTCTAGAAATTTTCTTAGCTATAACTTTATTTTAAAAAGTACTTTTTTCAATAAGGAAAAAACTTACTTAATACTCCAAGTTTGAAGCTAGCTTGTAGGCCTTCGGTTCTACTGAATCAGCCTGTGAACTAGCTACAAAGTTTTGGACTCAATTCTTTTAATCACTGACTTGTGACTTGGTAGTTTCAAGTCGAATCAGAACTGTGATGGTGTTTATGTAGGACCATGACATTTGTTTTAGAATTATCCTTTATTAGGTCCACGTTATAATTACTAAAATAAAGAGAAAAACCATTTTTTTGATAATTATATTATAATTTTGAAAAGCATTCAATGGTTACTTTTATATTTGGAAGGAATCATATATAAAACCATGCTTAAAACACCTATTTATGATGGTACAAACTACAAACCCAATAATGAAGGAATTAGCGGCACAGAATGTACAAATATCATATTTGGTTTGTAGATGTCATGTGGGCTTATTTGTTAGAAACATAGAAAAATATAAAGCATAATACCATGCTTTGTAAGTATAAAGAGAAATCAATAAAACTTTATAATGTGTTAAAAGAGATTTTTTCAAAAGATGTATAAGCATTCATTAAAACAATCCGATATATAAAGATTATTGTATTGAGAATTGAAAGAGATTTTTTTTTTTTGTTTTTACAATTAATATTTTTATTGGCTACTTTTTAAATTTACAAGGAATTACATTTGTTAGACATTAAAAAAAAAATATAGGATATAATCACAGAGCATTAAAAAGAGTGCATTCTTTTTCCAAATCTTAGCAATAATTTATTTTCTCGTAGGATGATGATGATTCATGAAGAACCAAAAGAGAGCTAAGTCCATCACCCAATGAAGAATTAACGGGAGCTTACTCTTTACTCCAAATCTTAGGGCGACTTTTGTGCAGCTGGAAAAACCAAAAATATAAATAAAAGGAAGGCTGCTAGAGGGTAGAAGTAGAAGGTGCCTCCCAAAAATTCAACTCGATTGGGTAGGTATCCATTATATAATTAATAAGTACTAGTCAACTAGCCAGCTAGGGATATTTCGTAGAAATTTGATAATTCTTCTAGAAAGAATGCTGGCGATGGCCGATGGGGTTTGTTATACCGTGTAGTCTATGGATCCATATGCTTCAAATTTATTGGGCCGAGAAATGATCTACGCCATTTATATATTAAGACCATATAATATATTCTGATCTTGTAATTTTGAAAATTAATCAATGCTCATGATGCTTCGTTGTAAGGACCAAAAATAAAGAAGAAGGTAGAGACGATGGGGTTTGTTATTTGTTATAGCGTGTCGTCTATTGGTCCATATACTTAAAAATTTACTCGGACAAGAAACGGTCTACGCTACTTATATATTACGACCATCTATAAACAACTTGTAATTAAAAAAAATTAATCAATGTACATGTTGCTTCCTTGTGAGGAAAAAAAGAAAAGAAGAAACAGACAAATTTGCTCAACAAAGAGAATAGTAATTACAAAAATATGCAAAAACTATTATTAAACTGGATGAAAATATTAATCGAATACAAATTGAACAAGTTTATAAGAAATGATGAAAATTATATAAAATTTAAATATGAAGTCGTTTATATATAAAAAAAAACCCTAATATCTAATCGTGATTACACTAATACATATATATCGAATTTCTTTAAAATCATAAGATTTAGTAATTATTAAAGTGCCCAATTCTCTAAAGTATTGTAAACAATAAAAATCAAATTTTTATCTATAGGTATCTTGAATCTTGTAATTTATTTTATGAGTATTCTTGCCGTTCACTTTTATATAAAATAATTTCATACGCATTAGCTATATCAGTAAATGATGACATTCCCAAGCTGTCGTAGCTATCAATTCTTATACTACTAGGTACATTACCTGTGCCATGTTCATTGTAGCCCAGTGACATCTTGTCATCTCTATAATTAATGTACGAATGGTTGGCAGTGCGACTCGACTCTATAGCCAATACGGTATCGGCAAAAAGATAAAAAAAAAAGAGTATTAGAAATATAATATAAGAAAGCAAAAACAATATAAAAACAATGGAATCAAGCAACAAACTTTGTTACATTTTCTTTTTTAAATTAAATAATTAAGATAAAAATCAACAATTGCTCTACGAATAACATAAACAAGGATAATGATTAATGATAACTCGAGGTATGAATTCATCAGTCTAGCCTTTAAGGATTATTCTACGTCTTCTTCAATAGTAAAGAAAAAAAAATTTATGTAACAATCCTTTTCAAATTATAACGAGTTTTTTTTTTTAGTATAATACGCTGAAAGTGAGTAATTAGAATTTGATAAGATAAATAGATATTACTTTGATGTACATCAATGACTTTATTTAGTTATTAATAATTTATTCATAAAATATTACTTAATGTATTTAATATTTTCCGTTGTCTATAAAAATGATTTATAGAAAATGTAAAAGAACCTTCTGAAATACCATTCATATTAAAAAGAAAAATCTGTGCTATTTATTTATTTTATTTTTACTAAATTTAGTTGACATAAGAATCGTTATTTATCAAATTAGCTTCTTTAATTAGGAGATTGTGGCTTCTTTAAGTCTTGTATTGATTGTATTGGTGCAGTGAAACAATGCAATTGAGCAAAGCATATTCAAAATCTTCTATGGTATTCGTTGGTAACTCTACGTTCGGTTAAATCAAGTGATTAAATCTTCAATGGCATTGTGAAGCGCGAGACATTACACGAATCTATCTCTCATCGGAACCCCGGATGACACTTTGTAGTATTCGGGAAACGAAAGTGGAACACTATGATCATCACCTACTGATCTAGCCTAGCAGTGTTGTGTTGTGTTGTCCTTCCGTCTACAGACAAATTTGACTCCGTTAGTCGATAACTACGCCCCACCTCCACCCACCATTTAAGACGACGCCATCACACTATTGTCATCTCCATTTTCCACACGCTGGTCTGGTTGGTAGGAAAAAATAAAAATAACTTAAAGGCATGGAACTTTTTAAGAAATCTCCACTAAGTGTTACTTATGGTATTGATATTCATAACAAAACACGTCTACTTCATAATGAATATTAAAATTCATGTGTGACATCAATTTTTAAAATCTCAAAAATATTGCCTTTGCGTTTTTTGGTCTTATTACAAATAAATAACTTATGTTTTCTTTTTTCCATAAATGACATTTATTTTGTTACTACTTAGAAAGCATAATATGTGGGTCTATCATTGTTTCATTGTAATTAATTCAACAAAATTTAATTAAATAATAAAGTAAAAATAATTAAAAATGACATAAAACTTGAAAAAAAAAGATAGGTAAAATTGCCGAAAATAAAAAAAAGGGGGGGGGGGGGGGGGGGTGGGTGGGGGATGAAACCCCTATGCACTAATCTTCTGAGGTTTCACGATTTCGGATTGATTGAAGAACAAGGGCTGCTTAATTCATTCCAGGATGAAGTAACGTGATTACAGATCAGTTCTTAAGTTGTAAGGCACTCCTGTCTCCTGGACATACCCATGGAGCTTTTTCATGGAACATGGCAATCGGAGAATGTCTCACTCTCCAGATTAGCTGCTGTTGAAGTTGCCTTTGGTTTAACAGTTTATACGCGAAGAATACCTGTTTTCAGAGCCAGAAACTACAGGAAGATAGAGTTTGAAGCTACGTCCTCCACTGCTCAAGAGATGTCTAAGAATTAAGGAACGAAGAAAAAGAAGAAACAACTGATAAGATCAACTTGAAGGGGCAATAAAAGATCTCCAGACACTTTTTTTTTTCTTCGTTGGGGGTGGGGATTATGGGAGGGGGAGCGGCTTCATCACCTTCTTTTTTTTTTTAAATTTCTTGTTCTTATTTAATTCTTTCTATTGTATTATTAATTAAATTTAATAAATAACATTATTTTATTAAATTAATTATTATCAATCAATTATAAGTCGATATGCATCCCCTCCCTAATATTAACACATAGTGGAGTAACACAAATCAATAGATATCTAAAACTACTACACTCATTAAGAGATGTGATATGAAAAATTTCTAATTCTATGCAATACTAAATCAATATTTTACAAATGTATATATATATATACTTATAATTATTTTTAAAGGATAATTTACTATTTTATTTTATTTAATTAATATTTCATCAGTCAATAGATTAGTAAAAATTGAATGACAAATTAACTTAAAAATATTTACAATTTTATATTATTGATATAGTAATGTATCAAAGGAAAATTTTTATGATTATAACATTCTTAAGGGATGTAAGTATGGTATTTAAAAGAACATTGGAGGTTAGGTCAAATAATACTATGTGCAACCAATCGGTCCAACAATCCCGTATTGGAAATTTCAAGCAAATCATGTTACTATGAATTGAATTGAATTTGACCTTTTTAGGTTAAAAAATAAAAAAAAAATAGTATCATTGTATTTGAGGTTAAAAAAAATTAAAGTATGATTTAATAAAAAAAAGAAGAACAAAAAGAACCAAACAAACTGGAATTTACCAATCCCCAATGGTGGTAATAAATAATAGGTTAATTTTCTAGCAGTTTTTTAAATTTCACACTTAAACGTATCATCATGTAAAAAGTTTTTTTGACAATTATATAAGATAGGGTTTGGTTGCATAAAAAAAATGATACTGGACTGGACAATGATTTTTATACTGCATTTGGTTAACGAAAATGATGTAAGTACTAGACAAAAAGGAAATAAGATATTGAACAAAATGGCTAAATTTTGTGTCATGTGAAATTGGTATAATGTTTGTGATACTGGACAAAAACTTGATGTTTTCAAAATTTTCCAAATATCATTCCATTTCTTTCCAAACACTACGCCACTCACCCTTGTAATTTAATATATATTAATTGATTATAATATTAATATAATTAACATTACGATTATTAAATATAATTTATAATTTTTTATGAAAATTTTAAAAATTACTAATATAATATTTATAATGTGTTATATTATTAAATATAACACAAATTATTGTAACTTATAATATGAATTATTAATTTTTTTCAATCATAGATTTACACGAATTATTTTATATAATTTGTAGTATTATATGAATTAGTAGGCTTTTCAAATAGTATTTTTTATAATAATATAAAAAATATATAAATAATCATGATATCATAAAAAAGATATAATTATTAAAATTACTAGTAATTTTAAATAATAGATAACACAAAAATCTTTACTCATTATTGAATATACCAAACATAATACAAAAAATTTTCTTATTCAGTTTTTCTTGTTTTATACTTTTAAGTGTCAAATGCTACCTTGGATTGTTGCAACAACTGTCCAGCTGCTAATTATCCGTCTTGTTGTTACAGTGTCCGGTGCAAGCTCAATTTTAATTGGGCCAATCCGATAAAAGCTGCTATCATAGTTAATAGTTGCATTAATATTAATGATAAATTGTACCTGACTGGTCTCTGATTCTATTGTTTTGCTTCTTTTCTTTTTCTTTTTTTTTTTTCGTTTTTTTACTAGTAATAACCGGAAGCAACTATCTCAGGTCAATATGCCCTAGCTTATTACACATTCCTGTTGTAACATTCTCCATTTCGCCTCATTGAAACGGTAGTTAGCTAGTCAGACAGGGTCTTTTGCGCAGCCTCGAACAGTTAGAGGTAATTGTACCCATGCTGTACAATAATAACGATATAATATATCAATATGTTTAACTTTATTAATATATACATATATATATATATATATATATATATATAAATTTCATTATGTGTCGTGGTCTGTAATATTTTATTCTGCATGTGGAACATAAATCCGTAATTATTTGAAATCTCTTTCCCTGGCCTTTTCCTTGATCCTAGCTCGGGGTAGGTGAGGAAGCTAAAACATTTTTGTCTTTATAAATAAACCATGTTTGCAAACTCCTCCTCCAACATAAACTCAATATCCATCTTTCGTTTCCTGAAATAAACCTGTGTTTTGTTTTTTGGCTCTTAAAACCTTTCTATCTGGGATTCGGGATAAGGATAACAAGATGCTGGTTGATACATTGTCAGGCCGTGGACATACGGTATGTGTGACTGGTGCTGGTGGGTTCATTGCTTCTTGGCTTGTCAAACTCCTTCTCGAAAAGGGCTATACAGTACGAGGAACGGTTAGAAACCCAGGTGAGCACCTGCTAAATGGTTTTTATATTATAAGAAGATTATAACATAACTAACCTTTGTAATAATCTCAAAAGGCTACGGTACTAATGACTTATCGCAGAATGTGAAAATTGTGGGTAATAATTAATAATGATGATTAGATGTTAATTTTTCATTTTCAATGGTGGTTCGCCACCATTACTTATGATAATCAGTTGTTGCCTCATCCATCATTATCAGTCATTGCGAAAAGTTTATTAGTATGTAAAAAATCTTGAGATTATTATATTACGAAAAAATTTTTCCATAAAACGAATACACCCAAAATTGCAAATTATTTTTCCACAAGGAAATCTCTTCTTAAAATATTCAAGGTTTTTGGGTAACGTTGATAATTATTATTTTTTTTTGGCAAAAATAACGCAGATGATCCAAAAAATGGACACTTAATGGAATTAGAAGGAGCCAGGGAGAGACTGAGCTTGCACAAGGCTGATTTGTTTGATTTTGAAGGGTTGAAGGAAGCTATTAAGGGTTGTGATGGTGTTTTCCACACTGCCTCTCCCGTCACTGATGATCCGGTTAGTTGTTTCTCCACTTTCAGCACTTTATTAATCAATACATGACATATCAAGACCCCATGTCATACTCAATGTTTTCTTTTGGTTAGATCTCATCCTTTATTACTACAATAACCTTTTCACCAATGACCATAATGTGCGCCATATAGCGTTTATTTTGTGGGAAAATTCTTGCTTTGACGGGATCTTAATCTACAAACTAAACTATATGACATTCATTATGTGTTCAATGCATGATAAAACTTTAATTACAAGTATTATAAACTTACCATATGTTGAACTATTTGTGGTTATATTTTTACAGAACTAACTTATATTAAAAATTTCCAGTTTTGTGGTTGGTAGGTCCAATATAACAATACTAATTACGTTACTATATTGTGGAAAAAACTCTAATGTAGACTTCATCTATGAACTTGATACGTATTAAGTACGGGCACATTATAATAATCCTGATTGTTTGTAGACTAATATTGTCTCTGTAGTAATCCTGATAGTTTTCTTTTTAAACATATAGCACCTTTTTGAAAGGGGGGGTGGCGGGGGGGATGAAGGAGGAGGAAGTTTGTAATTGAGATGATGAAACGATAATGCATATAAATTAATGTTTTCATAATCCTTTTCCTGTGTTGTCTGGTTTTCAATTCAAAGGAACAAATGCTGGAGCCGGCAGTGAATGGGACAAAGAACATTATGAATGCAGCGGCTGAGGCCAAGGTTCGTCGTGTGGTGTTTACTTCCTCAATTGGTGCGGTCTACATGGACCCAAATAGAAATCCTGATGTCTTGGTGGACGAATCATGCTGGAGTGACTTAGAATTTTGCAAGGCCACCAAGGTATCTATTGTCTAATGATGTTCCTCGCACGCTGCCCTTTTATTTATTTATTTATTTATTTTTTTTGTGGGATAGTTCAAGTAGGAAGCATCCTTTCACGTCCCATGAAGTGAAGTAGGTTGACATTAGGGGAGGCCGTCGGGCTTGGCCGGTCCGAAATCCATCGAGGCCCAAATTGGGCCGGCTTGATCCACACAATGGGCTCATAAACCCCTCACCTCCCCCCCTTTTTTTTATATTTTTTAAAAATAAATTTCTTATTTCAAAAATAGATCTTATATGCATACTAGGACGCAAGCGGGGCTCTTAGTAACCTACCTATCTTACTCGAGAAGGTGAGACTTTATAGGATTTTTGTCGATTTTGGGTAAAATATTAAAATTCTATAAGCTTCTGTGTCTACTTACGGAATAACTTTAACACTTAAGGGAATCTGTATTCTTAAAATCCTATGTATTCTTAATTATTTATCTTATATTCAATAGTATATAATTAAAATATTATTATTAAGCATATTATTTATTTTGGTGATAAATAATATTATGAGTTACTTATTAAACAAATAATATTATAAGTCTAAGCTTATATTTTTATTTATTTTATAGTTTGAATAGCTATGCTTCCTTTATACTTGATTTAAGAATTATTAAAATAAAAAGTGGATTTGGATCGGGTTGCGGATGTCTCATTAACATAGCCAGTAGCTTTCGATTGCGCGGTAAAAAACCCATGAGGTCTGGCAGGTCTTGAAATACCTATGGAGTCTGAAAGGGGATTGCAAACAGAATCATAAAATGTAATTCAATATATCTTATCATTAATTGCATCTAAGTTGAATTTTTGACATCTCAATTTTATTTACTATCATCTATTATTAACGAAAAATATATGCACATACTTTTTTGTTTCTTTCGAAAGAGTTTTTAGGCTTGCAGCAATTTATACTCCATGGGATTAGAATAAATAAATGTATCTGGATTAAAATCAAGGGTATGAAAAGTGAAATCTAAATTCTCACACAAGCTCTACATCATTTCTTAATTTTTGCTTTGGCTTGGTTTGGGGTGTCGTATTTTACGGTTTCTTCGAGTGTGGAGTTGGATGAATGATGTTTCATGAAGCAGTATAACATCATTTATGTAGGAGTACATCCCACAATTTTTACCTTGAAATTATTATATACAGAAAGAATAAATAGTTAAAAGGGCAATCATGATATCCCTATTATTAATATGTATCCTTAAGTTATATTTGGAATCAAACACCAGGAATCTCGCTTATAATGTTGTTGAAAAGCCCGTGCAAATATGTAGGTCAATGTTCACGTGGTGCAAAATATAGTTTTCCTAAAAATGGTTACTGCTATACTACTATGTAGTAATTTCCTTACAAACGACTTGCACTAATGACTATAATGATACTGTAAATGGCAGAACTGGTATTGCTACGGGAAGGTGTTGGCGGAACGGTCGGCATGGGAGATGGCTAAGGAAAGAGGACTGGACCTAGTGGTGTTGAACCCAGTGTTGGTGCTTGGACCTTTGTTGCAACCCACAGCTAATGCTAGCATCGTCCATATACTCAAGTATTTAACTGGCTCAGCAAAAACATACACCAATGCCACTCAAGCTTATGTTCATGTTCAGGATGTGGCGGTTGCTCACGTTCTTGTGTACGAGACTCCCTCTGCATACGGTCGGTATATTTGTGCTGAAAGCGTGCTCCATCGTGGTGAGGTTGTTGAAATTCTAGCAAAGCTCTTCCCTGAGTATCCCCTTCCGACTAAGTAAGCTTGCCAACTTTGACCAACATGCTCGATTTCATGATGCCATTACTGTAATATTTTCATGCACTTGATTAAAAAATGTCATCGATCCATGCAAAATGGTCCTCAAATGTGAGTATTATTATATTGATGTAAAACTGGACAAAAGTATAGCTAAACTATGTAAAATTTTGATCTTGCAAACATATATTTTAAGTTTGGGCAAATTGCAAATACATGCCAGATATTGTTACATTTTTAAACTTTTAAAGTCTGATTCTATATCTTTGACTTTTTTAAAAATATATATAATTTAATAAAATCTCAAAATCATTATTATTTATAATTTTTTTAACAACAGTTTTTAAATTTTAATAAATATTGAAAGGTTATTTGCATATTTTAGAAAGTTATATGAAAGTAATATTATATTTTGAAAATTTACGGACCTATCAGACGGATTGATAGCTTAAGGGGAGTATTTGCAATCATCCCTTCAAGTTTGTATTTAACCTTTTGCGTGTGGCATCCGAGACTGATAAATCTCATTACATGGTCAATGAATGAACGCCTTATCATAAACTGCTGATAAATCTCATTACATGGTCAATGAATGAACACCTTATCATAAACTGCTTCTTTGTATTTAAGATCATTGTCAATTCATTAATTGCAGGTGCTCTGATGAAGTGAATCCTAGGAAAAAACCACATAAATTTTCGAACAAAAAGCTTAAAGACTTAGGCATGGAATTCACTCCAGTGAAGCAGTGCCTGTATGAAACAGTTAAGAGCTTGCAGGAGAAAGGCCATCTTCCTGTCTTAAATCAGCAAAATGACATCCAAGCATGATGTTACGTCTAACCACATCTTTGTTCTTGAAAGAAAAACGAAGCATATATAGGAGAAGATTTAAACGTCATAGAAGTTTTTTTTTATTCAATGGTGAAGGTTCAGTGCAATATCGTTCCTTTCATATATTTCGAGTTAATATATATTAATGTGATGCTTTGGCATTTAGTAAATTTCGGATTTGTTCTTATGAATCTTAGAAATCAGTGTAAATATTTTCCCTTTTGCTTCATGGAACCAACTGTTTATTGATGGGGACACCTGATATGAAATTGATGTGGCGTTCGTTAAATTATCTGGAGGAAAAAAAAAAAACTGCAATATTATAGCTTAAAATTTTTGTTCTAGGCCGATTAAGTAAATTAAATTGCAAAAATTTTATTGTTCGCTTCAAAATATTTTAATGGAAACAACGCTTTATGGCTCGATTTGACTCTTTTTCCTTTCTTTCTTTTTGTTTTTTTTAAACAAAGGCCACTAAACCCGGATAGAAAACAAAACCAATTCGTAAACTTGCGCATACGTTCTTGCGCAGGTAGACATAAAGGCTTTCCTTTACCTAAGAAGAAAGAAGCAGGAATCCTCCTCCATACCCCAGCCACCAACTATTTTACATGTGATGTTTTCTAAATTATCTTGTTTCATATTATGCAACCTTTTCTATGCAATACTGGACCTAGAACGGAATCGTGCATGTGTTCGATTTTCATTCCTACATTTAGATGCAAATTTAAAACCGGAATTGTAGTTAATTGGAAGCAGTCATTTTGATTTTAAGTGGTATTTCAATTCCTAGATATGAGAGGAGGAATGATGATTCTATATTGGTCCTTTTGATAGGGTAAGCGGATATTGTTTTGAAGCCGGAATTTATCCTGTAACATGTAAAGACAATCATAAAATCAGTACCTTGTAAATCCTACAACATATATAGTTCTTATAAAATCTATGAATTTTTTTTTATATTTTTATAATATATTTTTTTTCATTTAATTTGCTTAACAACTTGGCAATGATTCCATTTACTTGTAATAGTATATTCAATAGTTTATTATGTAATGCTATCATAACATTATAATTTATTAAAGATTTAGGTTCACTTGTTTAAAATAAATAGCAACTCCAAACCCATCAAAATAGTTTCACAAATATAAGAAATAGATAAAAAAATAATATATTGAAATAATTAAAACCTTCAAACAATTACGACTTAGTTAATATCCACAATGTCTTCACAATAATGCAATTAGTCTTTTCACTTCAATCAATATACAAAATGTTTCTAACGATGGAACTTATTTTTATAAAATAAAAAATATTGAAATAAAAAGTCAATAGGAATGAGTAAGAATGATGCAATGAAGTTGATTTAAGTATCGTTATCATCCCATTCAATCAATCAAAATTACAAAGTGACACAAGATAAGGATCTATATCAAAACACTCATAGCCTAATTGAATAAATGAACTTAAAAAAGAAAATGAAGATGAAGAAAGAAAATGAACTTGATTTAAGTGTCGCTATCATCTAATCCAATTAATCAAAACTACAAAATAACACAACATAAGGATCTACATCAGAACAGCTATAACCTAATTGAATAGATGAACTTAAATAAGAAAATAAAGATGAACGGGAAAACAAAAAATAAAGGTTATGGTGTGTATATGGCAAGGCTAAAACAAACACATAATCCCATTATATTTAGAACTAATATCAGCACTCAGCAGCATAAGAACATCAATAAGAAACAACAAATCGGCACAGTAATAAAGAACCACAAGTTCACATAGCAATAATATGCTTTTGTGCATAGTCATTATTTTACTAATTAATAATGTTGTTTGTGACAAAAGGTAGAGATCTTTTACCATATGGTTTCTTCTTCTAAGCTAGTATAGAATAATAAACTAGTTTGAGACAAATACAAATTCAATCAAACTCTCTTTTTTGTCTCGTCATAAATTAATGTATCAATCTCTTTGAACTCCCTTCTAAAGCTTCACCAGAGAAAACGGATGTCCCATAAAAAAACAAAAAAAAAATTGGACTCGCAATGATTACCTTTTAGCTTAGAGTTGTAATTGTGCGACAGTAAAGGAAGTGAATATAAGGTTTTTTAAGGATTAGGCTAGTAATATTGCATTTGTATTTGGGAACAGATGATACTATGAGAGGTAGTAAATGTAGTAACTAGGATATACTTTAGGTTTTTGATAGGCAAATGGGCTTGGGCTAAATGTGCTTAGCTAAGAATATAATATTCTATTATGTTTAGTATTATTAGTTAAAAATTTTAATAAAGTGTGTACAATATATCTTCATATTTATGTCTTGTATACTTTAGAATATATGTTCTATGATATGTATAAGGTACAAAGAGATTGTACGAATATGTAAGATCTACTTTGTGAACTTTAATACCTATCAATAGCCTATGTGACCAAGTAGGGTAAAGTAGGTTTTAGGTTATAATAAGGTTCTCTCACCTTTAGTGTTTAACAAAAAACAAAAATTGCACATATAACAACAAAAATAGGGACAAGGTGCTTCTCGTTCTCATAGTAGTGTATCGAATATTATGATAATTTATCGTAATATAATAAATAATAATAAGTGTAGAAGTTACTATTGGAACATAAACAGTGATTAGGATGGAAGTTATAATTATAAAAAAGCAGAAGGGAAGTTACACTATTTAGACCGTAAACCCTAATCATGTCCCAAATGAAAATCTAAGAACAAAAATCTAAATTCATAATGATACAAAAGTTTGATAATTAAATGAATTTTATCTTATGATTTCCTTGATCCAAACACTAATTATAAGTTTTAACTTAGTCTAAAATAATCTTAACTTAGTAATTGGAAGTTAAACTTATGCAAAAAGGGATTAAAACAAAATTATTGGTTTCTAAACCTTAAAATTGATGGTAAAATGCTATTAAACCTACCTTAACTTAGATAAAACATATTTTAAGATGAAAAACAAGTTCAAATCATGTTAAAACAACTTAGGCAGTTAACCACTTTTTAGTGTGGTCAACTATTAGGGCACTTAGTTGACTACCATAGCCTTGTCGCTCACATGTGTCTAGTGAACTTTTTCCTCAACTTTGTTGACCATTGTTGAGTCTAATTTTTTATTTTTCATTTTCATTCTTAATCCAATTTATACTAGACACTATACTTATCTAATATAAATCTTCGACTTGAACTAGGAACTTCGTTTTATTTTGGAGCCGTCACCCAACTGAAGTTGGGAAAGATTATTGAATTAAAACTAATTGAGCAGATTAATCCTAATTTGGACAACTAGTCAGTGAGATCTCCTCTTTTCATTTTTATGAAAGAGGAAAGGGAAAACTAGGATTTCTTAACTCGGGGGCTAACCTATTAAAATCTTAAAGTTACCACCTTATTTTTCTGAAATCCAAACCCTATCCTAATTCCTTTTATTGTTATTTATTTTGTGTTTTATTTTTGTATTTTTTGCTTATTGATTTGAAATAACTTATTCTCATATGGAAAAATGGTTTTTTATTCTTTTCAGAGTTGCTTTAAATGGGTGCCTACGTACCTACTATTCAGGATCAAACGAGCCGTAGTTCGCTTTTTATAAAAAATTTTAGCGGGTTAGTTAATTTTAATTATGAAAATACTTCGGGTTTACATTTTTATCATTTTTAGCATTTTTTGGAAAAAGTCTAAGCCTAAGCTTTATTATTTTATTTTATTTTTTGAAAAAAATTAATTTAAGGAAAAACCAATTTTGGATTTATTTAAGAAAATGATTTTTTTCTAAGTGATAAAAATTATTTTTATATCCCTATCATTAATCTACCTCTATTATTAATCCTACTTTTAATCATTATTACTTATTTATTTATTTTTATTTTTTATATTTTTATATTTTTTATATTTTTTATTGTTTATCATTTTTTTTTATTTTATTATTTTATTATTTTATTTTTAACATTTTTATTTTATAATTTTTTATTATTTTATCTATTCTAAACTAAACATAAAAAATAAATAAACTAATCTAAATTCTATCATTTTTACTAATATTATTTTCATTTCATTTTTTTATTTTTTATATTTGAAATATAAACAAACAAACAAACAAATAAATAAAATACAATAAATAAATAAAATAATAAAAAATACGAAAAATTCGACTTACCTGGGTCCGGGCGCGGTTTGCGGGTCGAGTCGAATCGAATCGAATCGGGCGGCGGTCAGAGGTCCTCGTGGGTGGTGTTCCGGCGTTCGTTTTTGTCGATCACGGGGTGTTTCCAACATTTCTGATGATGGGAGACTCGATGGTGGTGGTGGATTTCTCCAAAAGTTTCTCTAAGTAGTGGTTCGAAGAGGTGGTGGTTGGCCATCGCGGATTGTGAACTTCGGCGGCTCCGATCTCTCTCATTTCTCTCTTCCGATTCATGATCTAGCTTTCTCCCCTCATGCTCTATGTATAGGCGTCGGAAATTGAGTGGGATAAGCTCGAATTGCCTCCGATCAGGATGAATCGGATTTGCGGTTAAAAAACCCATTTGCAATTTGTGTAAATCCTCTAATTTGTTGCGATTTGATTTCAATTGGATGATGTTTATCTTATTTTAGTTGAAGATTTGGTGGATTCGTGCAAAAAATTACATCAAAATGGCTAGATTCGAATTTTTCCGCGGCCGGCGACGATCTTGGACGAAGGAAGGAGATGATCACACACTCGGCGCAAGTGTTTGCATCATCCAATCACTAACTGATGAGTGTCCTAGGCAAAAAAGAAAAATGGGCAAAATGTGAACTTGCTTCCCCCGTGTTTTGATCGCCTAACCTCACACCCCCGCACGCACTCGAGTCCATAGCTCAGTCTAGCTGGGCTAGCTCACTTACTCGTTTTTTTATTAAATGCAATTTGCATATATGCGTTGTAATTTTTTATTATTTTTATATTATTTTGAAATTATAAAAATTATTTAACTCCTTTTCTTATTATTTCTTTCATTATTTTCCAAAATTGATATATTTTCCCTATTTATTTTTATTTTTTGAATATTTTTCCTATTTTTGCTAAATTATAAGAAAAATTATAAAAAATGAAGAAAATTGAAAATTAACCATTATTAATTATTAGGGTAAAAAATAGGATGTTTACAATTGTCTCTCTTTGTGGTCAAGTTTGCAAAACTTAACTACAAAAACAAAAAAAGACGCCATTTTTGGCCTTTAAACTGAATGGATAACGCCTTAGTTTGGCTGGTTATATGGAATTTGGTCTTTAGTAGGAAAATGCTCCATGAGCTAATAATCCCACGAGTGCTTTGTGATGATTAGTATTACTTAGGAAATGGTTTTAAACAACCTAACAATCTAAAGTAACGTATCCTCTCAAAAAGTGCTCTATAGGCTGACTAATCGACGATAAGAAACATCTCAAGGATTGTTTAGGGGTGTGTTTTGTGAGTGGAATGGCTGATAATAGGAAGCGTCCTATCGGACTAGCAACCCTAAAGAGAAGATTGTCCCAGGAAGCGCTTTTATGAGCTGGTCACCTATCATCAGAAGCGTTTAGCTAAACTAGCGACTGTTTGGAGAGAAATGCCTTCGAAGAGTGCTCTCATGAGCTGACTAATTGGTTATATAGAAAAGTGCTCTTATAAGCTAACTAATCGACAAATTTAAAAAGTGCTCTTATGAGCTGACTAATTAATAGTATCAGGAAGCATCTTTCTAGACTTGCGACCCTGAAGAATAGGTGTCTTGAAAGGTGCTCCTATGAGCTGACTCTGAGAGAGGATGTTTAGGAAAGTGCCCCTCCGCAGGCCTATAGCAGGAAGCATCTTCTTAGACTTGCGACCCTGAGGAAGAAATGTCTCAAAAGGTGCCCTTATAGGCTGACCCTGAGAGAGGATGTTTAGGAAAGTGCCCCTCTACAGGTTGACTAACTTATAGTGGGATGCATCTTCTTAGACTTGCGACCCTAGGGAAGAAATGTCTCGAAAGGTACCCCTATAGGCTGACCTTGAGAGAGGATGTTTAGGAAAGTACCCCTCTGCGGGCTAACTAACCTATAACAGGAAGCATTTTCTTAGACTTGTGACCTTAAAAAATAGGTATCTTGAAAGGTGCCCCTATGGGCTAACCCCGAGGGGATATCTAAGAAA
Source organism: Laguncularia racemosa (assembly GCA_037954665.1). Lineage (NCBI taxonomy): Eukaryota > Viridiplantae > Streptophyta > Magnoliopsida > Myrtales > Combretaceae > Laguncularia > Laguncularia racemosa. The sequence continues at coordinate 7,088,081 of JBBMOL010000002.1, read as the reverse complement.
GTGCCCTATTATAAGCTGACTAACCTAACACTTTTGAAGACCTAGTTGAGCGGGATCGGGATCGAAGTGAATTGTCTTAAAACTGTAGTGGCCTGGGTGTGATTCATCGGTGACTGTTGGATTGGGGCATTCACGTTGTGAAATGTTACGCGGGTCCCAAACTTATCCACTTTGCCGGAGTTAACTGTGCTGACGGTGGACTCGTTGGCTTTGTTACTCCTTAGGGGCCTCTATGATGATGCGATTCTGGGAGGGTCCACTATTTGAAGTCTCCTTGATGTGATGGCATTCTCAATTCGACACCCTGCTGTCATTACTTCTGCAAAGCTAGATGACGTTTGGCCCACCAGATGTGAGAAGTAAGTCTTATCCAAAGTGTTGACAAAGATGAATGTCAACTCCTTTTCAGAAATTGGGGTCGTTACCCTAGCAGCTTGAGCTCTCCAGCGCTGGGCATACTCCTTAAAAGACTCAGTGTGTTTCTTTCGAAGACTTCCTAAGTCTATTACCGAAGGGGTAACCTCGATGTTAAATTTATATTGATCGTAGAATGCCTGAGTGAGTTTTTCCTAGGTATTGACTTGGTTGAAGTCTAAGTGTGCATACCAGATAAGGGTAGGGCCTGTGAGGCTGTCTTAGAAGGTTTGGATCATGAGCTAGTCATATTAGGCATACTTGCTCATCTTTCGTACATACAGCCTTGTATATATCTTAGGGCATCCAGTGCCATCATATTTTTCAAATTCTGAGGTCTTAAACTTCTCTGGGTATACTTCCTCCCCATATACTGGTAGGTTAGTGATTCCTGCCTACTCAAAACCATCAGGCCCCTCCATCGTTTTCATCTTATTAGCCAGTTGTTGAAAAAGTTTTCTTTCCATCTCCTTTTGCCTGTCCTCTATCTCTCTCTTTATGTTGTTTGAGGTTGGATCGAGGTTGATTCTTGGTTTATACTCGAATGTCAGGTTGAGGTGGGAATTTATCTCTTCATATTCTGAAGGTTGACCCTCTACTGCTTTCCTTTTTCTAGCCCTTGAGTGTTCTTCCTGAGTTGGTTGGGTGGTGCGAAGGAGGCCAATACTCTCAATCAGGAGGTGAACTTAGGCAGCCAATTGCTGGACTGTTTGTTCTAGGGACACGATCCTAGGGTCCGAGGCGGTATTAGCACTGGTGTTGTTGCGGTTGTTGCTGTTATTGCCACTGTTTGCCATTTTGGTCTTTGAGCGGGTGTGGATTGGGCTCCTTGGAGGGTTAGGTTGTTTGGGAGCTATCTTTGATACCTGATACGCATTTTTCTTAGTTTAATGCATGTATGTAAATATGATGCATGTATTACACAGATGCTAAAATAAAGGAGCCAACAATTGATTAATGATATAATACTGAAATTTTATTTTTTATTAATATTGAAAACTCGGAGTTCGGTACTTAAAACAAAAAAGAAAAGTACAATGCTAATCTAGTTCCTAGTCCTCTTCTTCTTCTACTGTGTAGGCGCCGATTTTTTGCTGACAACAGCTTCCAGCTCTTTAACTCTAGCTTGGGTCTTCTCCAGCTAAGCTTCCAAGGCTTTGTTTCTCTTATTAGACTCTTTGAATCTGGCCTTCTACATATCCTTTTTGTAGTCTGCAGCTTTGAAGTATACCTCCATCCGGGCCTTGACTTGTTCCAAATAGGTTCTTAACTCTGGGTCTACTTTGCCTGGCTCTGGTTGGGTGATATCTAGGACTTGGTATGCCCTTTCTCCTGTTTGATATAGTTGGTGGATCATGAAATCCCTAGTGGCTCGATGTTTTCTCACTTCGCCATCCAAGTCTCTAAGGTCTACGTTGGGGCTCTCGATTCGGGCTTCCCATAGGGCTTTGACTTTTGCTAGCTTGGCAAACTTCTTAACTACCAGTAGACTTAGGTCCTGGTATTCGAACATGATTGTTTCTAGTGATGGTCGATAAACTATGTCTTGGATGGTACCGAACTGGCGAACCACCAAGTTTGGATGATAACCTATACATCCACTAATACTGATTAGAGGAACGGCCTGAAGGTTTCTATAGGTTAAGATGACTTTGTTGCAGCAACTTCATCTAGCTATCCATAGGATGTCGTTGGCACTAAAACTCTTGAGCACTTTCACCCAACTATGGCTAGTAAGGTTGTCGGGTAACTTTATCTGTTCTATGCAGGAGTCCACAAGGTCCACTTGTTGGGTTAAAGATTTCTGAATCAAGTTCAACAAAAAACATTTGAGGTGGCTCACAAACCAGATCAGAATGAGGTTGATCTTTGAGCGAAGGATCTCGTGGCCCTTCCTCTTGATAAAGTTTAAGTTCTGGATTTGTTTAACTAGTAGAGCCAGAATATAAGATTTACCTTCTAAGAATTGGGCCACCAACTTTGCGACTCGGTAGTGGATGTAAAAGATCTCGGTGGGGAAGAGTATGGTGGCGAAGACTGTTAGGATGAAAGCATTCACCCTTCTCTATTTGTAGCTCTTAGGGTCCCCGTATAACATGTCTTTCCTATTCCCGTCATCTTCCCAGGCTATGAATTAGGCTTCTAACTCGTCCATCCGTATGCAATATCCATTGCAGTTTGCCAAGGCCTTGTTGATTGTTGTCTTGCGGATACCTAGAAGTCTATTGAAAATAGTGGTTGACCTAGCCTCAAGATCTGGCATATACACCTCGCTGGTTAGTGATGAGGCTTGTAGAAGTTGGGTGTATTCTTCTAGAGTGGAAGTGATCTCATGTGGCCCAATGAAGAAAGTTGCGAGCTCTATTTCCTATAGATGGAGGATAACTTGTATCAGAGGTAAGTTCATTTCCATCTTCATCAGTGAAAGGATGGGCCTTATTTTTTGTTGGATGAAGGCTTGCTCTTCGGGTTTGTACAGAGTAAACTAATGGTCCAATGCCAACTTTGGATCTAGAGGTTTGCAAACCCGGATCTCTTTGCGGAGGAGGCGGTTGATTGTAGAACTAGCAATCTATTACAATAGAAATCTTTAATTACAAAAAGTTTTTACAAAGTACAAATGATGTTATTACAGGTAAATGTATCTAAACTCCAGGAACGGAACAAAAGCATTACATCATTAATCAATTGCCAGCCTATGACTTTCGTGTATGCAAATAGGTGGGTTCTAACAGGTCCCCAAGCTCTATGGTCTCCCGCATTCTCGAAGAAATGGATCTCAGGCCATATCGAAGCATTGGGTGGGGTGGCTTAATCAGTCCCGAATGGTGATTATATCACTTGGCCCAAAACCTACACAATGCCACCCCCCTCCCATCTTAAGGTCTTAAGACGGTCCGGATTTGATCGTATCTAATCACACGATTACATGTATGCAGACTCAACGGTAAGAAAAAATACATAAACCTTAAAACCCCTGAAAGGTTAGCATCAGTAGTATAACAATCAAGAGATATTTTGGAAATGGTGATTTCAGAAAATTCAGGTGGCTAGCCTACTAGAGAAACTCCCCAGTGGAGTCGCCATCCTGTCGAGTCTAATTTTTTATTTTTCATTTTCATTCCTAATCCAATTTATACTAGACCCTATGATCATCTAATATAAATCCTCGACTTGAACTAAGAACTTTGTCTTATTTTGGAGTCGCCACGCAATTGAAGTTGGGAAAGATTATTGAATTAAGACTAATCGAGCAGATTAATTCTAATTTAGACAACTAGTCAACGGTATCTCCTCTTTTCATTTTTATGAAAGAGAAAAGGGAAAACCAGAGTTTCTAGACTCGGGGGGCTAACCTATTAAAATCTTAAAGTTACCACTTTATTTTTCTGAAATCTAAACCCTATCCTAATGTCTTTTATTGTTATTTATTTTATTTATTTATTTATTTATATTTTTTGCTTATTGATTAGAAATAACTTATTCTAATATGAAAAAATGGTTTTTTTTTTTTTTATTCTTTTAGAGTTGTCCCAAATGAGTGTCTATGTAACTGCTATTCAGGATAAAAAATTCACTTTGTATAAAAATTTTTAGCAGGTTAGTTAATTTTAATTATGAAAATACCTTAGGTTTATGTTTTTATCATTCTTAGCATTTTTTGGAAAAAGTTTAAGCCTAAACTTTATTATTTTATTTTATTTTATTTTTGAAAAAAATTAATTTAAGAAAAAACCAATTTTAGACTATTTAAGAAAAGGATTTTTTTCTAAGTGATAAAAATTATTTTTACATCTCCATCATTAATCTACGTCTATTATTAATCCTACTTTTAATCATTATTACTTTTTTATTTTTTATATTATTTTATTATTTTATTTTATTTTATTTTATTTTTTTTAACATTTTTATTTTAACATTTTTATTATTTTATCTATTCTAAAGTAAACATAAAAAATAAATAAACTAATCTAAATTTTATCATTTTTCCTAATATTATTTTCATTTCATTTTTTTTCATTTTTTTATTTTTGAAATATAAATAAATAAATAAAATAATAAAAAATACAAAAAATCCGACTTACTTTGGTTTGGGTGCAGTTCGCGGGTCGGGTCAAATCGGGCAGTGGTTGGAGGTCTTCGTAGGTGGCGTTCCAACGTCCATTTTTGTTGATTAAGGGGTGTTTCCAATGTTTTTGAAGACGAGGGACTTGATGGTGGTGGTGGATTTCTCCAAAAGTTTCTCTAAGTGGTGGTTCGAAGAGGTGGTGGTCGGCGGTTACGGCTTGCAAACTTCAGCGGCTCAGATCTCCCTTATTTTCTCTCCTTTCTCTCTTACGATTCGTGAACTAGCTTTCTTCCCTCGTGCTCTATTTATAGGCATCGGAAATCGAGTGGGATAAGCTCAAATTGCATCCAATTGGGATGAATTGGATTTGCGGTTAAAAAACCCATCTTCGATTTGTGTAAATCCTCCAATTTGTTGCGATTTGATTTCAATCGGATGATGTTTATCTTATTTTAGTTGAAGATTTGGTGGATTCGTGCAAAAAAAATTGCATAAAAACTACTGGATTCGAATTTTTCCATGGCCGGCGACTATCTCGGACAAAGGAAGGAGATGATCATGCACTCGGCGCATGCGTTCGCGTTGTCCAATCACTAGCTGACGAGTGTCCCAGGCAAAAAAAAAGAAAAATGGGGAAAACGCGAACCTGCTTCCCCCGTGTTTTGATCGCCTGACCTCGCACCCCCGCATGCACTCGAGTTTGTAGCTTGGACCAGCTGGGCTAGCGCACTTACTCGTTTTTTTATTTAACGCATTTGTATATATGCATTGTAATTTATTATTATTTTTATATTATTTTGAAATTCTAAAAATTTGTAAAAATTATTTAATTCCTTTTCTTATTATTTCTATCATTATTTTTCAAAATTGATATATTTTCCCTATTTATTTTTATTTTTGAATATTTTTCCTATTCTTTGCTAAATTATAAGAAAAATTATAAAAAATGAAGAAAATTGAAAATTGACCATTATTAATTATTAGGGTAAAAAATGGGGTGTTTACAACCACATTTTCTTTTAGGTTGACCTTAAATCCTTATTATTCCTAAAGTTTATCTTAAGCACCTTCCTAACCTATATCTTTTAAACCTAAATTAATTTGGAGACACTTAAAATATAGATTATTATCGTGAGAATTAAGTAAAACAATTTTAGATAATCTTTACAAAATTGTTAAAATATTTAAATTTATGAATTTATATATAACAAAATGGAAGATTCAAGCTATTAATTTATAAATGAACAACTACAACTGTGTTGGTTAGTCTATCTTTTATGATTGAGCTATTGTTTGTATTGGTAGTGTAAACATCCCATTTTTGTCTCATAATTATTATTAATGTTTTTTTTATGAAGAAAAAATAAATAATAAAAATAAAATAAATTAGAATAATACACCAATAATAGAAAATAAAGGTAAAAATAACAATAAAAAATATTTAAGGATTTTTATTAAATTTTAGAATTTAAAAAATAATATAAAATTGACAAATATTGTCGTACTTATATACAATTTGTGTGTAAGAAAAAAAATGAGAATTGGGCTAGCTTAGTTGGCTTGTGCATGCGCTTGGAACGCATGTGGGAAGGGTGAGGTCGTGAGTTCGAATTCGGGCAAAGGCACTTTATGCTGTTTTGATTCCCTCCCCCCCCCCCCCCCCCCCCCCCCCCCCCTCCAACTGCCACGTGTCAACAGCTGATTGAAGGACCTGAGGGCACGTGCTTGGTGCATCTTCATCTTCAACCTCCGACCGAGATCGATGGCAACGCGAGGAAAGCGAAATCCGACCATTTCAAATCCGATTTTAATGAATCTTTAACAAAAAAACAAAAGATAAATATCAAATTAGTACGAATAAAAAAAAACAAAAAGATTTGTTCAAATTGGAAAAAGAAAAGAAAAAGATAGGGATGGGTTTCAATTGGCTCCAATTTGAGGTTATCAAGAGAGGTTTTTGCGAGTCTATAAATAGGACTCGACTTTGGGAAGAATAGAAGGAGGGGATCAGAAGAAAAAAAGAAAGGGAAAGGGGAAAGGAAAACACTCGCTGAAGCTCTCTCTCTCTCTCTCTAGATCTCGCCGCCGTAGCCACCGAACCACCACCTAGGATGGTTTTCAATAAAAACTAACACCACCAAGCGATTCCTCACCTCTAGAAAGCTCGAAAACACCCACCAATCGACGAAAGCGACTGCCGGAAAGCCACTGTTGAAGAGCTCCAGTTGTCGTGCGTGACCCCGATCCAACCCGACCCACAAACTGGACTTGACCTTACTCGACCTAAACCGCGACCTGTGTCTAGGTTAGTTAGATTTCTTCATTTTTTAATTATTTATTATTATTAGTTTTTAATATTAAATAAAATAAGAATATATATGGAAAAATAAAATATAAAAAAATATAAAAATAATAAAGATGTATGTTTTTTTAGGAATATGTTAATGGAACTAGGTTTAGAGTTTTCTAAAAAATATATGTCTATTATAATTAATAAAAAATTTAATAAAAAATACCAAATATTTTATCACTTAAAAAACTTCTTTTCATAAAATAAATGAATGAAAATAATTGACATTTTTCAAAATTAGAAGTTTTAGTTTTGTTTTCAAAATTAAGAAATAAAGCTTAGGCTTAGAAATTTCTTTAAATAAATTTAAATGGTAATAAAGATAAACTTAGCATGTTTTCGTAATTAAAATTAACTAATCCACTAAAGTTTTATGAAAAAGCAAACTACGGCCTGTTTGATCCCGAATAGTGGGTGCGTAGGTACCTTATGGGGCAACTCTAAAAAAAAATAAAAAAATATTTTCAAATCATTATTAGTATAATAGTCGTATCATTTTTTTAGTATTTTCTTTTATGCTTAAAAAAAGGGAAATCATAACATAATTCAGATTTTAGAAGGATAAGGTGGTAACTTTAGGTTTTAATAGGATAACCCTCGAGTCAAGAATCTTTGGTTTTTATTTCTTTTTTTTTTCTAAAAAAAATAGAGAGATTTCGTCGACTAGTTGTCTAGATTAGAATTAATTTACTCAATTAATTCTAATTCAATAATTTTTCCTAACTCTAGTTGGGTAGCGACTCCAGATAAATAATAAAATTTCTCATTTAAGTCGAGGATTTATATTTGATGAGTATAGGATTTAATATGAATCAAACTAGAAAAAAAATATGAAATTTTCAAATTAGACTCAATAAGATAGCTATTCCGTTGGGGATTCTTAGTGGGCCAGCCACCTAAACCTTCTAAAATCATCATTTCTAGATATCCTTAATTAGCTCTCATGTTGTAAAATATCATTTGCACTAATGTTTGTATCTACTCGTGATCTAGGGATTTGATAAAGTTTAGTTATTTTATTTTATTTTATTGAGTTTCCGTGCATGTAATTGTATGATTAGATACGGTCGGACCCAGGCCGTCTTAGGACCCTAAGACGGGAAGCCATTGTGTAAGTTCCGGGTGAAGTGAAATATTCACCACTCGGGGCCGATTAAGCTACCCCACCAAATGCTTCAATATGGCCAGAGATCCATTTCTTTGAGAATGTGGAAGACCATAGAGTTTGGGAACCTTTAGAACCCACCTCTTTGCATACATGAAATCATGAACCAGCAAATGATTAACGATGTAATTTCTTTCTTTGGAGTTTAGATGTAGTCGCTTGTAAAAGATTTTTTTATGGTGTTTTGTAAGATATTTGTTTGTAATTAGAAAATTTTCTTGTAATTCTGCTAGATGGCTAAAGGTATAATGGACCACCTCCTTCGCAAAGGAATTTGGGTTTGTAAACCTTCGGATCCTAAACTGATATTGGACCATTGGTTCACCTTATACAGCCCTGAAGAGCAGACCTTCATCCGGAGCAAAATAAGGCCCATTCTTTTGTTGATGAAAATGGATGTCAACCTATCTTTAATTCGGGCTATATTACACTTCTGGGAAATTGAGCCAGTGGCTTTCTTTATTGGGCCACATGAGATCACACCAACTATAGAGGAATATACTTAGCTTCTCCAGGCCCCTCCACTTACTAATAGGGTGTATGTGCTAGATCTAGAAGCTGGGCCAGCAGGTATTTTTAACAGACTTCTAGGAGTTCGCAAGGCAGTGATTAACCGAGCATTGGAAAGCAGCAATGAGTATTGCCTTCGAATGGATGAATTGGAAGCTTGGTTTGTGGCTCGATGTGATGATGGGAGCAAGAATGACATCTTATGTGGAGATCCTAAAAGCTATAGACAAAGAGAAATTTATGCTTTTATCTTAACAGCATTTGCAACTATCCTCTTTCCTACTGGGATCTTTCACATTCATTACAAAGTTGCGGAATTGGTATTCCAATTCTTGGAAGGGAAATCTTACATCTCGGCCCTACTAGCTGAACATATTCAAAACCTACTAGCTGAACATATTCAAAATCTAAATTTTATGAAGAAGAAGGGTCATGAAATTCTCCAGTCAAACATCAACTTCATCCTAATCTAGTTTGTGAGCCATCTCAAGTGTTTTAGGTTAAACATGGTTAGAAGATCATTAGCCCAACAAGTAGATCTCATAGATTCTTGCATAGAAAGGATGAAGCTGTCATATGATCTTTCCAACTACAGTTAGGTGAAAGTGCTCAAAGGTTTCAGTGCTAATGATATTCCGTGGATCGCTAGGTGAAGCTACTGCAATAAGGTTATCTTAATGTGTAGGAACTTTCAAGCTATTCCATTGATCGGGCTTAATGGGTGCACAAGCTATCATCCAAATTCAGTGGTTCGTCAGTTTGGCACTATTCAAGGCATAATTTATTGTTGAGTCTAATCTTAAAATTTTTACATTATGTTCCTAATCCGATCATATTAGATCCTATGCTAATTCAATATAAATCCTCGACTTGAATTAGGAATCTTACTATTTATTTGGAGTCACCACCCAATTGAAGTTGGGAAAATTTATTGAATTAGAACTAATTAAGCGGATTAATTATAATTTAGACAACTAGTTGACGAAATCTCCTCTTTTTTATTTTTATAAATGAAAAAGAAGAAAGGAAAACCAAAGATTCTCGACTCGAGGGTTATCCTATTAAAACTTTAAAGTTACTACCTTATCCTTCTGAAATCTGAGTCATATTCTGATAGCTTTAGAAATTACACTAATAAAAATTTGGAAAATGATATTTTTATTATTTTTAGAGTTGCCCCATAAGGGTCTCTACGTACCCGCTATTCGGGATCAAATAAGTCGTAGTTCACTTTTTATGAAAAAGCTTTAGCGGGTTTGTTTAAGTTTTAATTATAAAAACACACTGGGTTTACATTCATTATCATTTTCAAGATTAAAAAAAAAAAAACTAAGCCTAAGCTTTATTATTTTATTTTCTAAAAGTCTTGAATTAAGGAAAACCAATTTTGAATTTATTTAAAAAAAAAAGATTTTTCTAAGTGACAAAACAATTCATTATTAATTTTTAATTCATATTATTAATCTATCTAATTCTAATTTAATAATTAAATTTTATTCATTTTATATTTATTTTATTATTATTTTTTCATTTTTTTCATTTTTTTATTAAATTAGACATATTTATTTATTAAAATTCTAAAAGCTAATTAAAATCTTAATTTTTTTTTCTATTTTTGGATTACTATTAAAAAAATTATTTCTAATAAATGAATATCTAAATTAAATGGGTAAATAAATAAATGAAATAAATAAAAAAAATCGAAAAAACCAACTAACCTGGATGCGGGTCGTGGGTTGGATCGGGTTACGTCGGTCGAAGGATCTTTGCCGGCGGCATTCTAGTGGTTGTCGAAGGCGGTTGAAGGCTGCTTCTAAGCTTTCTAAGGGTGAGTAATCTAACTGTGGTGGTGGATTTTTTCAGAAACGCCTCCAAGTGGTGGTTCATTGCTTGGTCGACGGTTACGACTAGGAGGAACTCCGACGAGCTTCGAAACCTCCGATTTTTCACTCAGTTTTGATCTATGATCTAGCTTCCTCACGTCGTGCTCTATTTACAGGCACCAGAAATTGAGCTAGATAAGCTCGGATTTCCGTTTGATAGGCACGAATCATATCTTCGATTGAAACCTAAATCCGATTTAATCTAGATTCGTTTAAATCTTCGATTTTGTTACGATTTGTGTTAATTGGATGATGTTTATCTTATTTTTATTAAAGATTTGTTGGATTTGTGCAAAAAAATCATATCAAAACGGTCAAATTCCATTTTTTCCCACGACCAGCGACTGTTTTGGATGGGGTTTGAAGACGATCGCGCATTCAGTGTATGCACTCCTCTATGCAATCACAAGCTAACAACGCACACATGTGCATACACAAGGCCGAAGCCCAGACCAACTGGGCTAGCCCAATTCTCAGATTTATTTTACACACATGTTATACATAAACGTGGTGATTTTTATTAAATTTATATTATTTTGAAATTCTAAAAATTTGTAAAAATTATTTAACCTCTTTTATTAATATTTCTACCATTATCTTCCAAAATTGAGATGTTTTTCCTATTTATTTTATTTTTCAATATTTTTCCTTTATTTTTGCAAAATAGAAGGAAAATTTAAAAAAATTGAAAAAAATAAAAAATTAAACATTATTTGTAATTAAGGGACAAAAATGGGATGTTTACATTTACAAACCGTCATTAGAAGGAATCGCATTCGAATATCAAGACTTGAAAATGTTAGTGGTTGAGAAAATCGCTAAGTTGGTAGAGGTCAAAGTCCTATGGGAAGCCCAGATTGAGAGTTCTAATATAGACCTCGGAGATCTGGATGGGGAAGTAGGTAAACACCGAGCTACCAGAGATTTTGTGATCAACCAGCTATACTAGACAGGAGAGAGGATGTACCAAGTTCCAGATGTCACCCAGCCTACGCCAATCAACCCAAGCCTAGAAATAAAAACCTACATGGAATATGTAAGGGCTCAGATGGAGGTCTGTTTTTAGACCACAGTCAATAAGAAGAATGTGTGGAAGAGTAGATTCAAGGAATCTAATAAGAGAAACAAAGCACTAGAAGCCCAGTTAGAGAAGACTTAAGTGAAGGTTAGAGCACTTAAAGCCATCGTCAATAGAGAGTCAACACCTGCGTAACCGAAGAAGAAGAAGCTTAGAAATTAGGAAGTTAGATAATAGCTTTTTCTTTTCTTTTCTCTTATGTTTTCAATAAAAGAACTGAACTCCAAAGTTTGCAACATTAATAAAATTTTAGTATTATTACATCATTAATCAAATACTGGTCCTTTTTGCATCTGTGTGATACATGCATCATATTTCTTCATAAACATATATCGGCTAAATGAATGCTTACCAGATATCAAAGATAGCTCCTAACACTCGCTCCAAAAGTAAAATGGCTAGCAATAGCAACAACAACGATAACCAAGGTAACAACACCAGCGTCGATACTGCCTCTGATCCAAGGATCATATTGCTAGAACAAATAGTCCAACAATTGATCGCGTAAATCCACCTCTTGACCAAAAACATTGGCCTCCTCCATACTACCCAGCCTACTCATGAGGAGCATTCAGGAGCTTAAAAAGGAATGGCGGTGGAGAACCAACCATCAGAATATGAGGAAATCAACTCCTAACTCAATCCTGCATTCGAATATGAACAAAAAATCAACCTCAGTCCAACCTCGAATGACATAAAAAGGGAAATGGAAGATAGGCAAACAGAAATAGAGAGGAAACTTTTCCAATAGTTGGTTGACAAGATAAAGACTTTGGAAGGACCTAATAGTTTTGAGCAAACCAACATCACAGACCTATTAGTAAATGGGGAAGATGCTATTCAAAGAAGTTCAAAGTCCTAGAATTTGAGAACTATAATGGTACTTGATGTCTTAGGATGCATATAAGACTATACATGCAAAAAATGAGTAAATATGCATAATATGGCCAACTTATGGTCCAAACCTTCTAAGACAGCCTCATGAGCCCTACTTTCATATGGTATGCACAATTGGATCTCAACCTAATCAACATATGGGATAAATTGGCCCATGCATTTTATGAGCAATACAAATTCAACATTAAAGTTGCCTCTTTAATACTAGATCTAAGAAGCCTTCGAAAGAGGCACAATGAGTCATTCAAGGAATATGCCTAGCGTTCGAGGGCTCAAGTTGCTAGGGTTTCAACTCCAATTTCATAGAAAGAGTTGACATTTATGTTCATTAATACACTGGAAAAGACTTATTTCACACACCTAGTAGGATAAATGTCATTTTGCTTTGCAGAGTTAGTATCAGTAGGATGCTAGATAGAGAATGCCATTACATCTGGAAAGCTTTAAGTTGTCGACTCTCCTAAAATTGCATCATCTCTAAGACCTATGGGGAATAGCAAAGCCAAAGAGGCTACTGTCAGTACGATTAACTCAAGTAGGGTTGACAAATTTGGGTTTCGCGTAACCATCTAAGAAACAAACACCCCAATCTCGTAATCACCTATAAATCAAACCCAAACTACGAGAGCTGCAAGACAATTCACTCCAATACCGATCCTGCTCAGCCAAGTTTTTGCTTGATTATGAACAGATAATTTGATTAGCTTCGAGATCCCCAACGACCGATACAGGCTAAGGAATTTCAATCCTAGTCTCAAATGTGATTATCACATGCGATAGGAGGGACATTCTATTGACAGATGTTGAACTCCGAAATAAAATCTAAGATTTATTCGATGTAGGGATAATACAGCTGGATTTTGTTAATGCGTCAATACCAAATGTCAACAAAAATCCCCTGCCCAACCATAGGCCTACAATCAACATGATCACATCTGAAGGTCGGAGCCTAGATAAAAAAAGCCCCCAAAACCAGCAAAGCCAATAGCACAACGAGAAAGCTACCTACACAAAGTCTTGAATAAAGCCCCTAGATCACAGATAAGGAAGAGGTGGCTGGCAGGAGATCCAACAGTTGACACTCTAAGCAAATCATTTGAGAAGTTTGAATATTTAGTAGATTATTCATTTACCCCAACAGCTTATGACCCGCTTAGCAGGTGGGGGCCTGAATTTGAGGAGGAAGATAACCCCTTAAGAGAAAAAAAAATGGGTCCATAAACATGATCTGGTCAGACTCGAAATCGATAGTCATAAAATGTTATGAAGGGCAAAAAAACAGAAGTAAAGGTCCCGAAGAAAAAATATGTATTTAATGTCCCAATACCCCTAAAGAGGTATAAAGTAGCATCATTTGACTATCAGGCCATTAATCAGGAGAAATCTCCTATTATAGGGGGAATCACCCATTCAGGAAGAATTTATGATCCTAAAAACAGGACCTGCATCAAAGAGCCTACCGCTGAGTTGGAAAAGGAAGAGGAAGAGGGACTCTTTGCACTCACAAAAATGATTAAATCAAGTGAGTATAAGGCTATGGAGTAGCTCAATAAAATTCCAGCCTAAATATCGCTCATGGGCCTCCTCACAACATCCGAACCTCATCAAGAAGCGCTCTTCAAAGTGCTTTAACAAGTCAGGGTACTAGAAGGTATCGCAATAGAAAAACTAATACATATCGTAGGTTTAATCTTCACCATGAATCGGATATCTTTCTCACCTGAAGAATGAGGAGAAAACGGAGACCAACACACAAAACTACTTTTCATAGTGGTAAAATGCAATGACACAATACTTTCTTAGGTCATCATAGACAATTGATCTTCTCTTAATGTGTGCCCTTTAGCCACTATTGATTTGTTATGAGTTAATATGAGTAATATCAAGCCAAGTGCAATAGTGGTCAGAGCTTTTGACGGTTCTAAGAGGGAGATAGTAGGGGAAATTGGCTTGCCGATAGAGATCAGCCTACAAGTGTTTAACATTTCATTCCAAGTCCTTGACATACCAAGGTCCTTCAATCTACTACTGGGAAGACCATGAATACATACCACAGGAGCCATACCTTCAAGCCTCCACCAAAAGGTCAAATTCATAGCAAATGGCCAAATAATCACCGTATTAGGTGAATAAGACTATGCCATTTATAAAGAAACAGCTATACCCTACATTAGGGAAGACGGCCCTGAAAACTTGGGGTCTAAATATTTAATGAAGTAGGCATGATCATGAGTAAAGAGGGGTAGCAAGGGGCGTTTGGGTTAGGGTATATTCCTACCTTGAGAGAAGAAACTCAGACAAAATATATCAAAGGTAGGAGGAGAGAGAAGCTGAATGATACCAAGATGAATTTTCCACCCCTTCAACAAATTTTTTCTCGGCCAACTAGGACCTAAAAGTTGGGAATAATCCAAGCTGATATCAATGATGAGGACTCAATAGAGGCTTCTACCTCTCACATGTCTAGTTAACATGCAACTTTTAATAACTAGTTTTCCTATTCTCTAAATAGCACTAGGTTTGCTCGAGAATAGGAAACAATCGTGGTTGAATTTCATTGTGTTTATCATTCCATCATTGTTTAATAAAATTCTTCAATAAATACAAATAAAATTGCAAGTTATTTCTTTCCTTTACTTATACACTCTTACCTTACTTTCCCACAGATTCGATACTTTTGAACGTCAGGGACATCTCACGTAGGTAAGTTATGAAAATATTGATATCATTTCCAACACTGCTAGGTCAGCCATTGGAAGCAATATTATTAACCATGAAGCGATACAAGAGAGTTAGCAATAACATGAACAAGGTAAAATCTCAATTGACGAGCAAACGAAGATAGTTAACCTAGGAACCGAAGAAGACCCAAAAAACCTTAAAATTGGAGCTAATTTAAGTGACGAGCAAAAACATGAAATAACCGAGCTATTGACTAAATATGCGGATGTATTCGCCTGGTCATATAGTGACATGCCAGGACTTGACTAGTCGATAGTGGTTCATAAGCTACCTACAAGAGAAGATGTCAAGCCTAAAAAACAAAAATTGAGAAGATTTAGGCCTGACATCTTATTAAAAATTAAAGAGGAGGTTAAGAAACTATTGGAAGTTGGGTTCATCGAGGTATTAAACTATCCAAAATGGGTAGCAAACATAGTCCCTGCTCTGAAGAAGAATGAAAGAGTACGAATATGCGTAGACTTCTAGGATTTGAATCAAGCTACGCCTAAAGATAACTTCCCTTTACCTCACATAGATGTCTTGGTAGATAATACCGTATGAAATCATCTCCTTTCGTTCATGGGTGGTTTCTTAGGATATAATTAGATAAAAATGGTGGAAGAAGATAAAACCAAGATGACCATTATCACAACTTAAGGCACTTTCTGCTATAAAGTCATGCTTTTCAGTTTAAAGAATGTTGGGGCAATGTATTAAAGAGCAATTGTCGCGATACTTCATGACATGATACATCAAGAAGTCGAGGTATACGTTGATGACATGATAGCTAAATCTAAAAAAGAAGAAAGCCATGTGGTCATCTTAAGGAAATTATTCAGAAGATTGAGAAAGTTTCAATTGAAATTAAACTCAAAGAAATGTACTTTTGGGGTTACGTCCGGTAAGTTATTAGGGTTTATTGTAAGTTGAGAAGGTATTAAAATTGACCCTGATAAAGTAAAGGCCATTTTGGAAATGCCATCTCCACATACCATCAAGAAGGTAAAAGGTCTATTAGGAAGATTGAATTACATAGCCCGGTCCATCTTACAACTCACCAATAAGTGTCATCCACTATTTCGACTATTAAGAAAGAATGCTATAGTAGAATGAGATGATGAATGCGAAGAGGCTTTCAAAGAGATCAAGGATTACCTTATGAATCTCTCGGTTTTAGTAGTCTCAAAATAAGGAAAACCCTTATTTTTATACCTCACAATACTCCCTGAATCCATGGGGTGTATGTTGGGGCAAAAGGATGAACAAGAAAGGGAATAGTCTATAACTACCTGAGTAAAAAATTCATGGAAGGGGAACAAAAGTATTCCAAAATAAAAAGGACCTGTTGTGCATTGGTTTGAGTCATACATCGCTTGAGGCAGTACACTCTCTACTATCCCATTGAGTTACTAATGAAACACGATCATTTGAAATACTTAGCAAAGAAGCCTATTTTGTTAGGAAGAATCTCAAAATGGAAAATGCTCCTATCAAAATTTGATATCATATATGTAAATCAAAATTCGTGGAAAGGGCAATCATTAGCAAATTATTTGGTGGAATACCTGATTGAAGGAGATTCCTAATAATCGCAAGCCCAGTTCTTAGGTGAAAATATACTGATGGCGAGGAGTGAGCCAAAAGAAGAGTCTAGGACGGAGAAAGATCCTAAATGGAAGATGTTTTCCGACAGAGCTACCAATGTATTTGGTTGTGGAATTGGGGAAGTGTTGATATCACCAAAAGGAATGCAATTTCCTCAGCGACGAGACTCACATTTCCATATACTAATAATATTGCAGAATATGAGGCATGCATCATCGGTCTCAAAACGACCTATCATATGAAAATCTGTGAATTGGATGTATACGGAGACTCCTCACTCATCATATTACAAACACGAGGGGAATACAAAACTAAGGACTATAAACTAGTGTCGTATCATCAACACTTGATAGGGTTGATAGACAAATTCCAGGTAGTCACCTTCACATACATCCCGAGGACTCAAAATCAGTTCGTGGATGCCTTACCACACTGGCATCTATGATTCAAATAACGGGAGGAGTCGAAGTTCAACCATTGAAAACAGAAATTGAAGATAGTGATGAGAAATTTTACGGCACCACCTATACCTTCAGAATTAGATTTGGCTGATAGTCCAAATCGCTTATATTTTTACTTTATGTCCTATATTCTAATAACTATTTGAGAAATAATCTTACAGGTACAATAATAATTCTCCATGGGATGCCAATATGTCCTACACTAGTTGATGGACACGGGACATTTTTAGATTTACAATCAAAGACCCGCTGCGATTGTTTCCATTCCAAAGCATTGGCTTATGAAGACTTATGATATTTTTGTACTTTGTAATTGTTCTATGGACTATTTTATGTTGTATTTTTCTTTTGGGACACTTTCATTTTATTGTAATTTCCATTTAGGACCAGCCACCTTAAAAGTGGCAAACTTGTAATTTTTGACCATTTTCTAACCCTAGGAGTAGCAAGTATAAATACTTGCTTATAGTAGGGTTTGAGAGGCCAAAATTTTTCAGATTTGAACATCACATTTCGTGAGAGGGCTTAGGGTTTCCTAAATCCAATTTCTCTTTTCAATTTCAATTTCCAAGAGTTGAAATTATGGCGAGTGCAACAAATGGTAATTGTGAGTAGTATCAATTCCTTCTTTGTTGTGTTTCCATTTCATCACTAGTGAGTCATATCTAGGGTTGATTTGGATTTTCTTAGTCAGATTGTTTATTGCATTTGTGATCAATTATCTTGTTATAAGATTGATCGTTTTAGTACTTGATATCATCATCTTCATTTGTGACGTGAATTGGGAATTGTAGGAAGGAGTTGAAATCACAGTTTTGATCTATTCTTCTTGATATAATTCACGTGGATTTCACTTGTAATTGATGTTATTTAGTGAAGATTACATAGATGGATTGTTAATTGCATCTTTTGACCTTCGGATTTCATCAAAATTCCATTAGGGTCAAGTAATTTCTTAATTCCATTGGACCGGTTTTAATTGTGAGTCGGGGTTTGTTTCTTTGATTCATTTGCATGTGCTTGGGCTTGGTTTTGAGCACATTAGATAGGCCCGCCTATTGTTTGGTAATCGAAAAAACACAACATGACAAGCCTTGGTACTATGATATCAAAACCTTCCTCCATGAAAGCAAATACCTTGAAATGGCTAGTAAAAATGATCGAAGAACACTTAGAAAGCTAGCAAGTCATTTCTTATTAAGCGGGTTTGTGCTTTATAGAAGATCATTTAACACTATATTGCTGAGATATGTGGACAAAAGAGAGGCAGGCGAACTAATGAAAGTAGTGTATGAAGGAGTATGCGGACCTCATATGAATAGACACATGCTTGCTTGAAAAATCATGAGGATGGGTTACTATTGGTTGACAATGGAATCAGACTATATCAAATATGTCAAGCACTGTCACTTGTGCCAAGTCTCGCCCTCATGGCCTACAAGACCTCAATTCGAACATCTACTGGAGTTACTCTATATTCTTTAGTATATGGTACCGATGCAATATTTCTAGTTGAGGTCGAAATACCATCTTTCAGGGTTTTATTAAAGGCATAGTTGGATGAATTTGATTGGGTAAAGAAAAAGACCGATCAACTAAACTTGATCAACGAGAAAAGACTCACGGCATTATGCCATGGTCAATGCTACCAACAAAGGATGGTCCAAGCATTTAACAAAAGAATAAGGCCTCGACATTTTAAAGAAGGGGGTTTAGTATTAAGAAAGGTGCTCCCAAATGCACAAGATTCAAGGGGTAAGTTTACCCCTAATTATGAGGGTCCATATGTTGTAAAAAGAGTGTTATTAGGAGGGGCCTTAATATTAGCCCAAATGGATGATCTAAAGTTAAGAGACCCCATTAATGTAGATGCAGTTAAGATGTACTATCCTTAGGCAAGAATAACGAAATTTTGCCAAAATTCATAAATGTCAACAATTATTACAACTTCGCGGTTTTGATTTCCATTCTTCTACCAGCAAAGTGGATGTCCCTGAATAATCAATCACCTTAACCAATTGTCATAAAAAAAAACTCTTATATCATTTATATAGATATATATATATATATATATATATATATATATACATACACACACACTATCCATTGCCCCATCGTACATGCAAGAAAATAATAAATAATGAACAATGAAGGGATGATAAAATTTAAAGGAATTTTGTATGATTCCACCTATTTCGAACATTAGATCTGGTATATTCACAGGATAATGCCACAACCATGAGAGCTAAGCCCACGAGAAGAAATACATCAAGACATTCTGCTCTATTTGAAGCAAAGGTAAGCAGAGAAGGATTAGATTATCACGAGGGTTCGATTGTTTAGTTGTTATCTACGACAATTAGGTAAGCATTTAAAGTAAGTAATCATTCATTATGAGTCACATTTCTATTTAAATTAGCTAGTCTAAAAGACGCCTCTCATTATTATTTTATCAGCTCATAAAAACATTTCTTAAGGATGCCAGGTTATTAAGATGTATCCAGGTATCGTTAAAAAATATCTCTCCCATTATCAATTAGTTAGCCCACAATGGGGAACTTTCCTAAATATCCTCAATTGCTAGTCTAATAAGATGCTTACTATCATCGATTAGTCAGCTTGTAAAAGCATTTTTCTAGATGATCTCTCCTTCGTGGTTGCTAATCTAGTGAGATGCTTCCTAGCATCGATTAGTCAGCTCGTATGAGCACTTTTTTAAATAATCTCTTTTTAAGATTGCTAGTTTTATAAGATACTTCATATTATCAGTTAGTTAGCCCATAAGAGCGCTTTCCTAAACAATCTCTTCTTAAGGTTGCTAGTCTTGTAAGACGCTTCTTATTATCAGTTAGTTAGCTCATAAGGACACATTCCTAAACAATCTCTATTTTTAAGGTTGTTAGTTTAATGAGACGCTTCCTATCATCAATTAGTCGGCTCAAAAGAGCACTTTTCTAGATGATCTTTCCCTCTAGGTTGCTAGTCTGGTGAGATATTTCTTGTCTCAGAATACTCCCCAACAAGAATTAATCATCATAAAGTAACTATCTTCTTTTGCAACAAGGGATTGTTATCTCATGGAGCATTTTCTTTAAACTTTTGGTCAAATAACTCCCTAGTGGATCCAGGTTTGGGTAGCCAGCTGATTATAGCGTTATCTATCCTTTCTATTAGGTAAAAATGGTGTCTTTGCAATTAAGTTTTTCAAACTTTACTATAAAGAGGAACAACTGTAAACATCTCATTTTCGTCCCTTAATTATTATTAATGTTTTTTTATGAAGAAAAAATAAATAATAAAAATAAAATAAATTATAATAATACACTAATAATAGAAAATAAAGGTAAAAATAAAAATAAAAGATATTTAGGGATTTTTATTAAATTTTAGAATTTCAAAATAATATAAAATCGACAAATATTGTTGTGCTTATATACAATTTGCGTCCAAGAAAAAAAATAAGAATTAAGCCAGCTCAACTGGCTTGTGCGTGCACTTGGAACGCGTGTAGGAAGGGTGAGGTCGCAAGTTCGAATCCGGGCAAAGGCACTTTGTGCCGTTTTGATTTCTTTTCCCCCAAGCTGTTACGTGTTAGCAGCTGATTAGAGGACTCGAAAGCACATGCCTGGCGCATGTTCATCTTCAACCTCCAATCGAGATCAACGACAATGTAGGGACGGTGAAATCCGACCATTTCAAATATGATTTTAATGAATCTTTAACCAGAAACAAAAGATAAATATCAAATTAGTACAAATCAAAACAAAAAAAAACAAAAAGATTTGTTTAAATTGGAAAAAAAAAAAGAAA
The DNA here is from genome assembly GCA_037954665.1 of Laguncularia racemosa. Taxonomy (NCBI): domain Eukaryota; kingdom Viridiplantae; phylum Streptophyta; class Magnoliopsida; order Myrtales; family Combretaceae; genus Laguncularia; species Laguncularia racemosa. The sequence continues at coordinate 7,067,115 of JBBMOL010000002.1, read as the reverse complement.
AGAAAAAGATAGGGATGGGTTTCAACCAGCTTCAATCTAAGGTTATCAAGAGGGGTTTTTGCAAGTTTATAAATAGGACTAGACTTCGAGAAGAATGGAAGGAGGGGATCAGAAGAAAAAAAAAAGGGAAAAGGGGAAAGGAAAACACTGACCAGAGCTCTCTCTCTCTCTCTAGATCTCACTACCGTAGCCACTAAACCACCGCTTAGGGTGGTTTTCGACAAAAACTAACACCACCAAGTGATTTCCCTCCTCTAGAAAGCTCGAAAACACCCACCAATTGACGAAAATGGCTGTTGGAAAGCCACCGTTGAAGAGCTCCAATTGCCGCGTGTGACTCGATCCAACCTGACCCGACTTGAATTGCAACCCACATCAAGGTTAGTCGAATTTCTTCATTTTTTTAATCACTTATTATTATTAGTTTTTAATACTAAATAAAATAAGAATATATATGGAAAAATAAAATAAATAAAATAAAGATGTATGCTTTTTTAGGAATATGTTAATGGAACTAGGTTTAGAGTTTTCTAAAAAATATGTCTATTATAATTAATAAAAAAATTAATAAAAATTTTAGTAAAAAATAATAAATATTTTATCACTTAGAAAACTTCTTTTCATAAAATAAATGAATGAAAATAATTGACGTTTTTCAAAATTAGAAGTTTTAGTTTTTTTTTTCAAAATTAAGAAATAAAGCTTCGGCTTAGAATTTTTTTTAAATAAATTTAAATGGTAATAAACATAAACCTATCATGTTTTTGTAATTAAAATTAAATAATCCACTAAAGTTTTATGAAAAAGCGAACTATGGCCTGTTTGATCCCGAATAGGAGGTACATAGTCACCCTTATAAGGCAACTTTAAAAAAATAAAAAAATATATTTTCAAATCATTATTAGTCTAATAGTCGCATCATTTTTTTAGTATTTTCTTTTATGCTAAAAAAAAAAGAGATGTCATAACATAATTCAAATTTTAGAAGGACAAGGTGTTAACTTTAGGGTTTTAATAGGATAGCCTCCCGAGTCGAGAATCTTTGGTTTTTCTTTCTTCTTTTTTTTTTTTTAAAGGAGGAGATTTCGTCAACTAGTTTTCTATATTAGAATTAATCTGCTCAATTAATTTTAATTCAATAATTTTTCCCAACTCCAGTTGGGTGGCGACTCTAAATAAATAATAAAATTCCTAAATTAAGTCGATGATTTATATTGAATGAGTATAGGATCTAAGGTGAATCAAACTAGAAAAACAATATAAAATTTTCAAAACAGACTCGACAGGTAGCATAAATGTTGCATTTTTCTACAACATTACAGATATTTAGCTTATAGGAAAGCATTAGATACATTTGAAGCAACAAATTTAGATCAGAAGCTATTTTGCTAACTTGTTAAGGAAGACCATCAATCAATGTCGCAAGCAAGAAATAACCCTAGAGTAAAGTATTATATCTAATTTTTTAATATATTTGTATCTTTGTTTGCTTCCAATTAAAATTTATTGTATTAAAAAATTTCTATATACTTAATTTTTATCATATTCTAACAAATATAGGATAACTTGGACTCGTGTGCGGATTGGTTACTAAATCATGGTTGACTTCTCCACCTAGTTAGACTTGGGAAAGGGCTAAACTAGCCTTGATCTAGCCCATGAACCAACCCTTCATTTGTTTTTTTTTTTTTGCTTAAGAATGAACTGGTTTGCATTGGAACCCGTTGGTTTGATGGCCTTTAGTTCTCTTAGTGAGTATTCAATTCTAATATTTGTGGAATTGATAAGTTGAAAATTGCAAAGATTGTCACATTATTCAAATGTAGCAATTAATATATATACAAAAAGAAGAAGAAGAAGAAGAAGAAGTAACTAGGACTTATGATTAGTAGCAAATTAATCAAAATATCCTGAGTTAAAAAAATAATAATAAAAGTGCCAATAAAATAAATACATAATGAAATAAAAAATTAAACAATCATACTACTACATATATCAAGAAACTCAAAATATGTGCCATAATGGGTTAATTGAAATGAAATTAAGTAAAGACCTAAATAGGAAACTTTGTGTAGAGGGCTATTTTGGCAATTGGGCTTTTAGCCCAATTTAACACCACAAACTAATTTATTAGGCTAGCAATAGGGTTCAAGAAACTAAGCTCAATCATAGATGTCTTAGGAAGATTGGGTTTGGCAGGATCGGAATAAGAATTGTTAGACTTGACTTTCTACATTTCGCCTTACTTGGTTACCTCACACACAAAAGGTAGACTTGAAGAAGGACTTCCTAAGCTTACTTAGGCTTCATTTGGCTTTAATAGGTCTTAAGAAGAGTTAAATAAGCCTTGACTTATTTGTAGTAGAAGTGGGCTTGCTTTATTTCTTTTAAGCCTTTAGGCATATCCAAGCCCACAAAAACAAAGGAGAAAAGAGGGGTTTAATGATACCTTTTGGCTTTTTAAGAGTGACTCAATGGTCACCTGCAATGCTTGAATCAAGCCATCTATTTTGAAGCCATTTGACGGTTAAGATAAGCCTCCTAACTCTATAAATAAGAAGCTTCTTCCCTCATCTCATTTATTTTTAGTATTAGCTAGCTTGAGATAAATGCTAAAACTTTGTTGAAGTAGCTCATTAAAAGATCAAAGTAGCAAATCTCTTAAGAATGATCTCAAGAGCGATCAAGAACGCCATATTTGATCCATTGTCACTCTCAAGAATTTGAGATACCAAGTGTGCCTATTCTTTTTCCCATGCCTTTTTTTACGACATCCTTCATGTATCATCTACTCAAAACTTCTCTTAGGCTAATTGATATGCTTGTTGCACATGAATGGCTGGTTACAACAACCTCCTATACACTTTATTAATATGTATGAGTAATATAATGTAAATTAACAATTATATTAATTACATAATATAAAAAAGAAAACTAATAATTTAAAAGGAAGATAAATTAAAATATTTTCATAGATGTGGCTCACATAAATCTTATCTTAACTCTATAAATGGAATCTTAATGTCTATCTCATACTCACTCCAACAAGAACTAGTTGTTAAAATATGCATAGTATTTACATATTTTTGAAAGTTACATAGAGGTATTGTTACACTTCAAAAGTTTAAGAAATCTATACATATGAATTAATAGCTGAAAGAGGTACTTGCAATTATCCCTTTAAGTTTATATTTAACCTAAATACTCCCTTTTGCATGTGGTATTCGAGATTGATAAGTCTTATTACATGGTCAATGAATGAACCCCTTATCATAAATTGCTATAGACATTCCATTTTTGTTCCCTTGGTTTTAGGAAAAGCCTTAATTTTAGGGGAAAGGCCCAAAATACTATTAAAAAAATGAAAAAAAAAAGTTAGGTAGTGGCCTATTTGATTCATTTTGGGGGTAGAAATAAATTTTTTAGATCAAAAATAATTTTTGAGTCAAAATATGCATTTATGATTAAAATTTTATCAAACATAGAGTTTAGCTACATGCCATTCAAACATGATTAAAATTTTAATCAAGATTCTATTATTAAAATTTCAACATGATAGTTAGAATTTGATGAGTTATTTCAACATGATTGCTTGGAGAAAACTATATAATTCTAATGATTGTTAAAATTATTTGTTAATCAACTATTAAAATTTTTGGCAAAATTTGACTAGTAGTAAGTTACTAATAACCCTTGTGGTTGTTAACGAGTAATTCCAATTTCGGTAAATTTTTCTACAATAACATAGCATAGAGTTTTAGTGGACATTGTTTACTTGTCACACAGCAGCTTCAAATTACCGAGGAAGGGCCATGGGGCAGGAGAAATGGAGGTATAGGCTCTAAAGGAATTTGGTTATACTCATAAGTAGTAATTATAAGAACAATACTTAAAGCTTGAGGATATTCCCTAATCCTTTTTATTGTTTCGTTCAAGAACTATAACCTTTTGCTTTGGAAGTGAATCGTCATATTCTCATATCTGAGGAGAATCTTCACATCAACCAAACTAATAGGGAGGAAACCTAATCTGAATCAACAAGAACTCTTATTATTCTATGATCTTTCAAGGCACCCGAGGATTTCTTTTCCCTACAATCTCGATCACAAACTCTCGCTTCATTGCACGTCGTAAAAACAAAGTCTGGTCAACAACTTCGGCTTCAAAACTTTCCCACGGAGTTGAGTTCTTATTGGAGATTTCGTGGACTCGCGAAATTCCAAGTCAGTCAATCGATTTCCATTATGGCATCAAATCTTTCCGGGTCCATATCGACTGCACCAACCCCTATCATCATGAGCGATGACCGTGATGAAGGTGTCAAAACTGGAGGACGAACTTTGGCTTCTTCTTTGTTATACTTCTGGTCCCCATTCAGGATCAAAGGCAGCTTGCTAAGACCAGGAGGAACAAGAAAAAGTATTTGCACCAACTCTCAATTTTACTTAAAATCATCAGAGGATCCACGTAATTAAAGCGTAGAATTAAATCATAAAAACGTAAGTTTATACAACTAATATAAGTTATAGTAAAAAATTATAAATATATTTGCAAAAATTACGAAAAACTTAAAATATATGCTATAAATAAAAAAATTAATATAAATTTTAATCACACATATAAATAATTAATTATAAATCATTATGTTAATGGATAAAATTAAAAAATATATATCGGTATTGATATAAATTATACTACAATATGAATCATCATAATAACAAAGTTAAACTGAAAAAACAAAACATTAATTATTAACTGACCAAAATTATCAAAGTTGTTACAAACTCACCCAACTATAATTATAATCAACTTTATCATTATCGTTATTGTTAATATCGCTATTATATTACCATCAATAATATCAATATTTTCTTATTTCGAGTCTTTTGAAGTATTCATTTATATTTAGTTTTCAATACCATCAATGTTATAAATCTTTAAAATATCTTAATTTTAACTCTTCTAAGTCATAATTCTCCAAATTTATAAGTGCACCAATTTATTCCATAATATTACTCTCATTTTTTCTTTGTCCCTTTTACTTGAAATAATACCTAACCAATCGTTATTTAATAAATTAAATATCTAATTTTTCAACTATTCATTTATTATCAATGAAAGGTCTTCAATAGTAAAATTAGTAATAAAATTAATTTAAGTTAAAGAGACAAATACAATGTTTTTTCACTTATAATTTGATAAGTTTATTTTAAATTGTAGAAACTTAGTTTTGATTTTTATCTCGATAGCTTATTAGATTTAAATCAAATAGAATTGTATAGAATTATATAAAATCATGTGAAATTGCATAAAATTATTAAAATCATAAACTGATAAAATCGTATATTTAAATTTGCAATTCTTCAACGAGTTTATACCAAAATGATTTTATACATAATTTAACTTTAGAAAATCTTATAAAAATATAAACTCGTATGAATAGTAACTATAATTTGCAATACTTGTCACTTCATCCAGCTTATATAATAGTTTTTTATGGTCAGATTTCCAAGTCCACTTTAAAACTTAGCCCCGGCCCTCTGCCCCTGTTTTACCCGAATAGAAATCATGCATAAATTCATTATATATAATTTAAAGTAGCAAAAACGGAATCCATTAACTTATCATTAATCTACTCTATTATATACGATCTTACTTGCAAAACTTAAAAATGAAGTTTAGTTGAAATCCAACAAAACTAGAGCAAGTTCACATGTTAAATAATATTTTGGCATAAAAATGGCCGGACCTCATATTAAATTTTAAACCTTACTATAAATCTACATATAAGCAACTAAATCTAGCATGAATATATGTTGACGCAGCGCGAAAAACGAAACGAAACAAATCCGATTATGGATTGGTTTCACACAACAAAGAAACACTCTTTGATGCAAACTTTGGTTGCGCACAACCCGAAAATGGAGAGACTCTCTCACAAAATGTATTTCAATATAAAATAAGACGTAACCCTAACATAGTTGACAAAATGGTATATATACTCCCCCTTAAAATATCAAACGAAAAGGAAAATCTACGCGTACACGGTCGAAGGCACGGCTGTGCTTCAGACCATGTTGTATTCTGTGAAGATTTCCTATTCGATACCCTGCATCGAGACACGGCCGTGCTTCAGGACGTGCTGGATTCTGTGAAGATTTTCTCTATTCGATCCCCTGCTCGAGACACGGCCGTGCTTCAAGTCGTGTATGCTTCTGTGAGTTCTTTCCAATCACTACACGGCCGTGTGACAAACCGTGTGTCATCCCGTGTCTCTTGTATCTCCATCAGTCTCTCCCACCAATGGAGAACTCGACCCCGAGTTCTCGTCAGGATATAAAGGCGTATCATCGGAGTGAAAAGGTGATAAATTCGCAACATTAAAAGTACAAGAAATATTCATATCTTCCGAAAGTTGTACGACATATGCGTTGTCGTTTATCTTATGCACAACTTCATAAGGTCTGTACTTCTTGGGTTGGAGTTTCCCATACTTACCTATAGGAAAACGCTCTCTTCGGAGGTAAACCATTACCCGATCGCCTACGGCAAAGAGTTTCTTCCGTCTATGCTTATCTGCAGCCCCTTTGTATCGGGTATTGGATTCCTCTATTTTTCGTTTAACTTCCTCGGCAGTGGCTTGGTGTTGTTCCGCCATATGTTTAGCAGCCACATCACCCACCATATCCTTGGGTAATTTGATCAAGTTCAGCGCATGTCGTGGTGTTTTGGTGTATACCACCGAGAACGGTGACCTCCCAATAGTTCGGTAGACGGAACTATTGTAAGCGAATTCAGCCTGAGCCAATGCTTGATCCCACTGTCCCGGCTTCCCACAGCAGATACTTCTGATGAGGTTTCCGAGGGTCCTGTTAGTCACCTCGGTTTGATCGTCGGTTTGAGGATGAGCGGTACTGCTGTAATTCAGGGACGAATCAAACATATACCAGAGAGTCTTCCAAAAGTGACTAAGGAATTTGCTATCCCTGTCAGAAGTAATGGACTTTGGGACTCCATGCAACCGCACCACTTCCTTGAAGAACAACCGCGCAATAGCCCGTGCATCGGCGGTCTTCCTGCAGGGAATAAAATGAGCCATTTTGGAAAACCTGTCAACCACAACAAACACAGAGTCAGCACCTCGTTGGGTACGAGGCAAACCAAGTATAAAGTCCATCGACAAGTCCTCCCAAATGTTTGCTGGCACGGGAAGAGGAGTATATAGGCCAGTGTTTTGGGATTGCCCCTTAGACACCTGACAAATGTAGCACCTTTCCACAATCCGATACACATCCCTCCTTAACCGAGGCCAAAAGTATCTTTCAGTAATTGCGGCTAGGGTCTTATCTCTATCCATATGTCCCACCAATCCTCCACCATGCAGATCTCGGATAAGTTTTTCCCGTAAGGAAGATTTAGGAATGCACAGCTGATTCCCTTTCATCAAGTACCCCTCATGGATATGATAGTCGTCACACGGTTCTCTGTTGGCACACTTAATCCAAGTGTCCTTAAAGTCGCTATCATTTTCATATAGTTCCTTTAACCTCTCAAAACCGACAATGTCCGTACTTAAAGTAAGTAGGACATTCGCTCTTCTACTCAGGGCGTCCGCGACCTTGTTTTGCACACCCGACTTGTGCATTATCTTGAAAGGAAACCTCTACAAGAACTCAATCCATTTGGCGTGCATGTCCTTACTAATCCGGGTCTGACCACTCAAGTGTTTAAGAGCCCTGCAGTCCGAGTACAAAATGAACTCTTTCCCAATCAAATAGTGCTCCCATACTTTAAGGGCCCTCACCACGGCATAGAACTCCTTGTCATATGTAGACCAAGTCCTCCTTGCTTCGCACAATTTTTCACTGTAAAAGGCTATTGGTCTTCTTTCCTGTGATAGTACTGCACCAACTCCAACCCCACTGGCGTTGCAATCTACCTCGAATAACTTCTCAAAGTCTGGTAGCGCTAGTACAGGAGCGCTACACAATCTTTACTTCAAGTTCATGAAGCTCGTTTCAGATTCTTTGCCCCATTGGAACTTTCCCTTTTTCAAACATTCAGTCAAGGGGGCAGCGGCGGTACTAAAGTGCCTAATGAACCTTCTGTAGAAACTAGCTAGGCCAAGAAAGCTTCTCAACTCCGTAACAGTTCTTGGAACAGGCCATTCTCTAATCGCCTTCACCTTTTCGTCATCCACCATTACCCCTTCACTACTGACCACAAATCCTAGGAACAACAGTCGCCTTGACATGAACGTGCACTTTTTAAGATTAGCGAACAGTTTGTTCGCCTTTAGTGCAGATAACACCCACTTCAGATGTTCTAAATGTTCTTCTTCAGACTTACTGAATATTAGAATATCATTGAAGTACACAATAAGGAAACGACCATTGAAAGGTTTTAATACCTAGTTCATTACCCTCATGAAGGTGCTCGACGCGTTACTCAACCCAAATGGCATCACTAGCCACTCATACAACCCCTCCTTGGTCTTAAACGCCGTCTTCCATTCGTCTCCGGGACGGATACGAATTTGGTGGTGCCCACTTCGCAAATCTATCTTGGAGAAGATAGTAGCGCTACTCAACCAATCCAACATATCCTTGATGTGTGGGATAGGGAATTTATACCCTATGGTAATCTTATTGATAGCTCGGTTATCAACACACATCCTCTAGCTCCCATCTTTCTTGGGGGTTAGCAAGGCTGGAACCGCACAAGGACTTAAGCTGTCCTGGATAAACCCTTTGTCCAAAAGCTCTTGGAACTTCTCTTGTAGAATCCCGGCTTCCTTGGGACTCATCCTGTAATGCGGGAGGTTTGGGAGACTAGCTCCGGGCACCAGGTCTATTTGGTGTTGAATGTCTCTCAGAGGGGCTAGCCCATCGGGTAGATCGTCTAGAACCACCTCCTTAAACTCCTCAAGTAGATTCTTCACTGCCTCTGGTACTTCTCTATCAACCTCCTCCTCTCCTTCTGTCACACCTTTCACGATGAGGGCGTGTACCACCCGCGACTCCTTTAAATCTTCCATCACTGCCTTCTCAAATTGAGTGATGGTTAGGAATGAACGACTCTCAACCTTCTTTTCCTTCGCGCGTCCTTCCCTCTTCAACGGTATCAAGGTGTATCTCACACCTTCCTTCTCCAATCTATAGACATTCTCCTTGCCCGCATGTTGCGCGTCCACATCAAATTGCCATGGCCTCCCGAACAAGATGTGGCAAGCATCCATGTCTATAATGTCGCAGAATGTTTCATCGTGGTACTTCCCTATTGAGAAAGGTACCCTACATCTCTCCTTGACCTCAATCTTTTCAGCTGCCTTAATCCAACCAATGGTGTACGGATTCGGGTGCTTCTCTATGGGCAACTGCAGTTGTTTCACAACCTCCCTTCCTATGATGTTTTCTCAACTGCCGCTGTCTACTATTAGCTCAAACAACCTCCCCATAATAGTACACCGTGTGCGAAACAACTGGTGTCTCTGCGTGATCTCTTCTTGCTTTGGGGTTAGCATCATGTGTCGAATTACATAAGTTGGTTCTGCTACTTCTTCTTCTTCCTCATAATACTCTCCCTCTCCGTTAGGCTCACAGCAAATCTCCTCACCATCTTCCCTATCAAGGATGTTTACGCTTTTCCTCGCTGGACATTCGTTTGACCGATGACCCGGTTGATTGCATCGGAAACATTTGCCCAATATAGGTTTGGCATAGGGGTTATGCTGCTTTTGAGCTCCCTTCTGCTCCACCGGCTTCTTCCCTTCACTCTTCTCTTCCCTCCTGGCCATGTCCTCAATTGGTTTGTATGGTGTGGTTTTATTTTTCTCAAATGCCGATCTACTACCACTACCCATAGCTTCTCCTACATATCCCTTCCGTCCTCCTCCATATCTACTCCCTTGTTCTTGCAACACTAGTTCAGCTCGGAGAGCCAAATTCTTTGCCTCTACTAAAGTCCTCACCATTGTAACCCCAATTTTGTCTTTAATTTGGAGCTTCAGTCCTTCCACATATCTTGCAACTTGTTGGCCTTCACTTTCCCTCAAATCATTTCGCTCAGCCAACCTCATGAACTCCGTCGTATACTCATGCACAGAACGTTGTCCCTGGCGGTACCGCTGATATTGTTGGAACAATATTTGCTCGTAGTCCGGCGAGAGGAAATCATGTTGCAGTAACTGCTTCATGCGATACCATGATCTCACCGGGTGTTTTCCTTCCCTTTGCCTCCTACTTTGTAGCCTCTCCCACCATGCCGAGGCACCACTCTTTAACCTGCATGCCACCAATCTTACACGATGGTCTTCGGGAATTTCCATGTAGTCGAAGAACCGGTCTACTTTCGCAATCCAATCGAGGAAGCCCTCGATGTTGAGGCTGCCATCGAACCATGGAATGTCAACCTTCAAACGGTAGTCTCCGCCGTCCCCTTGATCATAGCCTCCACGGTTCCTCCTATACTCGCCGTCTCTAGGGTGGTTTCCATGATGAGCCATCCGATAACCACCACCTCTTCCACCACGTCCTCGCTGTGGCCTACTCCCGTACGTATCATCACTCTCTTCGCTGGATTCCTCACTCTCCACACGTCCCCACCTGTTCTCAACGACAGGTCGGATTACGCGTCCCCCGAATTCCTCCACCGCACGTAGTGGATTCCTGCCAATGCCCCCAGCCCTATTAGGGTCTACCACTAGAGCATCAAAATGCTCGATCAGTTCATCCAGGCGCCGTTCCATACGCCCGACCTTCTGATACATTGTGTCAAACTCTGCCCTTGGAACCTATTGATGGTTCCCTTGTAACCTCGCATCTTGAACACCATCAAGAACACGACCGCTATCATCGCCTTGATGAGTTGACATCTCCATAGGAATTAGCCTTGCTCTGATACCAACTGACGCAGCGCGGAAAGCGAAACGAAACAAATCCGATTATGGATTGGTTTCCACAACAAAGAAACACTCTTTGATGCAAACTTTGGTTGCGCACAACCCGGAAATGGAGAGACTTTCTCACAAAATGCATTTCAATATAAAATAAGACGTAACCCTAACATGGTTGACAAAAGGGTATATATACTCCCCCTTAAAATATCAAACGAAAAGGAAAATCTATGCGTACACGGTCGAAAGCACGGCCATGCTTCAGACCGTGTTGTATTTTGTGAAGATTTCCTGTTCGATACCTTGCATCGAGACACGGCCGTGCTTCAGGACGTGCTGGATTCTGTGAAGATTTTCTCTATTCGATCCCCTGCTCGAGACATGGCCGTGCTTCAAGCCGTGTATGCTTCTGTGAGTTCTTTCCAATCACTACACGACCGTGTGACAAACCGTGTGTCATCCCGTGTTTTTTGTATCTCCATCATATGTCCCCAGTCAATAACAAATAACGGAGAAAATTAAGGATGATTTGATACATTGGTTTGCTAGCATCGTCTGGTACGATCGTTTTATGTCTTTACTCACTCGAAACTTTCGGATTTTTACTTGATTTTGTACATTTTATAAGGAAAATCCATTAAAATAGTATCATTTTTTTTAATTCGCAAAATAAAGTACCCAAAAAAATTATTATAAAAATAATTTTTAAAGTCATAGACTCGGAATGCACATTCAATTTAATTTTGGCAAAATTAAAGACACGGATCATATATGCACTTTCAATAAATTACTTTGACCTTTTTTTTTTCTTTAGTAACATTCCTCACCGTTTAATAATTTCATTTGATACTGCAAGGTTATAAAAATTATTACAAAATGACACTGTAAATTTATTATCACAACATGTGAACTTGAATGTGCAAAAAAAAATTATTTCATCAATAATTTGTATCATAAATGCAATTCCTCAGTTCCTCTATTTATACATCTATATTTCTTCTTCAAATATTCTTCTTCCTCCACACTTTGCACTCTCTTTTCTTAATTTATTTTTTACGCAGGTTTAACTTGTATATCTATGAGTGTAGAGATAAGTATCGGAAGACCCTTAATTCTAGTGCTTATTAGTTATAATTTTATATGGATTTCATGTGATTTGTGAAGAAAATGGTACTCATGTGATTAAATTTTAATTTCAGACATCAATGAAGACAAAAGAAAGGTTTAAGGATGATATAAGCAAAGGCGAGGTGAAATTTGGCAAAAAATGAAGAAAATTGATTTTTAGTTTAGCACAACCCATGTAGATGCCAATGCTTGATGCAAAAAACTGCCAGTAGCTATATCAAGGTGTGCCCCAGGTTCAACATAGCCCGTGCTAATGCTAGTAATGAGAATATAAGTTTTTTTTTTTTTTTCAGCCTTGCCCCGAGCACGACTGTGCTAAACTGAGCAATGAAAATGACATGTTTCGGAGTCAGCACGACCTCGGGCATGGCCGTGTTGACACTTGTGCTGAACCCTATTTTCACAGAATTATAAATAGATACCTTGTTTTATTTTAAAAAGACTTTTTTTCATCTAGCTTTGTTCTAAAAACCCTAAGGAGCATTATTACAAACTTCAAGAGGAAAATTGTCTGAACATTATTGGAGATCACAAAATAACACAAGGGATTACTTTTTCTATCATGAATCAATTTTACTTCTCTAGATTCTCTGTTTTTATTGAAAACTCCATGGAGGGGTAATTCTTTATATCTTTTATCTTGTGAAACCCTAACTCATGTGCTGAGATATTGATTGATTAATGAATTGTTTATATCTTTATATCTATTTATGTGTTTACATTATTCTTATGATTAATTTATAAGCGCGAATTGATTGCATATCTGATTTTTATTAGATTGAAAGAGATTTCGTCTAGTAAATTAGATCTTCATGAATAGAGAAATTACATGTTTTGCCTAGATGTAGGAAAACATTAATTTTCTGCAATTAATCGAAATTTGTGAACTTAATGAAATCTTGCATGACAGTAGTGAGGGAGATGACTCCATTATCTTGTGTATGATTAAGAATTGATTAACTCGAGGGAGTAATTGAATTTGCTTGAGAATTCATATGGTGTGAAGTGTAAATTAATTCGTTAATCGATATCTTATTTTGATAATTTAAGGGTTAGGGTAGAACAAGATAATGAGTATAATTTATGATTAAATATATATATATATATATATATATTGACAATATCATTTAATTCTAGGGTTGTTATGATTTGTTAATTATCAATTTAATTCATAATTTTCACGTCATAAATTAGACTGGATAGTAAAAAAAGATAATACTAGTATTTATTTTTTAGATCTCAGAAGATGATACTTATTAAATCTATACTAAAATAAGAATAATGTACTAGAAATAACAATCTAGATGATCTCGTACGAGGATTTGAATGTAGCCTAGCTCAAGTCTTTTGATCTACAAGTTATACATTATCAGTAAGATTACTTTGGAAATGAGACTAGGTAACACCCTATGGAGCCGAGTGACATTGTCGACCTTGTGACGGCAGTAAGGAAGAGGTGTTTTGCATAGCCAAAGACAATTGGAAGGATTGCTCACCAAGCTATGAGATGGAAAGAGAAGCCCATAAATATTCTTTGTTGAGTGGGCATTGAGACACCTAAGATGATGTGGAAGGTGGTCAAGGATAAGGAGGTCAAGATAATATGGCGTATGTTGAATCTACGAAGCGAATCACCAACCACAAGGTCTTTGTACTTCTAATATACCTAGCTAGCTTTTCTTTTCAGCTTCGACAAAGAACAATGGTCAGTAAAGTACATTTTGCATGTTTGAGATTTACATTACGCTTCAAAAGAGCGAAAAACGCAACAACTTCATAAGAATCATGAACTTCAAAAAAATTTTGTTAACTCATAAAAAAAAAATGAAAATTATAAGAGAAAAAATATCATGGAAAAACTAATACTTTATAGTTTAAATATAGAGTAAATTATAAAAAGGTAATTGATATTTTAGGTTATTTATAAAAAAAGTTATTTTTTTGACAAAAAGGTTACCTATGTTTTTTAATTCTTTGTCAACAATATATAAAGACACTTGTCAATGTTCCATTGATCAACAAATAATTAATTAAATGAAGTAATATCAGTACATTATATAATTTAAAAAATTAAAATTTTGCAAAAAAAAATATTTAATGAATTATTTACTGACCAATAAAATATTGATATGTGTTATTATTTATTATTGACCCAAAATCAAAAAACACATGTCAAAATTTTTTCAAAAAAAAAAAAACAAAATATAGGTAATCTCTTTATAGATGACCAAAAACACATGTTACTTTTTTTTGTAATTTACCCTTAAGTGTATATATTATACTTTAAAAAACAAAAAGAAGGTAAAAAAATGATAAATGTAATGACTTTTGCAATAGAAAATTTTTAATTTCTTTGCAATGAAAAGATCCTAAAATGTAAAATGTCGCTAAAAAAAAAAACAATGTAGTATATTTATATGTTAAATATATGCATCACGCTTCAAAAAATTGAAAAGAAAAAGAAATTAATATAAATCAGAATTTTATAGAAAATTTTTACAATAAATTGGAATAAATAATTAAAAATACAAAAATACCAAATATTGTAGAAAATAGTGTAGCATATTTTACATGTTGAATATATACATCACACTTTAGGGGTGGGGTGGGGGGGACCCAAAAATGTAAAGACAAATTCTAAAATATGATTTTTTTAAAGAATATTTCTATTTTTTTTTACTATAGTTTGGATTGAAAAAATAAACTCTAAAAATACAAGATATTAGGGAAAAACAAATGTACATAAAGTTTCCAAACATATAGTAATATATTTTACATAGTAAATACATACATTGCACTATAGAAACTGAAAGATAAGGAAAACGTTAAAAATTGAAAAATAATTAAGCCTGAATTTGTTAAAAAAAACCATAAAATATTCGAAAGTGAACATGCACAAAACCAATATTACAAGGATAAATTGAAAAAATAAATAAATAAATAAGACAAACAAATTAGATACAATAAACTTACATAACCCAACACATGTCCGTTTCAACCAAAAAAAAAAGACTATATATATATATATTTCATCAAAATATTAACAACACATGAACAGGTATACATAAATACAAATTTTATGGGAAATTATAAAGAAATATAAAGCTATACGACATGCCTCTAATGATCCTCGTAGAAAACAGATCAAAGTTAAGTAAATGCAAAAGGAGGGGAAAAAAAAAAGAAAAAGAAAATTGAAGAAGAGAGAGGCGAAGTAAAGAGATGAAAATTTACAAGATCGAGAAATATAAAAAAAAAAAATGTAGAGAGGGAGAAAGATGCTCATAGTTTGCAAAAACCTTTTACTACAAGCCGCAGAGGATAGTCAACGTTCATGCTGAAAAGGGTTGTGCAACCCATCCGACGTGGTGGCCAGCCACTTCTTATCCTCTCTTGGCCGATAATAGTTTTATATTTTCTATGTAGGGATGTAATTGGGATGGATAGTAATAGGATATCCATCGCGATCGGCTAAAAAAAATCCTATAAGATTTGATGTTATAAGGTTTAGAGTCGAGTTTGGGATACATAATAAAACTTGATAAGATTTAGAGCCAGATTATGAGATTTAGAAAAAACCTAATGAGAAAACCGACCTGATATTTTTTTAAATAATAAAATAATATTATAATTTATAATCAGTATATTTTATTTTATTATTATATTTTTAATTAATATATTTTTATATTTCATTAGATTTTTAATTTTTGTATTTAATTTTTCTCTTTTTTTTCATTACAAGTAGATTAATAATAAATTAAATAAATAACATATGAAAATAAGTTAAAGTATATAAAAAAATTAATCACTATTTAGGTCGGGCTGGGTAAAAAAAAAATACCCTATTAGGTTAAGGGTGGGTTTTAGATATATAATTTTTTGTTAAATCAAGTTCGGGTTTCAATAAACTCGTCCCAAACTGGACCCCTTTTACATTCCTATTTCAATGGGTTGTGACTTATTATCATAAGTGGTACAATTTGATAATTTTTAAGTTTTTTTTTTTATATTTTTAAGTGTTCAAAGACTAACCATGACCATAAGTGAGGATCTATTTATAATAATAAATCACAATTCACCAGAATTATAAAGTTTTTGCCAAGCTACCTAAGAAAGGGGTGACCAAAAACAATCCGAGGGGAGGGGAGGGCAGGGAAGGGAAGAGGAGGAGTCGATTTCTGATGTATTTTTTTATTATATTTATTGATTAAATATATTTAATTACATATATCACCTCTCCATAAAAAGCCCAAAAACAACGTAATATTTATATAAATTTTTCCCAACTTTTATTAAGTTACTTTGGCTTGAATTACGGGGTGTGATATGGTAGACCTTTCCGTTATCAACAATGCAGAACATTCAATATTGGAGCCACAATGATGTTAGGAAGGCAATGTAATGTAGTCTGAGTAGGTAAGCGCCTACGCAATACGAACAGTCAATACAACTCAACGCTTTGTCTTATTTTCCAAGGTCACGTCACGTTCTTCATACATTGATTACAGTACGGATGACGGCCCTGGCTTGTGGCTGGTCATTTCATATTGGAACGTAAGTTGGAAACCAAAAAAAAGAAATGGATGGCGACTGAGCCTTAGGAGCAGGAGCATACTTTCTCCCTATAAATACATGCAACACTTGCCAGCTTCGACAAGCACTCAAATACGTACCTTACCCGTTTTCTGTGTCAGCACAAAGCCTGCCTCTCTCTCTCTCTATCCAAATCTTTGGATCGAGATACATCCGTCCACTCTAATTAACTAGGAAGCAATAGCAAGATGGCAGTCGGCACATTATCAAGCTGTGGACAAACCGTCTGTGTGACTGGTGCTGGTGGATTCATTGCTTCTTGGCTTGTCAAACTTCTCCTCGAAAAGGGCTATACCGTACGAGGAACAGCTAGAAACCCAGGTCACACTCACACGCATCAAACAATCTTAGTTTTTTTTTTTCTTTTTTTCTTTTTTAAATGCGGATGCTGAAAAGGTATCCATCAAGAAAAACATTTATCTATGCTTAAAGATTTGAGATAAGTGGATGCTGTTAGATAAATTCTACATAGTTGTTTGATTTATTACTTTAATTAGTTTATTTTCCATTGTCTATGATAAGTATTTTTAATTAAGTACATACATGTGAATTTCGATAATGTGTTGTACAATTTCGATATTCTTTTTCAATAAATATAGGGATCTTTTACCTTACACAAAAAAAGAAAGAAATTGACTGCATGTAGGTTTCTTTTCCTTTATGCAAAAAAAGAAATTGGTAGAAGTTACATATATTTCTCCACACAATAAACTCGTCTACTTATTTTAACTTATACTCAAAGTGAGAGCACAAGAATAATATAAATACAAGATTTTACCCATTCAGAAGTTTGGAATTATTTATATGAATTATAAGGTATAAAATGTACCAGATATCACGTTTTCGACTCATACATGATGGACAGGTGTGATTCGAGATATCTAAAATGTTTTTGTTTGCAAAATAATAATAATGCAGATAATCCAAAGAATGCTCACCTGTGGAAACTGGAAGGAGCTAAGGAGAGACTGACATTGCACAAGGCTGACTTGCTTGATATTCAGGGCTTAAAGGACGCTATTCAAGGATGTGACGGTGTTTTTCATGCTGCCTGTCCCATCACCGATGTTCCTGTGAGTTGCTGCTTTGAGGATTTCAACATCTGAATATCCCATACTGACTTTCAGCTTCACTCTAAACCTGGAAATTTGCCTAAATAAACAGAATTCTATCAACAAGTAAAACGAAAATCTTATTAACTAAATTAATAAAATATTTGCAATTCCTAAAGTATTGCTTCCATGAGTTGAATTTTAGTTGCATCTAACTTTATTGATTAAATTATAATTAAAAAATTTTTGTAGCACCATGGACGACAGAATTTGGTGAAAATAGTTAGTCAAGTTTAATTTAGACCTTACATTCACAAATGAGTACTGATGTTGACCATCTCATCGAATGTTGACACATAATTCCAGGAGCTGAGTTCCTGACCATCTTAATCAATAAAATGGAAGAGGTTTTTAAAATACAATCCAGCATACGATTTAAGAATCCTATTAATAACCTTAGGGCTATACAAGTTAGTTTTTACTATTGAATTAAGAAGTAGGGCGCAAAGATACATATATGACTAGTGAAATTTAGTGATCATATAACGGTTAAGCAAGGTCTTATAGTAGAGAAAAGGTTCACTAAAAGTAATATACTACTTGGATTATGATGTGATAAGTAACAATAAATAAAAAATTAATATTTGAAAAAAATGTTTGATAAATGTTCTATTTGCTTTTATAATTAATGTGACTTTTCTAAAACAAATTATCATTTGTTTTCACTTTAAATAATTAATCTTAATGAGTTTATTTATAAATCGCGTGATTAAATTAATTGTACTGCTAGTGCTAGTATAACACGATCCCTATCTAATTTAGACGAAATAAGTTTTGATTTAGAACCAAAATACAGACAAATAGCATTTTAAGTTGTGATCATAAATTATTTTCGGGCACATAGTATATAGTAAGTAGGAAAATGCTATGCGTATATGGTATAATCTGTTGATATTCCTTGTTGTCGTTCTTTGGATTCTTGAAGGAGGAGGTGATGGATCCGGCTGTGACTGGAACAAAAAATGTAATCATCGTAGCTGCAGAGGCTAAAGTTCGCCGTGTGGTCTTCACATCCTCGGTTGGTACAATGTATATGGATCCAAATAGAGCTCCTGATGTTGTAGTGGATGAGTCAAGTTGGAGTGATTTAGACTATTGCAAAGCCACCAAGGTGAACTCTTCTTTCTTGACGTAGACAGTTCATATGGTTTACTTCAATTATTCCATGTTATTCGTATCCTGACTTTTCCATTCAAAGTTGCCGGCCAGTAATAATTCCAACAATGTAGAGATAAGGGATTGCCACTTTATAAAATATATATGTATGTATCATTTTTATTACAACCGTTGCTTAAACAATATTGAAGAATTGAAACAAAACTAACAATGAAGGTCTTGCTATCATGGAACTGTCGATGCAGAATTGGTATTGCTATTGGAAGGCCATAGCGGAGCAGTCGGCATGGGAGGTGGCTAGGGGAAAAGGAGTGGACCTAGTGGTGGTGAATCCAGTGATTGTGCTTGGACCACTGTTGCAATCTTCGGTTAATATTAGCATTGCTCACATTCGCAAGTATTTAACTGGCCAAGTTAAAACGTATGCCAATGCCACTCAAGCTTATGTTCATGTTCGCGATGTAGCTATTGCTCATATTCTTGTTTATGAGACTCCCTCTGCATCCGGCCGGTACCTCTGCTGTGAAAGCGTCATCCACCGCGCTGAGGTGGTTCGAATTCTGGCCAAGTTCTTCCCCGAGTATCCCATCCCTACTAAGTAAGTGGCTATACTCATTTCCGCCCAGGAAGATGTATGTCATTAAGTGTCATAAACATTTTCGAATTTTAATACACTTTGCTTTTTTCCTAAATTGTATACTAAAATGTTGCAAATTAGCAAATGACTCAGGGACATCCATTAACTGGATGCTGCTTATTATAATATAGTTAGACTTTGATAGATAATATCGTTCATGTCTCTGATATTACTCCAATAATAATTCATGATCTATTCTTATTACAGGTGTTCTGATGAAGTCAATCCTAGGAAGCAACCATATAAATTTTCGAACAAGAAGCTTAGAGATTTGGGATTGGAGTTCACTCCAGTGGAGCAATGCCTATATGACACGGTAAAGAGCTTGCAGGAGAAAAGCCATCTTCCCATCCCTACCATTATCCTTGCCTAATAAGACAATCGCTCATTTTGTTAAAGCAAGTTATATTATATATTTACTGAAAATTGGTAATGGTAATGATCGAAACCTTGTAACAAAATGAATTTTTATTTTATTTTATTTATTTTGCATTGTATTAGTTATTATGCTCCAAAAGGAATATAACAACACCACATGTTGAGAGACTATTCCAAGCATGTAAGGATTTACTTTTCATTAATTGGATTTCAAATCCAATATAGAGTAATAATAAGCACCACCCCACCAAACCCCATCCTCCCCCTCCAAAAAAAACAAGAAAAAAATCCAATAAAATTACTTGGATAATTCGATAAAGAACATTCTTTCTTATCAAAACAAATGCTATTGTCATCTCATTCACAAACTTCTCGTATGAAAATTAAATCTTTCATCTAAAATGGAAAAAAAATAAAAATAAGAATAGAAACAAACGGTGAGCAATCAATTTCATCTTCAACCATACACGATATTGGGTGCAACAGAAAATTAGTTAACTATAAAGCTAAAAAGCTTGAAGTAGAAAAAGAAGTTTAACTTTTAACTTCGTGTCGTTTCTTTACACTCTCATATATGATATATACAAATAAGATTGCATTTTGCCACTAGTCTGGAAGACTCTACTAGCATTGTCCTCAATAACTAAGTAAAAGCAAAATAAACAGGATCTATAATTATCCAAAAGGATGTTGACTTTGTGTAGACCACATTTAAGGGAAAAGCATATTTGGACAATTTTTCACCCGAAATAAAGCTAACAAAATGCTAATTAAAATCCTAAATTAGATTATAATGCCCCTCTTAATTTGCAATTTTACATTTCTGTTAAATAGCTCAAATTTGCCGTTGCCGAGGGTCGCTGCTTTAGTGCCTATATCGGCGAACGTTGCTCCTTCACGTCAATAAATTTAAGTTGAATATGACCTCGTTGTATGAAGTTTTTTTATGTGGTGATATCCCAAGTCGATATGCCTAGTTGATCATGAAATATCGGGTGCTTGTCACGGAAATAGTTAACTTATTATCATAATGGATAATGGTGGGGCTTCTTGAATTTGATTTAAATTTGATCGAATTCTTCCTAACTGAATTGCTTAACGTGCAACATCTGCGGTGACAATATATTATGTTTAGAATGACAATGTTCTCCGCTTCCATGATTACCATGAAAACAATTTTTGATCCCATGTATACTACATATCTAGACATGATTTTCTAATAACCAACTAATCCATCCACATTAAGATAACCTTTTTTTTTTTTCCTTTCTTTGTACTTTTGCACATTTTGGCTTCAAGACATTTGTTTCACCATCGACATGCAAAAGATTATGGTTTGTTTTTACAAATTACTACTCGACTTTTTCTTACCATGCAATCTGATCAGTTTTTTTGAATTATAAAACCCCGATGTTAAGGAGGAAATTAAACATAATATCATTCATTCATTTATTATTATATGCGTCGAGGTCCATGAATAATAAACACAACATGCCCACAATTATTTTAAAGTCACATCTTTTTGAAAATTCGTTACCCAATAATGATAAAATATATTTATTAATTACAATTGCAGTCTCTCCCTATAAATTTACGCAGCTCTGGCCAACTTCAATAGGCACTCAAACAGATATCACTTGTTTAAGTCCTGGACAAGACCCCCTCTCTCTCTTTCCTTCCCATCAAGTACTCTTTTTTTTAAGGACCATTTCTCACCAGAAACTACAACAAGGTGCCAGTTGGCACATCATCAAGACTTGGACATACTGTATGTGTGACTGGTGCTGGTGGATTCATTGCTTCCTGGCTTGTCAAGCTTCTCCTCGAGAGAGGCTATACTGCACGAGGAACAGCTAGAAATCCAGGTCTATATTTTGTTGAAATATAAAATATGATATCTACAAATCTAGATTTTTTAGATAGATTATCTATTATATAATATCATATGGTTTGGTTGCAGTTTGATTCTTACAGCAATCAAATTATATTTTGATTTAAAAAAAAATTAAATTCATTAAATTTCGATTTGATTCATAAAACGAAACATAATTTATTATATAAAAATTTACATGTTAGACATCTAATTTCATATCATAAATACTAAATTAGTTTAGTTATAACAGTTACATTGTACATGAAATAATTAGAAATCCAGGCCCACGCATGAGCATATTTTATTTCATTTTATACATAGCATATAATATCTGCAGATTTAGACTTTTTAGATAGATTATCTACTATATAACATCATGCATTTTGGTTTGGTGAAGTTTTCCATCCAAACAAAACCAAATCATTTCATTTTTGCAACACTTTGAGACAAACTGCATTCTTTGATTTAAAATTTTTCTTATCCATTAAGTTTTAATTTGACTCAATTTAAAACATAATTTATTATTTAAGAAACTTACATACTTGACATATAATTTCATATCACCCGTACTAAATTAGGTTAATTATAGCACGTAATGGCACTATATTTGATGAAGTAAATATTTACACAGTTAAGGAATTTTAAATGTGTGTCTTGCCAACAAATAATAATGCAGATGAACCAAAGAATGCTCATCTATGGGAATTGGAAGGAGTTACACAGAGACTGACCTTGCATAACGGTGATTTGCTTGATATTCAAAGCTTACGACAAGCTATCAAAGGATGTGATGGTGTTTTCCGTGCTGGCTGTCCTATTACCGATGTTCCGGTGAGTTGTTTTCTCGATTTACTCACGATGTCATATCCTAGTAGGAAGATAAATTCACCAAAACATAATTTTGTAATCTTGTAAGCAACAAAATCCAGTGAACTGTAGAATATCAAATACCAGATATCTCTCTAATAAAATATTAGGTTGCATATATAATACAATATTCTCTTTTATTTTATTATTCTTTATAAGAAAAGTCCACGACAAACTAGGGTTAAATGTCAAAAGCAAAGATTTACACCATGTTTAACCATAAACACTAAGATATAGGATTTAAAATGCTTATATTTGAGACGATTTCATATATAATAATATCTCTTATTTGTCCAAAATAAACTTGTTTCTTCAGCATATTAATCAATATAACGATACTAATCAAACCATTATGCAGTGAGCAATTACAATTCAAAATATTGAACCTACACTAGTCTAATCAATACTAAAAAAATGTATCATTCTTAGACCATTTGAAATATTAAGAACTTTATTTATAGTCTTAGGAGGAGAAATGTTCCTTCTGTTATGTTTATTTCATAAATCCTGTACGTAATAATGACTTTTTATTACGGAAGGAAAAAAAAAAGTGTGAGAAACAGAGAGTATTAGCTTTTTAATTTGGATCTAAGATCCTAACTTTTTTTAAAGGCCCCTAACCTAATACTTCAAAATTTTAAAAAGACGGTCTTAGTATTGAAAGGTGTACTAAATACCTCCTCTATCAGATATTTTTTAAAGTGTAATATTTATTACAAATATTGAAAATCTTTTAAAATAAAGATTTCAATAACAAAGTGGATCCATGTATAATCTATTGACGTTCCCTTTTTAATTAATATTTTTTATCGTTCCTTTTGATTCTTGGATTTGGAGGAAGTGATGGATCCGGCTGTGACAGGGACCAAAAATGTGATAATGGTGGCTGCAGAGGCCGAAGTTCGTCGTGTGATCTTCACATCCTCGGTTGGTATTAATGTACATGGACCTGAATAGAGGTCCTGATGAAGGGGTAGATGAGTCAAATTGGAGTGATTTAGATTGCTGCAAGGACACCAAGGTGGACTTCTATTCTTCCCACTCGAAATATTTTCGGATAAATTGTATATATATAAACTACGTCTAAATTTTCGCCTTTTTTAAATTTTTTTCTCTCTCAGAATATAATATATATGCGTATGCGTTATTTCTTTCGCATGGTTACCTTTCTATTCATTCACATGCTTACTTTTGCATTCAAAATTGCCCACTAGTAATGATAGCAATGCGGATAATTAAGCATAAATCTGCAAACGAAATTTGGAAGGTGCAAAGAACCTCCAAGCAAGACGTAAGTTGCCTTCGCAAATTGTGAGGATGAAGTTGCTGACCATTCTTGGTTTTTTACTACACTTTGGAAGAAAGGTGGCCTGTATTGTTTTCGACTTATGGAATGAGTTGAAGAGATTATTTTCATTTCATATTTTATGGACCATATAGCATATATAATATCACCTTTTCATTTATTCTAGGAACAATGCAAGAAAATAATAATAATAATTGTTAAAAGAGGTTGACACAGCAATATTGGGTTTTCCTAAAAGAGAGCTCGCACGATAATGACCATAGCTATTATGGAACTGTGGATGCAGAACTGGCATTGCTATTGGAAGGCCAGAGCGGAGCAGTTCGCATGGGAGGTTGACAAACTCAACAAAGCAAGAGATTAATTTTGGTGGAAGATTTTCTACCTCTCTTTCTTTGATTTACACGGCTACTATATATAAGAGAGGAAATCTCAACTTTAGACAACAAATCACTAACTATCCTAAACAACTTCTTGAGAATAAGAAATAATCTTTGACCCAAGTAATTAACAATATCTACTGCCTAAAATTACATAATACAATATCACAATATCATTCTCAATATCCCCCTCAAGTTGGAGCATGTAAGTCCCGAATGCCTAACTTGCGAAGGAAATACTCATATTGTCATTTGCCTAATGCCTTCGTAAAAATGTCAGCGAGTTGTGCATAAGACGATACAAACACGGGACAGATATTCTCAGCCATGATTTCATCTTGAACAAGGAGACAATCAACTTCGATATGCTTTATTCGTTCATGGAACACAGGATTTTGGAATATGTGCAAGGCTGCTTAGCTATCACAATGTAAAAACATTGGCTGCCTGTGTGGCATGCCGAGGCTAGAAAGGATGGCCTTCAACCATTTTAACTCACAAGTAGTTATGGCCATAGATCGATACTCTGCTTCTACTAATGATCGTGACACAGTATATTGCTTCTTTGTCCTCCACGAGATTGGGGAACCACCAAGAAAGACCAACCAACCGGTGAGGGAACGCTGAGTTAATGGGAATCCCGCCCAATCAGCATCACACCATCTGTCCAACTGCAAATCACTATTGCTACTCAACAATATATCTTGACCCGGATGTCCCTTTAAATATCGAACCACTCGCAATGTAGCTTCCCAATGCTCCTCCCGGGGTTGCTTCATAAACTAGGACAACACATGAACACTATACGATAACTCAGGCTGGGTGAAACATGAATAAATAAGTCGTCCCACGAGACAACGATAAGGTTCTGAATCTTGGAGCTTGGCGCTTGTGGACAAGGCTAGGCGATGATTTTGCTCTAACGGTATAGCCACCAGTTTTGCCCCTAAGAGATCGACTTCTAAGATGATGTCAAGCACGTACTTGCGTTGACAAAGTACAAACTCGTTTGGCCCACACACCACTTCCACTCCTAAGAAATATTTCAAAACACCAAGATCCTTCATATGAAAGCAAGCACTGAGATAATCCTTGAATGCCTATATGTGATCCGGATGATTCCCAGAAATGATAAGATCATCGACATAAACAAAAACATTCAATTGAACAACTCTTTGCTACAAAGTGAACAAGGAATGGTCTGAATAAGATTGTTGAAATCCATATTCTTTCAATGCGCTCGACAACTTAGCGAACCAGCAGCAGGGTGCTTGTTTCAGACCATATAGCGATTTCCGAAGTCTATAGACCTTCCCAGGTGTTTTCACTTGAAAACCAGGTAGTAACTTCATAAATACCTCCTCTTCAAGATCTCCATGTAAGAAAGCATTGTAGACGTCCATATGATGGACCTCCCACTTCGTAGCAGCGGCAACTGCAAGAAACACTTGGACGGTAACCATTTTTGCCACTGGAGCAAGTGTCTTTATATAATCAATTCCTTCAACCCGGTGGTTCCTAAGTATTACTAATCGGGCCTTCAATCGTTCAATAGTACCATCAGAGTTATACTTGATCTTATACACCCACTTGCACCCAAGTGCTTTTTTTCCTGCTGGTAGATCATCAATGACCCATGTATCATTAGACTCGAGAGCCTCAATTTCACTTTGCATAGCATCGCGCCAATGACTGTCTTTCACAGCTTCAGAATAATGCATAGGTTCTCGTTTAACTAACAAAGCTGCAAGAAAAGCTTAATGTCGCGAAGAAAAATTATCGCATTTCACATAGTGTGCTATACGATAGGGCGTACCTGAGGAGTATCGTGATGCAGGTGTTGTGACAGATGGACTTAAAGTTGTACAGTGTGAATGACATAGTTGCGTAGCCTAACTAAAGCTTCTTTTCGCCGTTGTCCTCAGCCCAACACCTCTGTCTCCTCCCCTTGGTCCATTCCCTTATCAGAATCACCTCGATGTAGTTCTGAAGTTGGCTCCTTAGCTGCTAATGGTGACAATATAGCTTCTCCAGTAGTCATTGGCAGGCTAGGGGTGTCCGTAACTGATTCGACATGTCCCCCCTTGCGTCGGGCAGCAATGAATCCTCAAAATCATCATCTATCATCTCAACGGTCCCCTTTCGGTCAAGGGTATTGGTTTCTGTAAAGGGAAACACGTCTTCTGAAAACACCACATCTTGGGATACAAAAAAATCACCTTTATCCAAGTCATACAATCGCTAACCCTTTTGCCCATAATGATACCTAACAAAAACACATCGCCGACTACAACTTGCAAACTTATCCCTTGTCTTCGCATGGGCATAGCATAAAGAACCTAATATCCACAAATGATCATAAGTAGGTTCTTTACCATACAATACACTATAAGGTGTTTTCCCATTTAAGACTGAGGATGGGATTCTATTAATTAAGTACCCATCCGACAATACACATTCACCTCAAAATTCAATGGGAAGACTTCCCTGAAAACGTAGCGCCCTAGCCACGTTTAAAATATGTTGATGTTTCCTTTCAACCTGCCCATTTTGTTGGGGGGTACCCATACAAAGCTTTGACTCGCTCCTCCTAAATAAGAAGTGAGTACACCTTGTTTATGTTTGGTAATGGGTCTTGAGCCAGAATATTGGATCGCACCGTGCCATATACATTGTCATCCAGTCCCATAAGAAAAAGGTGAACCTTTTCATCTTCTCGTTTCTTTTCCAAAACTGATCCAAGATTGCAAGTATACTTCTCGCACTTACACGTTGGCAGTTGTTCATAATTCTCCAATTCATCCCAAAGTTGCTTAAGTCACCCATAGTAGTCTACTATGGTCTTTCCCTTCTGTTTGCATTTTCAAAGGTCTGATCTTAGTTGCTGAATTCGCGGTCCATTGGTGATGGAGAAACGACCTTTAATATCGTTCCTGAGATCCTTCGCTATTTCCACATGGGTTATGGTGAAACTTAACGTAGGTCCGATAGTGTTACGAATCTAGGACACCAACAATGAGTTAATAGTCCACCAGTCTTCGAGATCTCCTGACTTTTCGTCTGGTTGTTTGATTGTTCATTCAAGGAATCCGAATTTCTTCCGGTCCCTCAAAGTGGTCCTAAACGAACGTGCCCATTCATCATAATTCTCTCCTCTTAATTGTACCTATCTAATTAAAAAACCTGGGTTATCAAGTGAAGTTATATCATAGGGTGAGATCGTCTTCCGTTATAGAGTTCCTTCTTCGGTCACACCAACATCACCATCGGCCATGAGTTTTCGGTTGTGTGTATTTGAGGCTATGGCTCTAATACCATGACAAACTCAACAAAGCAAAAGATTAATTTTGGTGGA
Source organism: Laguncularia racemosa (assembly GCA_037954665.1). Classification (NCBI taxonomy): domain Eukaryota; kingdom Viridiplantae; phylum Streptophyta; class Magnoliopsida; order Myrtales; family Combretaceae; genus Laguncularia; species Laguncularia racemosa. The sequence continues at coordinate 7,039,476 of JBBMOL010000002.1, read as the reverse complement.
AGATTTTCCGCCTCTCTTTCTTTGATTTACACGGCTACTATATACAAGAGAGAAAATACCAAACTTAGGCAACAAATCACTAACTATCCTAAACAACCTCCTGAAAATAAGAAACAATCTTTGACCTAAATAACTAACAATATTTATTGTCTAAAATTACATAATACAATATCACAATATCATTCTCAATAGAGGTGGCTAAGCAAAAAGGAGTAGACCTAGTGGTGGTAAACCCGATAACAGCTAGCATTGCTCACATTCGCAAGTGTTTAACTGGGACGTTAAGACATATGCCAACGCCACCCAAGCTTATGTTCATGTTCGCAATGTGGCCAACTGGCCATCGCTAATATTCTCGTTTTTGAGACTTCATCTGCATCCGGTCGGTACCTCTGCTGTGAAAGCGTCATCCACCGCGCCGAGGCGCTTGGAATTCTAGCCAAGTTCTTCACTGTGTATCCCATCCCCACTAAGTAAGTTATTACTCATTACTTATTAGGAAGATGTTAAAAATCAAAGAATTTTCATATAGAAAAAGTATCTTTTTAATTTTCAATACTTACTTATTTTTCTATTAAATAAAATTCTTATTTTTATAATTTTTTTAAAACATTAAGATTCAAATAGATAGAAAAAAAAAATTAGATACTCACATATAAAAATAGATAAATATTGAGAATTAAAAATGTATTTTTTTATTTTATATTCACTTTCTTAGTAAAATGTATAATTAATGTTGCAAAACGGAAAATTTTCCTTTTTTAGAATTTTATCAATTGACTCAAGATACCCCTTAACAAGATGTAAAAAATTTATGGTTACTTATATTATATATACCTATCGCGTATCATACACTTTTTTTTTTTTTTCGTTTTCCCATCAACGGGGTGCTCCTTTTTGTATTTTACACGGACATTGATAGATATATTGTTCATGTCTCTAGCATTACTTACAATTCGTGATCCCATTCAAGGTGCTCTGACAAAGTAAATCCTAGGAAGCAACCATATAAATTTTCAAACAAGAAGCTCAGAGATTTGGGGTTGGAGTTCTCTCCAGTGAAGCAATGCCTATATGACTCAGCAAAGAGCTTGCAGGAGAAAGGCCACCTTCCAATCCTAACTCAGCAAGATGATTTGAATCAAAATCAAGCGTGATTAGGTATCAAGCATATATGCATATGTATGCTGAAGCTTCTGGAAAGATATTACAAATAATTCATTTACGCTTTTGTGAAAACATCATATTTTTTAATGCCCAAAAAGAATAAAGCATCATATTTTTATTGTTAAGGTGTTCAAGTAAAGATGGCTAATTATTGGCAACATACGGCTTAACATATCTTTTTTAGTATCCAAAACTATACATTTATAAGCTATATTTAATGTTTTTTCCCGTCTTGTACCCGACAATGACCCAAATGTGATGGCATTTTGCATTGGTGCATAAGTTTTAGGTGGACAGAGTAATATAATTTAATTAAACAATAGCTTAAAACAGAGTAAAGGGAAGAAAAATATTAGAAAATACCAATAATTTATAGAATACCCCTTGACGTAAAAATTTATAGAACAAAATAAAAAATTCACCATGTCAAGAATAATATTAATTGTTTCAGGACAAGAATGGACTCTATTCTACTTAAACCCATTATAATTTTATATATAGAACCCAAATAAACCCAGAAATTCATATATTCATGACAAGCAAAATAATAAACATAATAGCCCAATTTGAACGTCACTAGTTAACTACCAAGTATCGACAGTCAATCATAAGCTTTTGCTAGTCAACAATCGAGGCCTCTAATCCACCAATGGCTTCATTGGTCCAACACATGCCTTCATTAGTTAATTGACCAATTAGCTGATCAAATATCATCTATCATACAACACTCCTATTAGCAAGCCTAAGCTTGTGGTCAACTGACACAAGCTCTAGCTCACCCATTGTCATGCGACCCCTCCTACATGATATCCTATGCAAGCAATAACTCTCTGCACATTCACTCGACTCCTCTGCTCTATTCTAGCACCAACGCGTCGGACTGGAAACATAAGCCATACGCCAATAATCTCCACCTTGGCGAGTATCCACCCCTTAGGAAATTTGAGACATGGCAATGCCTACACTTAATAGGATGGAATGTATCTTCACTAGCACCCAGGGACATTAACTAGGCGCATGGAGACTTCAACTCTCCAATGATGGGTGGCTGCCTACTATCATACCTTGAGTTTCAAATTAGATAACCCATCTATAATAGATGGTAAAATAGATCTCTTTGTAAAATCATATCTTATATGCAAATTTAGCATATCATGGCATAATCAACCATAGATGCCAACAAGAATTAACACACTTCATAAGTACTCTTAAATATCTTTTATAACAAGTTTCTTGAAATGGTAAAATGACACACCACATTGTTATTGCTCAAGAGGATGGGCTAAAGGAGAGAGATGAAACATTTAATTAAGTAAGGGGTGATAAGTTTGGAGCAGCAACTTCACAAGGTAAACTTAGAACAAAAGTTGCTAAGAAATATACATTTCTTTCTTTCTTTTGATCTTCTTTGCTTGTACCCCTCTATGAAAGTCCATTGGTGTGCATCCATGCCTTACAATAGAATGACTTTGTTACACATTTAAGGAAAAACATGAGGGAAGTAATAGTGCTACCTTTGGTTTGATGTCTAGTGTCACATTTACATCAATGTAGGTTAAAGCCCTTTCCCCCTTCTCCTTTGAATAATTTTTTGGATAATTATTAGTTTTTTGGTGAGTCACCAAGCTAAGAAAATTGCAATCAAGCAAGCTAACTTATGGGATCAATTTAGCTCGAGCCACTAGTTCCTTGTAATATCGTCAATTGACACTAATCAAACATTGAGTTAGTATGTATAGTTACATGTAATTTTGTTGAAGTGCATGTTAATTGTTTTCTAGGTGAAAATACATTTGTTATTATGTAGAAAACCCTTAAATTGTTCTCTACTATGCAGATTTATAAAGGTGACATGGTTCTATAATCCTATCAATTTCAAGTTCAAAAATACCATATATCAATATTCTTTTCTTCTTCATCTTCTTCTTGTTTTTATTAGTTTTAAAATTTGGAATACTAGCTTGTTGTTTGTTTAAACTCATAATTGGTATTAAAGTTAAAGTTTATTTGTTCAATTATTAGAGATTGAAATACGTTTATACTTTGCATTATTAATGACAATCTAAAATTAATGCTTTCACATTATTTTGAGTTTTATTTATTGGAAAATTACACGTAGCATCATTTGAATGATTAAAGTACTATATTATATAATAGGCTTTATGCAAACAAAATGGGTAATTATATAATAAACATATTAACAGAAATACATGATACAATTTTCTTTACTAAATGAAACAATGGAAGCTAACTAGTCAGTATTTTAGCATTCAAATATGATTTGGCTACCAATAGCATGATTTTTAGCTATGAAACCTTGTAATTTTGTAATGCTTTTAGTCACCAAGGTTAGGTACTAAAAGCTAAAACTTTTTGCTACCAAATCATCCTTGATAATTAATAGCATGATTTTTAGCTACCAAATGTTATTGTTTATTACCATTTTTCAATGCTTGTAGCTACCAAATTTAATAGTAAATGGCATGACTTTTCACTACCAAATTATATTTAGTAGTTGATAGCATGACATTCCACTAGCAATAGCATTATTTGCTACCATTTTATAAAGCTTTTAGCAACCAAAATTTGGTAGCAAAAAACATGACTTTTTGCTACCAAATTAAAATTGATAGTTTGTACCCTTTAGCAACTTCTCAACCCCTATCAATTGCAAATTGGTAACTAATAGTTTTGTTTGCTAATTTTTATCTTTTAGGTACTAATTATGATAGTAGCTAAATGTCAAATTTGTTGTAGAATACTATGGATGGGTCACACAACCCTCTTATAATAGTGGGTTGTAGCCTATCACAAAATTATGGTTGTGATAAGCTAAGCTACCTCTTACTCTTGGGTGTTTAGCAATGACCGCATAGGGTTTTCTTTTCCATGTGATTTTTTAAAATTTCTTATGATTATTTTTATTTCATGCTTTTTGTAGACTTTTTTGTGTTATTTAATTAAATAAATTCATGTAATTGATACATTAGTATCCATGACAATAGAAATTACACATAGTTTGTCGCATTAGCTTTTTATGGGGGTAAGGGCTAACTTTAGAACAAATTGAAATCCATGCAATTTTCAAAGTTTTAAAAAGTGATTCACATAATTTCTCTCAAATTAGATTGGTTTAAATTAAATAATAATTTGAACTAATTAATTATTTCAATTGGTGACAACATCTAAATAATTATGCCCAAAAGAGATGTTTTAAGGGTTTTAGCTCAATGGACTTCGAATGAAGTTCATTAAGACTAGCCTGTTCAGTCTTAATCTTTCTTAGTAGGCTCATATACTCAATAGATGCACCTAAGAGGATTCACCTTTGAGAAGTTTTATGGATAAGTATAAGAAGACTTGGTTGATCTCATTTGTCCATCACGACGATGACTTGACCATCATTGTTCATAGTTGCATCCCAGAAATATTACCTAATTTCCCATTATTAAAGGGAGATAAACTAGTTGATAGGCTTAAAAAATGAAGCCTACGCTTAGAGATCAAATAATATCAAAAGTTTAGAAACTTCTCTCATCAAATTGTTCTTACTTCAAGATTAAGAAATGTGAGGTTGAGTATTGCATGTTCCTTTGATTGTCACATAAGTGTGTAGACCTACTGAGACTCTTTTGTGAGCCATTTTTAATTCATCCCACTTGAAGTTATTATCTTAAATGGTATCACTCTTTTAACATAACATGAAGTGCACAACTGGCACCGCACAAATGTAATACGCACCTTACAATTCTTAACATTGACACACATTAGACATGAGTTATGAGGTCAAGGATAAAGGTTACATTTTAAAGATGTTGTGGTGTGTCAAAGCTACTAATTTTCTATCTTAATTTTAGGTATTAATATACCTCATGGATGAATTAATAACATGCAAATATCGATAAAATTTTAATACATAAAAATATAAATAATAATTTTTCATAAAACATCTATTATTACTATCACAGGTTAAAATTCTGTTATTGTTCGTAATACAGATAAATCAGTTTTCATGAGATAATGACGTTGCTACCACCTGAACCTTCTCCCTTTTTCCACGCGCTATATCTTTAATTTCTTTCCATCTGGTGCCCAGTATGCGGAAATACAACAAATTAGTGCTTCCACCTCATAAAAATTCGAAGTTGGGAAGCCATTGTTATTCGCAGCTAGGTGTCATCTGTAATATGCTTTATAGTATGGCTCCTTCATTTTTTTTTTTTAATCGGTCCAACTTTTCAATATCGATGGAGGAATATTTTTTTAATGCATTTATAAACCCACATAGGAAATAAATAAAATGTATATCAATGTTTGGTATATCCCAATCATTAAGTATTGAAGTTTAGGTATCAAAATAAAAAAGAAAATTAAGCACAAATAGAAAAAGAAAAGGCAAAAAAAAAAAGTATAAATTTAATCTTGAACCTATTTGAATACTTGATAGTTATGAAAACTATATGTTCTTATTCCGACTTATACTACATTATATATCTATTTTTACATTTTTATAAGAAAATATATGGATTCGAAAAATAACACACAAAAAATTATTTCAAGTTCAAGAAGATCATATGAAAGAGCATCACGTCAACTCTAAGCAAACTTAGGCAAAGTCCACAAATCGAACCTTAAATTAAGTTTGATTTTTTTTTATATTAAAAAAAATTATAAATCGAATCGAATTATTTTATTTAAGTTCGAAAAAATTACAAACTGAACCAAACCATTTCAAACCTAACTAAACCATAAAAAGTAAAGAGAAAGAAAATATTAGCGAAAATTTAGATAATATATAAGAAAAAAAAAATTTCACATTACTTATTCAATTCCTCTTTTTATTTTGTTTTCATCAAGTAATTTACTTTTTTTTGTATGTTTTTACTTATTGACTGATATATAAACCATAATTATCTTGAGATAGACAATAAAACCTTTTTAAATGTATCAAATGGATATTAAAAATGATGAATCATATCAAAGAAATGATAATAAATTATTTTTGCTTATATTAAGTACAATTTTCCATAATTTATTAACTTAAATATAGAAAAAATAATAATAACATGTGTAAAAATGGTTCAAATGGTGAACAAAATCATATTGAACCGTTTTTTTCTTTTTTATGTTCGAAAAAATTATAAATTAAAGCGTATAGTTAGATTCAATTTAAGAAAAGAACCTAACTATAATATACGGTTTGATTCGGTTTAAGAGATAAATTGTACTAAACCAAACCTTGCCCACCCCTATCAACAACATATCCAGCTAAAGATGTAAGCGGGATGGGTTTAAGCTAGATTTAGCAATCCTATTACCCGTCTTGTTATCCTATAGGGATTATTAAACCGATCTCAAACCCTATAGAGTTTTTTATAGAGTACCCACAACCTATCTCAAATCTTATAAGGTTCCAATAAGCAACCCAAACCTATCTCAAACCCATTAGAATTTAAAAAAAAAAAAATCTATTATTAGTTTAAAACTTGAAATACGAAACAACATGGGACTTAATAGCACCATCATACTTATTATTACCATTGTTATTGTTATCATTTTCCGCAGTCATCTTAAACCCCACTTCTAAAAATTAGATCTTATAAGAACAGTTTCATACATACAACTTTCCATAATATGGTAAATCACAAGAAGACAATTCATCAGTTAAGACAGCAGGAAAATTAAAGATGGCAGCTTATAAGGTAACACAATAATAGTGTGTAATACACACAATTTTTTTTAAATAAATAAATATATGTAAAAATATAACTAGTGGCAAGGTCGTAAATGAATATGTGGGATAAGGGGTAAAAGTGTCTTTTCCTAGCCAGACTATAAAAGTGAACTAACCTAGGGTTTATCCTTTTTCCACACTTAACAAATTATAACTGCTAAAGAATCCTAAAGAGAGAAAGAAAGAGAGAGCCTTTTCAAGAAAACCTAAAGTAATCTAAAGAGATATTGCAGCGCAATAAAAAGGTAATGATTTGGAGTTATTATAAGACCTATTCTACTAGTGATGACTAAATCGCGAAATAGTTTTGTTTATATATAGGGATTTAATTGAAGAACGGGTTTAAGGGTGGATTGAACAAGCACGGAAGTTGTTGAATTTGGAGTTTTAAGTGAAATTCGAGTCAAGTAAGAATTCTAATTCGTATTTTTGGAATTACTTAAGCTTAGGATTAGAAAATGAGAAGATTGGATGGATTAATATAGAAACAAAAATGGGGTTCAAATGACATATCGAGAAATACATGACCATTCAACACGGTCGTGTTGCTCTTATGTTGATTTACCAAGATGTACTGAGAGATACATGACCATCTAACATGGTCGTGTTGCCTCCGTGTTAAAATGAGAAGAACATAACCTCCCAACACGGTCGTGATTCGATCGTGTTGAGTCCAAAAGTCATGTTGAGAGATACACAGCCTTCCAATAGGGTCATGTTTCGACTGTGTTGAATTAAGAAAAACATGGCCTCCCAATACAATTGTGCTCTAATCGTGTTGAAGTCAAATCTCACCGAGAGATACACAACTCTTAACACAGTCGTGTATTAGCTCGTGTTAGGTAACATGACCTCTAACATAGCCATGTTAAGTGATGTACATTATCATTATATATCAAATTATCTTCTTAATTAATCAAGTTCCACATAACCGAGGCAATTAGTATAACCATAGATAACCTAATAGATTAAGAGGAATTAGGAGAATTATATTACATTGGGATTAGTACTAAGAATGATGTCTTGATGATCATACAGATATCGACTTAGCTTAAGTTTGGGACAAGAAGTGCTTAAGGCTAGGATTCTTAGTACATATTTACTTTGTTTATTGTTTGTGATTGTCAGGAAGCTATCTAATGAGTTGTATGTGAAATAATGAAAGGCTAAGATGTTATGTGGATTAAGTGATATTATGAAGTAATACAGTGTTGTTAGTTAAATGAGATATGTTGCTTGTGCTTGGCTCGGCCTAGGAGCCTACAGTGGCAGATCCTTAAGGGGCACTTCAATGATCGATATGCCGCGTTGTCCCTAGTGGAGCCGTGTATCGAAATGATCTGAGATAGATTAGGGTTAGACGAAACCCGCAGTGGCAATTCCCATTAAGGTTAGACGGGGTCCGTAAAGGTAGTTTGCACTAAGATAAATGTTGTGTGTACCGGGATCATGAGTACCCCTATATGTGATAATTCATGTTGGTGTTGATGTGTGAACTAAATTGTGAATGTGTTGAGAATAAATGTTGCACATATGCATGTGCTATTGATGTGGTGTGTCATGCACATTTAGGTCTAATACTCACATACGGAGCTTAGGCTCAACTCCCTTCTTATATATTTTTTAGCTGTAGGCAAAAATGATAAACAACTAGAGTATGATGAGAACGAGAACTTGGTGAGACATTACATGGATAAGATGGGAAGAGAACACTATTACTATGTAGAGGAAGAGTGACAAGAATTATGAATATTTGTAAATGGATGTTTTATTGTTAAATTGAAATTATAAAGATAAATTGTAGCTTGAATTTTGTTGCTGTTAAATAATGAAATTTAGATTGATTCATCTGTGAGTCATTCATTTGATTATAGTTATAGTAGTATGATGGATAATGTATATGATCGGGTTTTGAAGTGTGATGGAGTTTTAGAGCCTTAGCGCATCGCTTGGTAGTAGCGACACGTGGCGAGCTGTGATGTTCCAGGTTCTGAAGCGTTATAACTTAGGTTGATGATCCCTAGGAGCTTAGGTTTTGATCAAAAGAATATAACTAAGCAGTTTTAGAGCACTAGGTTTTGATGATTTTTAGAATTTATGATGTGATCAAATAGAGATTTAGTTGATGACTTCTAAAATTAAGTGATGATCTAAAAGGTGTAGGATTCAATCAATAGAAGTTAAGTTGAAATCTTTAGAAGACCAAGTAAATGATCTATGGATCCATAAGAATAAAGAGAGTGGATAAATTATGGGATAACTACTATGCTATATTAATCCAAATATTTTATGCAATAGTATTTTATTGAACATTCATGTTTAATCATACATATGTGTATGTATATGTTTGAACTTGAGTATACATAGATGCATATTGTCACTAACTCCCTTTATAAATTCTAACTTTGGAATCATTCTGCTATCTCAATTTACACATAATGCCTCCAAGAAGAAATATCATGCGGAGATGCCCTAGAGGATAAGAACCCTCAAAGACCACCTTCATAGGAAACCCCAGAGCAAACTAATGTCACTGTTGCTCAGCTGCTAGAAACTGTAAATGCTATAGTAGGAATGTTGGCACAACAATAGGCCATGAGACCTGTTAGGCCCGTAAAGGAACCTTGTAGGCTAGACAAATTTATAAGATTGGCTAAGGAGTTCCACCCAAAGGTTGATGATCCAATAGAGGCTGAGTATTGGATCACTAAGACTAAAAGGACCTTTGAAGCCTTCATGGTCCCAGAAGATAGAAAAGTGAGATATGCTGCTTATATGCTGAAGGGAGCAACTGCAGATTTGTGAACCATTATGTCTAAATTAGCAGGAGCTCTTAACCAATGGCAGATGTTTAAGGAAATCTCTATGAAAAGTATTTTCCCAGCAGCATCAAGGATAAAATGAAGGCAGATTATTATAACTGCTAACAGGGCGGTAGATCTGTTGAAGCATATGAAGCGGAGCTGAACCACTTAAGCAAATTCTTGCCAGAGGTGATGAGAAGAGATGATGCCTCCTGAGCTAGAAGGTTCTTGAGGGGATTAGAGTCTACCCCACAACATGAGGGTAGTTAATAAAGCCAAATACTTGGAGTAAAGCAAAAATAGAACAGAGGAACAACTATCCCGCAGATCAGGATCAATTCTAGGAAAAAGACTTGTTTCCAACATACCTTATGCAGATAAAAGGAAAAGACCAGTTGTATATCCAGCCAAACCTATGACTTTTGCACCTAAACCCCTTCAAACTAAACCTGCACCTCTAGCATTGCCTCCCTCACCACAGGTAGGTCAAGGTGTGAGATGTCCTAGATGTTTGAGACCGCATAATTTGCAACAGTGTAATTGGCCAAAAGGAGTTTGCTTCTCCTGTGGCAAAACAAAACACACCACCAGGAGCTGCACTGAAAGGACCCTCTCTTAAACCTTCTGTTATACATGTAAGCAAAGAGGGCACATATCATTTGAGTTTGGTGCTTAACACACTTAGGCAACTATGCCACCACAAGTCTAACAACTTATAAAGACTGCACCCAGAGGACCACTAGGCAGAAATCAGAATGTGGGGCCAAGACAGAGGACACATGGTAGGGTGTTTGCATTATAACTGCAACAGTAGCAACAAGATGCACATGATCAAGATACCATAGCAGGTACACTACTCATAAACTCAATGACTGCTTATGTATTATTTGACAAGGGTGCAACCCATTCATGCATATCTCCTGTGTTTATGAATGTATGTGGATTAAAACTTGTTATATTAGAGAATGCTATGATTGTAAATACTCCATTTAGAGTAGGGGGAAATTAGATCAAATGTATAAAGATGTAGATATTGTAATACATGATAAGAAAATGCCAACAAAATTGTTTGTATTAAAGATGATAGAGTTTGATCTAATTTTAGGGGTAAATTGGTTGTATAAGTATCATGCCACTAAAGATTATCACAATCTACTGGTTAAGTTTGATTTTCTTGATGAGGAACAAATTGTATACAAGTTAGTCACACAGAGGCCTGCGACTCTTTTAACATACAAGTTGTGGAATAAAAGAAAATTGTCAACCTTATTAGTAGAGATAAGATAGGTTAAGGAATTGAGAACTATGCATGTAGTGAATGAGTATACAGACGTTTTTCCTGAGAACTTGTTGGGGTTTACCACCAGTTAGAGAGATAGAGTTCTGTATTGATCTTGTACCGGGAACGGCGCCTATATCTAAAGAACCATACAGGATGACATCTACTGAATTGTCTAAACTGAAGACTCAACTTCAAGATCTTCAAGATAATGGGTTTATTAGACCAAGTGTCTCACCATGGGGTGCTCTGGTGCTATTTGTCAAGAAGAAGGATGTGAGTATGAGACTGTATATAGATTATAGGGAGCTAAATCAAGTCACAATTAAGAACAAATACCATCTCCCTAGGATTGATGATTTATTTGATCAATTACAAGGAGCTCAAGTCTTCTCCAAAATTAACTTAAGATTGGAGTACCATCAGTTAAGAATCAAGGAGGAAGACATATAGAAAACTACTTTTAAGACTCGGTATAGGCATTATGAATTTTAGGTGATATCTTTTGGTTTGACAAATGCTTTAGCAGCCTTCATGGGCCTCACAAACAGAGTGCTCAAAGATTAATTAGATCAGTTTGTAGTGGTTTTCATAGATGATATCCTCATCTATTCCAAAAGTAGAGAAGAACATGAAGCACATGTTAAAATCTTACTGGAAAGACTTGGGGAAGAAAAACTTTATGCAAAATTCAGTAAGTGTAAATTTTGGTTAGAACAGGTATCCTTCTTAAGACATGTGGTGAATAAGAATGAAATATTGGTAGACCTTGAGAAGGTGAAGGTAGTAAGTGACTAGCCAAGACCAAGAACTGTAATAGAAGTAAGGAGTTTTCTAAGATTAGTTGGATACTACAGATGCTTCGTAGAAGGATTCTCCCTAGTAGCAACTCCTTTGATTCAAATGACAAAGAAAAAGGCCAAGTTTGTATGGAGTGAGGAATGTGAGAGCAACTTCACAATATTGAAAAATAAATTAATGACAACTCCAGTGTTAGCCCTACTAAAGACGGGAGAAGAATTTGAAGTATTCAGTGATGCATTAAATCAAGGTTTGGGGTGTGTGCTTATGCAAAATAGGAGAGTCATTGCATATGCCTCCCGCCAGTTGAAACAATATGAAAAGAATTACCCCACCCATGACCTGGAATTAGCTGCTGTGATCTTAGTACTGAAATTATAGAGACACTATCTTTATGGGGGGGAATGTAAAATCTTCACAGATCATAAAAGTTTGAAGTATTTGTTTACCCAAAAGAAGTTGAATATGAGGCAAAGAAGGTGGTTAGAACTAATAAATGATTATGACATGGAAATTCATTATCAACCTAGAAAAGCAAATGTGGTTGCAAATGCTTTAAGCAGAAAGAAACACATAAATATTGCAGGATTAATCACATCTTAGAAGAAGATATTAGAAGATATGGATAAGCTAAAATTGGAAGTGGTGACACGAGAAGTGGGAAATAGGTTTGCTACACTTAATATCCAACCCAATCTTCCAGATCATATTAAAACTGCATAAATGAAAGATCTTGAAATTCAGAAGATAAGGAACAAATTAGAATAGGGGGAAGCCATAGAATTTGCGTTAAATGCCAAAGGAGTAGTCAAGTATGATAACAGATGGTGTGTTCCAAATAACATAGAATTAAAGAGGAAGATTATGAAGGAAGCCCATTACTCAGGGTATACAGTACACTTAAGAAGCACCAAGATACACAAGGATCTCAAGAACACTTATTGGTGGAAAAATATGAAACGGGAGATAGCAGAATATGTGTCTAGGTGTCTCACTTGTCAACAGATAAGGATTGAACACAAAAGACTAGCTGGTGAGTTATAACCTTTTCCTGTACTTGAATGGAAGTGGAAACATGTAACTATGGATTTCATCACAGCACTCTCAAGAACAAGGGCGAAAAATGATGCAATTTTTACTAGACAGATTGACCAAGTTCGTACATTTCTTGCCAATTATGGTAGACTACAGACTAAAAAAGCTTGCTCAAATGTATATTAAAGAGATTATCATATTACACGAGATACCAACTACGATTACATCTGATAGGGATACTCGTTTTGTGGGCAAATTTTGGAAAAGTTTACATAAAGCTCTGGGAACCAAACTCTAGTTTAATATAGCGTTTCATCCTCAAACAGATAGGCAATCTGAAAGAACTATTCAAATTTTAGAAGATCTACTATGAGCTTGCACCTTGGATCACGGAGGTAACTGAAGTGATTATTTACCTTTAGTAGAATTTTCTTATAACAACAATTACCAGGATACTATATAGATGGCTTCCTATGAAGCATTATATGGTAAGAAGTGCAGATCTCCCTTACATTAGGATGAAGTGGGAGAAAGACGGGTATTGGGACTCGAGATAATATAGGAAACAGTAGACAAGGTTAAAATCATAAGGCAATAAATTCTATCAGCCCAAAGTCGCCAGAAAAGTTACGTAAACAAATGGCAACGCCCTCTAAAATTTCAAGTGGGAGATAGTCTTACTGAAGATATCTCCAACTAAATGGGTAATCAGGTTTAAACTGCGAGGTAAGTTGAATCTAAGATATGTGGGTCCATTTGAAATTCTAGAAAGAATCGGAACAGTTGCATACATGTTAGCCTTACTGCCAAGTCTGGTTGGAGTATATGATGTGTTTCATATATCAATGTTAAGAAAGTTTATACTAAACCTAGATCAAGTGATGGCCTTTAAACCTTTAAAGGTACAGCCAGAATTGTCTTCTATAAAGAGACCTATGAGGATAATGGATATCAAGGAACAAGTTTTAAGAAGAATAAGTATTCCTTATGTCAAAGTGCAATTGACAAATCAAACAGAGCGAGAGGCAATATAGGAATTAGAAGAAGAAATGAAGAGAAAGCATTCATAACTTTTCCCCATTTTCAGGTAACTTTCGAGGATGAAACTTTTAATAAAAGAAGGGGGGGGGAGAGAGATAGAGAGAGAGAGAGAGAATGTAATACACACTATTTTTTTAATAAATAAATATATGTAAAAATATAACGAGTGGCAAAGTTGTAAATGAACATGTGAGATAAGGGGTAAAAGTGTCTTTTCCTGGCCAGATTATAAAAGTGAACTAACCTGGGGTTTATCTTTTTTCCACACTTAATAAATTACAGCAACCAGAGAATCCTTAAGAGAGAAAAGAAGAGAGAGTCTTTTCAAGAAAACCTAAAGTAATCTAAAGAGATATCACAGTGCAACAAAAAGGAAATAATTTGGAGTTATTACAAGACCTATTCTAATAATAATGACCTAATCACGGAATGGTTTTGTTTGTATACAAAGATTTAATTGAAGAACGAGTTTAAAGGCGGATTGAACAAGCACAGAAGTTGTCGAATTTGGAGTTTCAAGCGAAATTCGAGTCAAGTAAGAATTTTAATTCATATTTTTGGAATTACTTAAGCTTAGGATTAGAAAATGAGAAGATTGGATGAATTAGTATAGAAAAAAAAAAAAAGGGTTCAAATGACATACCGATAGATACATGACCATTCAACACAATCGTGTTGATTTACCAAGACATACTGAGAGATACACGATCATCCAACACGGCCGTGTTGCCTCCGTGGTAAAATAAGAAGAACATAGCCTCCCAACACTATCGTGTTTCAATTGTGTTGAGTCCAAAAGTCATGCCGAGAGATATACGGCCTTTCAATACGGTTGTGTTTTGACCGTGTTAAATTAAGAGAAACACGGCCTCCTAACTCGGTCATATTCTAACCGTGTTGAAGCCAAACCTCACCGAAAGATACACGACCCTTAACATGGTCAGGTACTAGCTCGTGTTAAGCAACACGACCTCCAATATGGCCGTATTAAGTGATGTACATTATCATCATATATCAAATTATCTTCTTAATTAACCAAGTTCCACACAACCAATGCAATTAATATAACCATAAATAACCTAATAGATTAAAAGGAATTAGGATAATTATATTACATTAGGATTAGTACTAAGAATGATGTCTTGATGATCATACAGATATTGACTTAGCTTAAGTTTGGGACAAGAAGTGCTTAAGGCTAGGATTCCAAGTATGTGTTTACTTTGTTTGTTGTATGTGATTGTTAGAAACCTATCTAATGAGTTGTATGTGAAATAATGAAAGGCTAAGATGTTATGTGGATTAAGTGGTATTATGAAGTAATACAATGTTGTTGGTTGAATGAATATGTTGCTTGTGCTTAACTTGGCCTAGGGGCCCGCAGTGGCAGATCCCTAGGGGTACCTCAATGATCGATATGCTGCGTTGTCCTTAGTGGAGTCGTGTATCGAAATGATTTGAGGTAGATTAGGATTAAACAGGGCTCACAGTGACAATTTCCATTAGGGTTAGATGAAGCCCGCAGAGGTAGTTCACACTATGACAAATGTTGTGTGTACCGAGATCATGAGTACCCCTTTATGTGATAATTCATTTTGGTGTTGATGTGTGAACTGAATTATGAATGTGCTGAGAATAAATGTTGCACATATTCATGTGATATTAATGTGGTGTGTCATGCATATGTGGATGTGGTACTCATGTATGGAGCTTAGGCTCACCCTCCTTCTTATATTTTTTTTAGCTGTAAGAAAAAATGATGAACAACTAAAGTATGATGAAAATGGGAACTTGGTGAGACATTACATGGATGAGATGGGAAGAGAACACTATTACTATATGGAAGAAGAGTGACAAGAATTATGAATATTGGTAAATGGATGTTTTATTGTTAAATTGAAGTTATGGAGATAAATTGTAACTTGATATTTTGTTGTTTTTAAATAATGAAATTTGAAATAATTCGTCTGTGAGTCATTCATTTTATTATAGTTATCATAGTATGATGGACAATGTATATGATCGGATTTTGAAGTGTGATAGAGTTTTAGAGCTTTATTTAGCGCATTGGTTGGTAGTAATGACACATGACGTGTTGTGATGTTTTAGGTTCTAAGGCGTTACATAGTGATAGCTAGTTCAACCGATGGGTTGTTTAGCGATTACGCAACAACTGTTAAGAAAAGGGTTCAGTACCTTGGGCTACTCAGCGATTACTCAATCCTTGAACCTTTGTTGGATTTGATCCTCTTTGGTAACTGTCGGTGCCAGATAACCGATTCTCTAAGGAATGCTAGGATTCAAATTTGAGCCAAGAGAGAGATAGTCCAGTGTTGAGTGGGGAGGGATAAAGGGTCAGTCGTTCTGGTGATGCCAATGACATCGATGCATGATGGATGATAAAAGTGATGGTGATTCAAATGCGATTTATGTGTTGATGACAAGTGATGACAATGGATGCTGATGGACGATCTGACCGTTCTAACAAGTTTAACCCTCTACTCAATCCTAGCTCACAATCAGTTCTCAGGCAAGTGTACCTATCGACTAGCAGTATAGCATAGGAGTACAGGTATCGATCCCACGAAGACTTATAAGTACTAGTACTAACGATTCTCCTACTATCTAACTTCTCACTATTAATGATCTCAACTATCCTAATTATTGCCTAAATCTGAAGAGACAAATAAAATGAACAAAGTAAATGTATTCAAACACTCCCTTAATTAATTCAATGATTTAAACATACCCTGCCCAAGATCCACCCCTAATTCTCATGTAGCTTTTATTCAATTCCACACTATCCAATGATTAATATCCAAACTTTGATCTGCGGAGTTTCTTACACTAGATTAGAGTCTTTCTCAAGATCAATAATCCCTAATCCTAATTAAGCTAATTAAGATCTCTCTTCAATTAACATAATCAAGATTGCAATAGAATTCCTGGGACTCTCAATTGAACCGGACCGCAATGACCTGGTTTAATACAGAAAATCTCTTATAACCTATCTCTAGGATTACAAGGGGTCTTTTTATCCATGCAAGATCCACTCTATTAACGATTTCTCAATCTTAATAACAGAGATATAATTCCATCCCAATATTGCGCACATATCAAGATGAATACACTATAATTGCAACATGAATAAACTCAAGGAATGGAATTAAATTATTGAACATCTACAATTCTGTCACATGATAATCAGGGGTTTCACAAAGGAACAGGGATATGAAACAATTAGCCACTCATGAATCTAATAAGGAGAGCAAAACATAAAATAATTGAGTCCATAAAGAAAATTCAAACACGAAATATCTTGGCTTCCAATCCGAAGACTATTCTGGCAGTAGCTTCTTGCAACAGCTTCTCTTCTCTAGGGTTTCTCTTGTGCCGCCTCCCCCCTTTCTCTCATTAGGGTTGTTCTATTTATACTTCTTGAGGCATGGCCGAGCATCTTCAGCTGGAAAGATACGATTGTATCTTTCCTTTTCCAAGTGAATCTCGTCAAGTGAATAACAGTCGCCTGGCACGCCTAACGGCACGGCCAGATTTTAAACCGTGTCTCCCTTTGGTCGAAAATATGTAACTCCTCAATCTTGCTCAGTGTTTGGCACGGCTAGGAACACGGCTAGCAGCACGGTTAGATTATAACCCGTGCCACGTTCTGGAGCTTTCCACTTCTTCGCAGTGTCTGCCACGGCTTCAAACACACCCCTATCCCAAGCCGTGCTTCCTTTCCAAGTGATGCTTTCATCTTCAGGTGCGCCCACGATTCATGACACGGCCGTGGCTTTCCACGTGTTGTCCATGAGTAACTTTAACTTAATCTTTTAAGCTTTAATTATGCTCCTTTTGTGATCTTTCTCCTTCTCTTTGGTATTATACCTTGAAACATGTATTTTTATCTATTAAGTACCGAATCCGCATTGATTTTATTCGAAAGATTATGCAAATTCATCATTAATGCCCATGATTTATAAGGGTTAGTTTACTCTTATCAGATGCATAACAGAATACAGATTAGAGAGAATAAGAGAGATGAGGGTTCTTTTTTTTATTTTTTATTTTGCACTATAGTTTTGAAAGATAATGCACTAGAGCGATAGAGAGATGAGATGAATCGGACAAAGTGACAATTGAGTATTGATGATTGAAGTCTAAAGCTAAATTGAATACTGGTGTGCGCACTTTGCCAACTGTTGTGACTGGCTGTGAAGGAAATGGATTTCAACTGGCCTGGTTTCTTTAGTTTCCCTCCTTTTTTATTTTTTCATGTGACCAATCACATCATGCCTTCTACACCTTGGAACTGGGACATGCCATGCTAGGATTCACACACTTTGGGTTTTTTTTTTTAAAAAAAAACTTATTTATTAAATATATAATAATATTTATTAACTTAACTTTTTAAAAATAAATAACAGATTCAAATTTCTTATGGATTTAATATTTATCTTATTATTTATTCCAAACCATATAGGTTTTTTTTTTTTAAATTCATAACCTGTCCCAAATCTTATAAAATAATATCCTATAAGATTTTTAATGGGTTGGATGTGGAGAACCCAACAACACGAGTCTGGCTTACATCCCTTGTTCAGCATTGCCTGCAACTGCAAGCCTTGAAGATTCGCGTCCAGCAATGAACAAAGGCAAAGCCATGAACCAGCAGCCGCAACACACAGCCATGTCCACGTCGTAAATAAACACAGCCCACACGAGCACGACCATACAAGGAAGTCAAGCAATGAAAACCAAAGCCCAAAGCCCATTGCTCATGCAGTCCCACACTGCAATCAAAGCCACACGTATGATATGATGCCGATTCAAGTGAAGCCACGCATCACGTCCCACACCACACTCCACTCTCCGCTCGACTCAGCAACCAACCCCCATTCGCGAGGCAATATCTAGGGAAAGTCAACGCTCCACTCTCCACCCAGCAACCACCGTCCATCCGCGTGGCAGTATCTAGGGAAAGTCAACGGGAGAATTAATTTGGAAAACCCAATTCCTTGCGCATGGATAGTATGCTATAAAGCAGATAATATAGTAAAGGCGACACCAGTTGTAGATTCAAAATAATAATTATAAAAATCTCAACTCGATCAGACTTCGTGTTATATGGAATCCATCTTAGTTTTAATTAAAATATGAAAATATAAAATAAAATTAATTCAATGATGCAATGACAAATTAACATTGATTACAAGTAATGTATAAAAATATAGATTGTAATTATGTCAAGGTTTACATCATAAATGATTAGTTAATTAAATAATCATGTTTATAAATGAAATGAATTAGTTTATCAAGTAGGGTGATTCACACTTCAAAAGCAAGTAATTGTTATGCTTTAATATTTTGATAATTTTAAAGTCAAAAGAAATAATCAAAATTGATGAAAAATCCAATAATCAAATATAGTATATTTTAGGGTGAAGTACATTTTTAATCCTCAATATTTACCTCCTTTTCTATTTAAGTTTTTAACATTTTTTTCATTATATTAAAGTCTTCAATGTGTTTAAAACCCTACAAAAAAAAAAGATTTTCATCATATCTATTAAGTTTTCCATCAATTCGTGATATATATCAATTTTAAATTAGTTTATAATAATTAAATTAACAAAATGATAATATTAAATATATTTATTTGTATAATATAATAAAAAATAATATTTAATATATTTAATAATATAATATAATAAAAAATATATATAATAATTAAAATTAAGAAAAGATGCTAAAAAAATTTGTATGTACCCTTACCATCTTGAGCAACTAACCCAAGGCTAATAAAAAACAAATGCATGGTTAATATAAATAGAAAATTTAATATATTTATTAAAAAAAATTGTAAGGTTTTAAAAATATTGAAACTCAAATAAAAAGAAAAAAAAGTTAATGACTCAAATAGATAAATAAGTAAATATTAATGATTAAAATTATATTTTTCTCTATATTTTAATATTACATTACTAACATCAATTTTTAATGATCCAACATGTGGGTTACTAACATGTTTTAGATTAATTAGTTAATATGAGCTTGAACTTGTGGTGCACTGCTTTAAATCAAGCTTGAGTAAATAATTTAAACTCAAGCTCAAATTCAATACAATTTAATTCGATTTTATTTATTCACATCCTCACTCTTTATTATGGTGTTATGTAATAACTTTTTTTTTTCTCCTTACAAAACTTTTGCTAATATAATAGTGGTTATCGTGTGTCCATCAAATGAGCAATTTTTATATATGCTTAATCGATATAGAACATATATTTTGGATAAGATTAGAAGTGTTCTACACCCAAGTCCTACGAACAGAGAGTTTATGCGATTTTCAATACAAATTATTGAGAATCTACGACGTAAGCTTGGGAAAGAAAGAAGGAAAGAGAATAATCTACCGCGCAAGCTATTGAAAAAAAAACTACCACTACGCAGGCCCTATTGTAACAAAACGACAAACCTTGTACAAGAAGTCAGAGGCGGACAGGGTGGAACCAAATCCATATTCTAAGAAGAGGGATAAGGTGGGGTCGAATATGGTACTTCGAAAGCTGCAGTGCTATGATGTAGGGGATTTCGTCAAAGGAACAGTAGGATGATTTGTGAAGGGCCACATTGCCGAGGTTGTCTCCTGCACTAGTGTTACGAAATTTGCTGCGACTAAAGGAAAGTAGGGCAGATTCATTCTTTCTTTCTTTCTTTGATGAAAGAAAATATCAGGGAAGGGATGGGATTGCTGAGGAAAGTGAAGCACATCCTTTCTTTGACTAAGCAGGTCATCTTCATTCGCAGCCATTATCCATTTGTCAAACTCTTGAACAGTGATAGTGTGAAACTTACGAAAATTTCTACCTAAATTCATAGAATGATATACATCTATACTTCATTTTGAATATTACAAAAAGGAGTAACAACAGTTGAGATTGTCAAATTCTATGATTACTTATCTGCAGGTTTTAATTTTAACAACTCCTTCAAGTAATAAAGAGCATCTATCATTGTTTATTTATTAATAGAATTATTTATTTCGTTGAAGGATACACCCAATTCTACATCAAAGGATAAATTTTTTTGTAGCCTTAGGTGGGATAGTCACTAATTGAGATACAAATGAAATGGGTTTATAACAGATTTGATAAAACCTCAACCTACTTCAGTATCTCATAACTCATCCAAAATCTTACAAAGTTTTTCCATTACATATTCAAAACTCACTCGCTAAGTTCATGGGGTTGCATCTCGCCCAATTAATTAATATAATTTCACTAAAATTTAGGATTGATATTTTAATGATTCTTAATTCAAGTAAAAAGGAAAGGTAGCTACTATATAAATAATATTATAAATCTAAGCTTATAATATTATTTATTTTATAATCAACTTATAATATTATTTACTATCTAAATAAATAATATGTTTGATGACAACATTTGTAAATGTAAAATGAAATTACAAATAAGGTCAATTTTAGGTTTGAACGGGTTAAATATTCAATTAGAGCCGCTCGCTTGCATTTATAGTCATCATGGCTGCCCGTGGGTTTAGTTGCTACGGTGATTTATGTCAATCTGATGTATTTGTAAATTGTAATTGATTTGACTGCGTTTATGTACTGTTGGGCACTTTAGAATTTCCTATCTTTGGTTGCATTTCTTATTTTTGCCATGCATGCTCTCCTACCGGTTAATGAGACCACTAAAGTTATGCACGTTGCTCAATTGATTGTGAAAGTATGATTCCCAAAAAAGAATACACCTTTTATTTAAGACGGGATAGTCTCTAGAAAATAATAAGGAGAGAAACTAATAATCTACTAATTTTCCTAGTACAATTTTTTCGATTATAAAACTTTTCTTTTAGTTTTTATTTTATTTTATTATTTTTTTGGGTGAATATCACTTTTTTTTTACTTATATTTTTAGACTCTTTCAAACAAGTGACTTGTATTTTCTTTTTTTATAAGCAAATGACCTCTCTTTTGTCACCATCCGTTAATTTTAATTAAAGACACATGTTAACTTCTAATTAATATGCAATTATTAAACTAAATCGATAAATATCATTAAATGAATTTAGTTGAATAATATAAAATAAATATTTCTTAAAAATTAAAAAAAAAATCAAACATAAAGTTTTCCAACTACTTAAAGGCTAAGGAATGGTTAGTAACCACTAAGTAGATCACATGATCCTCCTAAAGGTGGCTACTGGCTACTCTCAAGTTTTGGTGGGGTGGTTAAAATATGACCAAAGATGATAAGGGTTGTGCAATCCACCATGAACACCCACCACCTTATAAGGGTAACACGATCCATGTTAGATAATAAGCAAAAGCAATCACCATCATCTAAGAAAATTAAAAAGAAAAAAAATCCATTAAAAGCCTATTGGATTGTGTAATCTATATATATAAGATGACGTAAAAATGAAAATTGTTTGGCGATATATTATTTTTTTTAGGAACTTAATCCTTTCTTTGAATTATATCACCTAATAAAATTATTATTATTATTATTATATTAATTTAGTTGTTGTGACTTTTATGGAGTGAGTTGACTAATGATGATGATGAGGACCACAAGACAATGACAATAACGATAATAATAATAATACTTTTATTATTAAAGCACCTATGTTAGTACATAATTATATCATTAAAGACATGTATATATGTTTATGCACATAAATATATGTGTAAATATACATATATAAATATAAACAAACAAGCACATATGAAATTTTTTGTGTGTATATAAATAAATAAGATGATAGTGAGATAAACATTAGATTTTACATCAAATAGATAAGATATAAGGAAGATAATGTATCAAAATATATAATTATGAAATAGTAAGAAAATAAATGAGACAGTTTATTCAGGATCGAAATAAAAATATGTTATATAAAGATTAAATAATTCATTAAATAGTTATATAATAAATATAGATAAAAAGAAAAAAGAAAATATTATAATTAGTTGATTACTATCGAGGGCAATCGAAGAAACCATATGTAGGCCAAAAGAAAACAGTAACTTACTCAAGTAACAAATTTACCTATTGAAAATTGTATATAGTAATTTAACATCGAGGACTGTAAATTCTAAAATTTAAATAATAAGAAAGAAAACTTAGATATCAAAAAGTTGAATGGGGCTTTAACGAATACAAGAACGATGACTTCCATGGGACAGCAGCTAGTGTCTATTGGTATGTAGCTATTGGCCTTTAGGAGCTACGCAAATATCTTTCTCAACATCTTGGGTTTACTATCGTAATAATTATAATTATTAATTTATGTGATTTTTGTAATTTCTACTTCGTATCTAATCACATGTAAATATTTATCTCATAATAAATAAAAAAATTAAAAATAATTATACATATTAAATACAAATTAGCTAAAAATCAAATATGAATACAAAATAGACAATTCAAACACCTCGCATTTAAAATAATTTAACACCAATTTTCCATAAAATTGAAATGGTCAATAAACGACAAAAACTAAATAAAAAAATTTTTATATTCAAAACAGGCATATTATATATAAGACATTTATTCATTTCTAAGTTGCTGAAAACATTATTGATGAAACTGGAACCACTACGATTTCAGGTTGTGTTTCGTATTTCTCGTAACAATTTGCAATTTTGTTTATCCTTCTGGACATGGCTGAGGAACTATAAGTAGCAGCCCAAACAACAAAGGAAGGCAAGAGCTCATACGCCCGAACCGAAGTAGGTATGTAGACCTCTCTCTTTCTCTCTCTCTTCGGGAAAATAAGTTGCACCCTTTTCTCATCAGTTGAGCACTGCTAATTCCATTTATCAAGATTGTATCTTTTCGTTCTTCTATATATATATATATATATATGTAAGTGTTGCGTCGTATTTTTTTTTTTTTAATTTTTATGGTCGCGTTTTGATTGGCATGGCTTCATAGACTGTAATCCTTTGTCTGCAGAGTAAACTTTATTAACAGAACAAGATGATGTTGGGGTCACGTTCTTCACAGCCGCAGTTCATTGCAAGCACTGGAAATCACAGTTTTTCCAATGCCCCATTGATCGACAACTGCGATGGACAAATTGTAGTTCCTGATGTGAGTTTTGTGCTATCTGTGGTTTAATCAGTTATATCGTCAACTGCAAGTGAATATGGATTGGACCATTTGTGTGCCTATATCCTCTTTTTTTTTTTTTTTTTTCTGAGGTACACAAGTTGTGTAATAAAAGAAGGTCCCATTAACACCGGATAGTTGTTAAGAGAGCGAGAAAGGATTGATTAAAAAAAAAAGGTTTTTAACTTTTCCCAGTATCGGTACACACTCAATGATAAAACAATTATACAAAACGGTGGAAAGTTTCATGTTGAATTTTTTTAACGAGTGCCTGAGGCATCTATCAATATATTCTATAAAACCATCTCTCTTCAGGGTCATGCTGTTTCCTGCGATTATTGTTTATTAAAAATCCAGTGATATGGAAGGGTACAAAGATTACTGTTAAAAGCGTTAATTTGAGGGGTCTACTCTACTTTAGTAGTAGCTGATTTGCGCGAATTAGTTCTAAGCAGCACGATGGTAATTCACTAAATCCATTGCTGTTTCTTCCTTGAAAAAAAAAAATTTGTGTTTGTGCAGACCAGAAGTTGGAAAAACTTATTTGCATATACCGGCCCTGGATTTCTTGTATGTATTGCCTACATCGATCCTGGAAATTGTGAGTACTATTTCGGAAACTCTGTTACCTTAGAATTTATCTGTCATTTTTGAACTAACTAATCTTTGTATGTTGTGCAGTTGAAACGGATTTACAATCAGGAGCAGATCACAAATATGAAGTCTGTAAAATTTCCTTTATTTATTTTAAAATCTATAGTTTTGATTATTTAGCATCCAATTTATGTTGGTTGCTCGAAAAATGTTAACAGAATTTCTTTTTGTTAGTTACTTTGGATAATTCTGTTGGCTTCATGTGCTGCCCTCCTTATTCAATCTTTAGCAGCAAATCTAGGGGTAGTCACAGGTATAATTTCTTCAAGCAGGGTCTACAATTAACGTTCTTCACTCTTTAATGTTTCCCCCTCCTCCTGTTCATTCGTCTAGTTTCATATGTGTAGGAAAGCATCTTGCAGAGCACTGCAAAATGGACTATCCCAAAGTGCCAAGGTTCATTTTATGGGTTTTGGCTGAAGTTGCTATAGTTGCAAGCGATATCCCTGAAGGTAAGATATTTCGAGACTGGTAGATATTGCATCATTTTGTGTCACTGCTTAAGAACATCTTTATGCTGGCACACATTCATATACATTATGGGTTATGGGATGGCCCAGCCCCCCTTGTAAAATTTCTTTACTTATTTTACCATTGATATGTTCTTTTTCCAGTGATTGGAACTGCATTTGCATTGAATATGCTCTTCAAAATTCCTGTATGGTGTGGTGTTCTATTGACGGGATTGAGTACATTGATACTCCTAGCTCTACAGCAATATGGGGTAGATATATAATTTCATCATGCTTTATTTTATTCCATACGATCAAGCCTATTTCTTAAATCCTCATTGCTAAAACATTTGATACAGATTAAATAACTATATAGCATCTAGCACAATCTTGATAATGGATCCATTTTACAAGCTTTTTAATCGTCTTTTTCAGGTGAGGAAACTTGAATTCTTGATTGCATTCTTTGTGTTTACAATGGCTGCTTGCTTCCTTGCGGAGCTTGGTTATGCAAAACCAGATGCTGGAGAAGTTTTGCATGGGTTATTTGTTCCCCGGCTCAGTGGGAATGGTGCAACAGCTCTTGCAATATCTCAAATTGGTGCTATGGTCATGCCGTAAGTTCCTAAAAATAGCTTGAGTTTTAATCCTATGTTGGTGGTTCATCAAAACATTTATCCATTCCCATATATTTCTGACAGACACAATTTGTTCCTTCACTCAGCATTGGTACTTTCTCGCAAAATACCTCGCTCTGTTCGTGGCATCAAAGTAAAATAACTTTGACATTATTTAAGTTTTGTTTTCCAGTTTTCATACAAACTTGAATATGGATATATTATTTTTCTTCTCACCTGCTCTTGTCATTTTATACAGAGCTCATGATGGATCAAACATACTTATTTATGATAGTGAAGGTAACATTGAATGAATCTATGAGCTGATCATTTTCACTTGTTGACAGGATGCTAGCAGATTTTACTTGATCGAAAGTGCCTTTGCCCTCTTGGTGGCATTTCTCATTAATGTCTCCGTTATTTCTGTAAGTGGAGCAATCTGCAATACACCAGGTCTCAATCCAGAAGATCAGGCTAGCTGTGAGGACTTAGACTTGAACAGAGCATCCTTTTTACTCAGAGTATGTGATTAACTCTTATGCACATGGTGTTCCAATCACTAATACATTGGGGTTTAGTAAAATTTGTCCCTTTCTTAACTTTTACTTTCAAATTAGTACCAACACATGTCGTCATTCAATTTTTACAGAATGTTCTAGGCAATTGGAGTTCGAAATTATTTGCAATTGCATTGTTGGCATCTGGTCAGAGTTCTACTATAACAGGAACATATGCTGGGCAGTATGTTATGCAGGTATGCTGAATGCTATATATTGTTCAATTTCTTTCTTCTTCAAAGGCCCATCCTGGGCTTAAGCATAGTTCTGATGGCTAAACTCTGAAGCTAGTTCCTAGTTGTGATCAGAAATCACTCTGTTTTTTAGGCTAAATAAAATGAAGATTTTTAGGAGAAAGAAAAACTCTATTTCTCAAATCTTGATTTATGGTTAGGTTACAGAGGTATTTATACACAAGAATAATGCTAAACTAGAAAAAAATACAATATAATAAATAAAAAAATCTCTAATTTAGAAAGTAATCTTCCAACAAATCAGTCTCTAATCATTTAGTCAACATTCTCCCTCAAGTTGGTACATAGATGTCACAAATTCCCAACTTATAGACTAACGTATGATAAATCCTGTTTCTAAGAGCTTTAGTTACATCAGCCTGCTACTCCTCAGATGTTATATAGAGTAACCTTAAGACACCATCAGTCACATTTTCTTTAGTGAAGTGCCAGCCAATCTCTATATATTTTGTTTGATCATGTTGTACAGGGTTCTGGACTATACTTATGGTAGCTTTGTTATCACAATATAAGGATAACTTATCATTTCCTGATAATTTTAGTTCTTCCATTATCTTCTTCACCCATATGATCTCACAAATACCTTGAGCCATGGTTCTGTACTCTACTTCAACGCTTGATCAAGCAACTACATTTTGCTTCTTACTTCTCCAAGTAACAAGGTTTCCTCCTACAAAAGTGCAATAACTTGAAGTAAATCTCTTATCATCTAGTGATCTAGCCCAATTTGCATCTGTGAAGGCTTTTACTCGAAGACGACCATTTTTAGAATAGTAGACCTTTTCCTAGAGCAAACTTTAGATACTTCAAAATGTGAAAGACCACATACATGTAAAGTTTACGTGGATCATGCATAAACTAACTTGCTAAGCTAACAGCGTATGCTATGTTTGGTTTAGTGTGTGAGAGATAAATCAGTCTTCTCATGAATTTCTAATATCTCCCCATATTAACGGAATCACTAATCCCAATTTACAGCTTATGATTAATTTCTATAGGAGATTTAGCTGGTTTACAACCCAACATACCGGTTTTCTTCAAGAAATCCAAGATATATTTCATTTGAGAAATAAAGATTCCCTTTTTTTATCTGGTAACTTCAATCCCAAGGAAATATTGTAATTTTCTTAGATCTTTGATCTCAAATTCTTGAGTTAGGAGTTCCTTTAAACAAGTCATCCCATCCTTGTCATCTCCTGTTACCACTATATCACCAACATATACAATGAGAAGAGTGATCTCACTCTTGTTATGTCTAATATATAGGGTATAATCAGCATTGCTCTGTTGATATCCAAAGAAGATCATATAGCTTTATTGAACCTCTCAAACTACACCCGAAGAGACTGCTTCAAGCCATACAAAGCTTCTTTCGATTTGCCTACCTTTCCTTGTGTCTTCTCTTCCTTAAATCCAAAGTGGAATCTCCATACACACCTTCTCCTCCAGGTCTCCATGAAGGAATGTGTTCTTTACATCAAACTGTTATAATTCCTAATCAAGGTTGGTTGTACATGATAACAAGATTCTGATTGTGTTCATCTTAGCTATTGGGGCAAATGTTTCCTGATAATCCACTCTACAAGTCTGAGTGAACCCTTTTGCTAACAATCTCGCTTTGTATCTTTCTATTGAACCATTTGCCTTGTGTTTCACAATAAACACTCATTCGTAGCTAACCAGTTTCTTCTACGGTGGAGAAAAAGCAAGCTCCTAGGTCTCATTCTTTGCCAAAGTTTTCATTTCCCCAATCATTGCTCCTTTCCACTTAGGATCCTTGATAGCTTCCTTCCAATCCTGTGAAATAGACATAGAAGAAATAGACAAGGCAAAGGCTCTATAGTTGGGTGATAAACAATCATGGGAAACAAAATTAGATATAGGGTGTTTGGTACAAGCCTTAACACCTTTTCTGTGGGAGATAGGTTTATCCAGGTCAAAAGATAACTTACTAAAGGAAGGGGATGACTCTTGACGAGAAGTAAGCTGCACGATGACTTCTTCTATCTTCTCTTCTTGAATATCTTCTTAAATCAAGCCTATCCAAATGCTCAATAGTCTCCTCTTGAACGGTATTCTTCTCTAGGGTAATGTCCTTAGGAGAGACGGAACTAGGTATCACCTCTTCCCTTTCCATACTTCCCCCCTGAAGAGGTGATTGGGTAAGGCTAAAGTAGGGTTCAGTTTCTCTAAAAGTGACATCCATATTGATAAAAAACTTCTGAGATTGAGGATGATAGCATTTATAACCTTTTTTGTATTGGAAAATACCTAATAAAGACATGCTGAAGAGCCCTTGGCCCTTGGATCTAGTTTCCTAACATTCCTAATATAAACAAAGCAAACACACCTAAACACCTTAGGAGGAATAGTGCAGGCAACTTTCCCTTGTAAAAGCTCTAAAGGATTCTTAAAGTTGAGGGTTTTGAGAGGTATTCTATTGATAAGATAAGTGGTTGTAAGGATGGCATCTCCTCAGAAAGGTTTTAAGAGATTCATAGTAAATATAAGGGATCTAGCAACTTCCAACAAATGTCTATTTTTACTTTTAACCACTCTATTTTGTGTACTAGTGTAAGGGCAACTAGTTTGATGGATAATCCCATGTGACTACAAATAAGCACTAAAACGATTATCCATGTATTCAATGCCATTATTGGTTCTCAAAATTTTCATTTTTGCATCAAATTGGTTACAAACAATCTTATGAAAAGATTGAAAACAAGAAAAAAACATCACTTTTGGCCTTAATCAAATACACCCATGTCATTAGTACAACAATCAATAAATGTGACAAACCAAGGACTACTAGATAAAGGCAATCTGAGTAGATCCCTAAACATCAAAATGGATAAGCATAAAAGGAATAGTACTTTTATTATTACTCAAAGGATAAGATTTTTTGGCATGTTTAGCATACTCACAAGAATCACAAATTAGATAATCAAATTGAATTCTTGAAAACAAATTAGGATATGTTTTTGCTAAGATAAAAAAAAAGATAGATGTCCTAACTATCTATGTTACTGTATTATTTCTTGGTTGACATCTTTAGTTCCTCCAAAAAAAAGCCTAATATGAAACAGTCTTAAGATATCCCTCTAACATGTATAAATCATCATGCAATCTACCATTGCCAATCGTCTTCCTTATTTAAAGGTCCCGAAACACACAATGATCAGGAAAAAACTCAACTTTACAATTTAAAACTTTAGTAATAAGGCTAGCAGATAAGAGATTAATAGAAAATTGAGGGATATGAAGAACGGAGGATAATTTAATGTTAAGAGTACAAACAACAGAGCATGTCCTAGATACAGAAATATCAGAGCCATTTGCTATTCTAACTGTCTCTAATTTTTTACAAGGGATATAGTTAAGGAGTTTTTTAGAAGAGCCTGTCATGTGTTTATTTGCACTAGAATCAATAATCTAAAGATTATTATCAAGGTTAGCGATAAGTCCAATACCTAACTGAACAAAATTGGATTTTGCACTTGAGGAAGAAGAATCCACATGAGACCAAAGTCGCTTGAGACAATGGATGTCATCGGAAGACAAATTCGGAGAGGAACTTGTTTCTAAGGATGGTTCTAATATTTCTATCAAATTTGCTTGAGGTCTAGAAGAATTGACACGCTTTCATCCACGACTTCTAGTGGGTCGACCATGCAACTTTCAACATGTCTCCTTAGTATGCTGTGGCCTTCCACAATATTGACAGTGCCGATTATCTTTATTCAAATTGTGAGAGTTAGGCTACTTATGAGGATTGTTAGCAGCTAAACCTGTCTTCTCGGTTGGTACAGTATTGAGCATGGCACTCCTTCGACTTTCTTCCTATTGAACATAGGAAAAAGCTTCCTCAAGAGTGGGAAAAGCTACCTTTCCAAGGACTTGAATCTTGATCTGATTATATTCATTATTCAACCCAACCAAAAAGTCAAAGACTTGCTCTTTTTTAGTTAACTTCTGAAATTTGATTGCATCTTCAGTAAAATCTACCCGAAAGTCTTGATAATAGTCAAGTTCCTGGCATAAGCCACTCGGTTCAAAAAAAAAAAATTATGAAATTATTGGTTCACCCTACTTTATACCATGCACTTTATTTTAAATTTAAAAAATTTGAGCATTATTCCCAACTCGGGATTGTGTGAGCCATTGCATTCCATATTTTTACTATAGTGTGAAGTAACAAATATGTTTCAGAAATTTGAGGCTACATAGAATTGATAAGCTAAGAAATAACTAGAGAGTTTTCGAAATCCCATTAGTTATAGGTAGCATCATTGGCTATTAGTTTCTTGATAACACTGGTAATATAGCCCTACATTTCTCTAGCTTTGATGAACAGTAAACAAGACCTTAACCATGTAAGATAATTAGTTTCATCAAGCTAATTTGCAAAGAGGGGTTATTAGAGTTGAGAACCACTCTTTTTCGTTTACCATTCTCAAAGAAAATCTCTAAAAAATGGAAAAATCATAGGTTGATGATGCAAAATAGGACTGTCAATTAGTAAGGTAGGCCGAAAAAAGGACGAGGTTGAGGAAGTTGATCAGAGGAGAGGATGCTAGTTCACATGCTGCCACACGCCAAAGTGTGAAGAATCTGGCGAAGTACAAAAGGGTGTGTGGTACACGCACTGGTCAAGCGGCCACCAGAGTTAGACCGAAGGCCAGTTTTGAGGTTCTGTCCTTGCTGGAGTGGGCGTTGAGGAAAAAAAAAAGGCCCTCAAGTTGGTTGGATATTATTTTTGGTGTTCTAGGGTTTTATGACCAAGCCAAAAACTAAAAAAGAAAAAAATTAGAGTTTTGACTCTGATACCATGAAGATTTTTAGGAGAAAGAAAAACTCTATTTCTCAAATTTAATTTACAGTTAGGTTATAAAGGTATTTATACATAAAAATAACGCTAAATTAGGAAAAAATACAATACAATAAATAAAAAATATTTAATTTCGAAAGTAATCTTCCGATAAATTAGTCTCAAATCATTCGGTCAACATAAAAAGTTGGCAGAATCAGAGGTATCACAATTAATGCATCCTGTCATAGGGATGAAGAATTTGAAATTCCATATCCTATTTATAATTCAGTTAATTGATTAAGTGGGGTGACAGCCTCAGAGATTTGTTGCCTTTCATTGGGTTCCTGAAGTTATCACTTTGAAGTTGTTACTTTTTGTCCACTAGATAGACAGTTGAACTCAGACTTTTAGTGGACACTCATACATTTAGTTTGTGAGCCTCTCTCTCTCTCTCTCTCTACTAATATCATCTGTGCATGAATATTTCAGGGATTCTTAGATTTACGGATGGAACCATGGCTCCGGAACTTGCTGACTAGATGTCTGGCTATTGTCCCCAGTTTGATTGTTGCCATTATTGGTGGTTCATCAGGGGCTGGAAAGCTAATCATCATAGCATCAGTAAGATAAAGTTCTGCCTGTTTCCATTTTTGCATGCATAAATTTTTGTTCTTACTAAGTCTATGTATCTTTTTGTTGTTGCAGATGATTTTATCATTTGAATTGCCATTTGCTCTTATTCCTCTTCTCAAGTTCACTAGTAGCAAGAACAAGATGGGACCATATGCCAACTCGGTCGTGGTAAAGTTTTGGATATTTTATTGCGAAGTTCCAAGAATACAGTTCTTTCCATCCTGCATCAAGTGTTTAATTTACAATTACCCTATTATGCATCAATAATAGGGCTAGCTAGAGAATAGGCTTTCGTCTTAATTTACAATCAGCTTTTTCTCATTGATCCTTAGTTTTGATATGTCCAAGATAATAAATGTAATCTTCTGTGCTATTACTTGCAGACTTCTGTGATCACTTGGATCATTGGATCTTTAATCATGGGGATAAATATGTACTACCTTGCAACAGGCTTCGTCCACTTGCTGCTTCATAGCAAATTGAAGCTTGTGTTTAAGGTGCTCTCCGGGATTGTGGGCTTTTCTGGTATGGCTGTATATTTGGCAGGCATATTATATTTGGTTTTCAAGAAAAATAAAGAGGCATCGAACCTTTTAGCATTAACGGAACAGGAAAACCGGCAACTGGCAGCTGATGATTCGACAAGTTCATCCATATGTCATCTTCCTAGGGAAGATATTGCGATCATGCAGTTGCCTCAGAGTCACCAAACTGATAAGGATTGACTATTATCTTGATAGTGATTACAGATATAATTAGACTTTAGCTCTATTACTAAATACCCTTGTGTTAGACCGACCACGATGTAATAATATCAATAATGGGCACTAAATCTTCCTTGTTTCTTATCTTTTGCTTCATCATTTGCTTAAATCTGTACGTATAGTGTGTTGTGCGACGATCTTCTGTCTTCTGCTGCGGCTTTTCTTGCAAATCAAAATAATAATTTGTCATTTATTCATGTATATATAAAGCTAAGATCCTAAACATAGTCCAGCATATTGCAAACGTTGATGTTTATTGCGCCTTTGTCAAATAATTTTTCTGATGGGCATTCTTGAGATATTTTGACAAAGGTTTATTGTGCCTTTGTCAACTTTGTGGGCTTATTTGGTTTCAATCTAGTCCAATTCTTGAAATTTAATTCCTAAAATAAATTCCTACAAATGTGATTATGACTTGGTAGTTTATAGTGGGGAGAGGGAGAGGGAGAGGGGAAGAGAGAATGGTATTTATAAAAGGAAAAAGTCATAATTTTATTAAAAAAATAAAATATATAATAATAATTGGAATTCTACTAAATAATGAGCTAATATAGATTTTAAATAATAGGATTACTCGTGGTATTAGAATCCTAGCTTTTTTTTATTACCAAATGGCAAAATCAGATTTAAAAAAAAAAAATTAGAATCCTAATTCTAGTAAACCAAATAAGGTCTTTTGTAATTAGGGCCCATTTTATTTATCGTTTTTTTTTTTTGTTCAGCATTCATTTGTTAACTATTTGAATATGTATATTTGATTAAAATAAAATCTCAAAAAGATGAAAATAAAAATATCTATATATCTTTCTTGCAAAATTAGATACCTGATATATATTGAAATTTTTAAATTTATTTAATCATTACTTTATTTATTTTTACAAAGATGCTAACTAATATCTCTTTTTCAATGCACAATATATATATATATTTAAAATTTTCTCTTAAAATTACATAGATTTTTACTTTTTATTTTTCGATAACTATTTTTATTATAATTATGAAGATAAAATATAAAAAAGGATAATTTTTTAAAAGTTAAATTTCAAATCAAATGTAGATAAGATAAAAAAAAAAAAAAAAAAAAGATAATTCAAATAAGCCTTGAATATGTTCATAAAATTTAGAAAAATAAAAGTTAAGAGAGTAGCCTTTTATGCGGGTTTGAATTCCCATAATTATGTTGTAAAGAAAAAGCTCTTCAAATGAATAACAAAAGCATGCTTACAAATTGGTTGGATAGTAGCCAAGTTCTTGCAGCCTCCAAACTTTTAGTAGCAAACAATTCTTTATATATATATATATATATTCCCTCTCAAATTAAACATATTAAACGGTAAAATGTTTTGAAGATATTGTGTTTTTTTTTTTTTTTTTACTTGGTTAGTAATTTACTTTAAATGGGGACGAGCTCCCTATGTGCCAACTGCCATGCCATGTGATAGGTAGCAAGCTTCTCGCCATCTGAAATAAAATCTGCTTTTGACTCCTTAAATAAATGTAGTCTCGAAGAAATAAAGTGTTAGTCAGACACCGGTTTTTGCAGCCTTGATGTGTAAAATTAAATTTAAAAAATAATAATAATAATAAAATCAAATCTCAGGTAACATTTTAATATATCATAGCAGAGAGAGAAAGTGTACGGTGCGTGATGGTTTCTGAGCAGAGAAAGAGAAAGGGAACATAGGATTCCCTGTTTGGGCTTAGGCCTAGTTTCTTTTCATCGATAAAGGTCGTGTCTTTTATTTCCTTTTAAAGGGCTTGGGCTATCAGGGACCATTTATGCGGTTCTTTTTTTTTTTTTCCTGGTGATCAAAGGTAAATTTATAAACATATTCTATGTATTAAGTAAAGTTGTAACCCGATAAATAGAGTTATGGATCTCCTTCTTATCTTTATAGTTTACAGCATGGTTAAGAAGAGGAAGAATGAAACTAAAATTTGGGATGATTGCAAATGGGTGATCCATTCCACTTCTAAGGTAATAATGAGTCGAAAGTAGGATTGTGATGGTTAAACAATCACCTGCTGGACGACTTTGAATTTTGATTAGTCTTGTAAAGTCGAATTAGAAAAATCTTAACCATTGACTCAACTCAACGTCTACCTATGTGATTGTATATTATATAGTTAATGAAGGTTTTAAAGCCTCTTATTAAATTGTCAACTGAAAAATTTTTACACGTCTTCAATTTTTATGTGCTTTTTTTTAAAAAAAAAAAAAAATTATTGAGTATAACATATTTAGTAATTCTAAACTTTCGAGGTAAGGTTTAGAATTTAATGAATATCATATTTCACAACTCTAAAGTCTAGACTTCATATATGAAATTGAGAAAAAGATGAAAATTCAGATGATTATTTACATTATCATCCCTAAACACTAGAGAAAATGGCAGGTTTGTGTTATTAATTATACGTCGTAAACGAAGTGGGTGAGGACCGGTCTTGGCCACTCTTCTCCCAACTTCTCATTTTACTGTCACCTTCATGTATATTATTTCTTCATAAAGAATTGGAAGGTTACAAAATTTTTTAGATCAATTTGGATGTATATTTCTAGGTTCTTTTTTTTTGCGAAAATTGCATTAAAATATATAGGTAATGTAAATTTATAATAGTTTATAAACATTAGCAGTAACATTCAAACATAAAAAAAATTTAAATATGGCTTTTTGGAAATTATGTAACTATCATAAACTTATATTTTAGAGTTAAACTTTAATATTGAGCATCATAGCTATTATACACCAATAGATTTGATAAATTTATGACATATCCCAATAGAAAAGCTATTTTAAATAATTCTAAATATTTAAGTTTATAGGAAGATTGAAAGATGATAACATATAAAAGAAGTGATGATATATTGTGTATATTGATTGATTGCATAATATAATAGAATAGAATTTGATATAATATATTTGGATACTTCTCCAAAATTATTAGTTCATCAAAGCAGTCAAAGTGGAAGAGTGCCTTGAAAATTATTATAGTGATTGTTTGGAACCCTAGCCTCATAATAGTGATTCTTTCTTGAATGTAACAAACTAATTTGCTCCCACCCACATGCCGTATGCGTCCCTTCCCTTATAATAACAAGAGGTGTGGTTGGTTCCCTGGTGAAAGATCTTCGAAAGTGTAAAATCAAATTAACTATAAATCTCCTATGGTCGGTCTTCTCTTCACTTTACCACCGATTAGGCCGTACCCACGAAAAGAAAAATGTGTTGGTCACCGGAATTTGTCTTTAGCTTCCATGTCAAATGTTGAATCCATAGTATGTACTGGATTTCCTCTCGTGTAGTATTTTTACGTTTATAAAAGATTGTGTGCAGATATTTTTCTTATTATATATGTATAGATCTACATATAAAAATAATACAAAACTAGAGTGGAATATATAAATAATAAACAAGCCATTTAAATTCGATTTTTACTCTTTTCTACAGTTTTATGCTTTGGACATAGTGAATGTATATTTGATTAACTCTGCTTTGCTTATAAAACATACAATTTAATATTCAGCACTTCAAACTCAATACTCTTTATTTGTCATGGAATTGGTTTGTTACAAGTGTGTTTTATTCTCTTAAAAGAACACGTTGTGATTGGCATTGACTCAAATTGAGCTATGATTGCTTGGCTTGGATTTATGATATGTGGTATGAGAACCGTTTGTTATTTATATTGGTTGGTCAAACCAAATTAGACTAATAAACAACTCTAATTTTAAATAAAATTTGATATACGCTACACGGTATTTCACATTGTTAAAGGCATCACTTCCACGTAGTGGTGCATATAGAGTTCGACAGTGACCGAACTCTACCATATACAAATTAAGTGACCTAAAAGTTATCATGTATATGATGGAGTCGCAAATCACTCTACAATTTTGAGCTAGCTCATTTGACTCCCAAGCGGGTTTTAAACGTTTACGGCTTATTTGTTGATTTTTTCAATACGAGCAAATTACTGGGAATTTATGTGTGAACGAAGAATCCCTAACTCAAATCAAGAGAGGTTATAGTCTAATGTAAATACTAAAAGACTGGATATATTTGTCCATGTGTAGCATATAGTTGATAACTTACTTGATTTTGTTTATGTGTGCACATAGCATCGAGAGATATTCCTCTTAATGAGTCGCAATATGTGCACACCTCTTAACAAATTGTTTTTCCTAGAAAAATATAAAAGAAGCATGGGACAAGCTCATTCTATGTGAAGAAAGCTACCTTATTTAAGGCTATGGTGTAATACTCATAATCATAATAGCAAAAATGTATTGCTTGAGTTGTAAAGCTATAATTTTACCTATAGAATTCTAGAAAAAAATAATCATAATAGCAAAAATATTTTAGCAACTACTTATTTTATTACTTGATAGGAGATTCCAATACTCTATAGTTATAAATAGCTATAGAATGTTGAGCTCTATAGTTATTGTTAGAAAGTACAATAATTATATATGATATGATACAATAATACTTAGTTAGAATCTTATAAATTTTAATTCACAAAGCTACTATCATATGTTGTATGCATAAATAAAATGATAATTTTTAAAGTCTTTTTATCAAGATAGGATTAACCTAGCTATCAATTTGTGTAATTGGATAGAATTTGGCTAGTAGATAGGAATGGGTAGTAATTAAAACATTTAGACTCCGGACTATAATATATATACAATTATTTAACACGTTAGGTTCCTTCTTAGTTCTTATCTAGGGCTTCCCTACACCTTATCGTAAAATAGATGCATATGCATTTGTATGTGTATAATAAGAATAAAATGCTTTGATTATAATGATAAGATATATATAAATCTCTAATTTCAAAACATGTAAATGATTTCACCCGGAAATGTAAAAAGGTATATGATAAGATATATATAAATCTCTAATTTCAAAACATGTAAATGATTTCACCCGGAAATGTAAAAAGGTATATAGAAAAACATATCCCCTTGCATAAGATTGTTTTGATAGGTTTTTTTAAATTAGTATTTTTTTCCGATTATAATATATATATATATATATATATATATATATATATATATATATATATATTACTGTTTTAAATTAAGCTTACATTTCTTTAATAATTAAGTGCATAAAGACAACAAAAACCATTAATGTTTACAAACAATAAAGTCAACAATAACAGCAATATTAAAACCACTAATAGTAGTGGTTATCGCTTATAGTTATAAATAAATATTTAAAAAACCACCATAGCAATATTTAATAAATATATAAATATAAAAAGTATACTGCTAATATTATTTTCATAAACAGAAATACAATATGATAAATTCTCAGTAAAAGAAACATAACAAAGCTAGAAACATTATCACAATTCCTCCGAAATCAAATGTAAACTACAAATTCGAGACATATGTATCGAGCTATATACTTCTAGAGAAATTTTAAACTATAAAATGATTTAATAAACATTAATATGGATGCAGTGCTTTCAGTTTCATGACTATAAATTCATAGGTGATAATAAGTTGTTATTACTAATTACACAACTATGGCTGCATAAGTATAAGAGTATATGTAGAGGCGCACACACACATATAGCAACAGTAACAATAATAACATTAATAGGTTATTAGTAACAACAGTAAATGACCATATCAACATTCATAAGCAATAACAATAGTCAGTAATTATAATTATAATTATAATCGGAGAATTGGCACATACCATGATAATATTCAATAGATGCAAAACATATAATGCTAATAATATTTTCATGGATGGCAATAGAATATAAGAATTCTCGATATAAAACTAGTAAAATTAAAAATCTTATTTAGAATATCTAATAAGGAACAATTACAAAATTACAAACTCGAAAGGTAAATATACTATATAACATGTTAATAGGAATAACACTATTACAAGATATAATATTGTTCATAAAAATGTAGTACAAAACTTTATATTCGATATCTCAAAACAATTTATGGGAACAATTTCATACTTATACTTGAATAAATATGGTATACGGATATATATATTGATAGCAAATGTAACACATGTAAGGACTTAACTCACCCTTATAGTAAATACTAGGGTTCTATTTGATTTCAAGAATAATTAAATCCTATAAACTTAAGTAAAGAAATCAAACCAGTAGACCTTTATCACTACCAATTCAACAAATATAACTAATAAGTATAATCCATCGAAAGACATAAGTCATATAATACTACTTATTACATACATATAAATAATATCTCATGTGTAATCTATAACTATATTTTTATTTTCGGCATTGCAACATCTCGGATGTTTATATAATTATATATTTTGGTATACAATGACATACATAGCAAGTGTGTTTTTAGTGTATATAGACAAATTACATATATAATAGCTTTGAAAATATGTGTATGTGTATTCATGTATGTATGTATATAAGGATTTGAATGAAAGTTATACTTATATGTTTATACTTGGTGTTATAGTATTTTAGAAAATTATGTAATTTATATATATATATATGTGCATATACATGCTAGGAAAAGCTTTTATATATACATATGATAATAAATCTATGCATATCCGGGTTGTATTTAAGAGTAGGTGTATAAGCAAATGAACACTAGTAATTAAAAGCATACTTTGAAGTTATAAAAATAACTTTCTTTTATATCTTAGTAATAGTAATCGTATTAATGATGATATAACATCCATATGAGTAAAAAAAAAAAAAAGGAACTCATATAAAGTACTGAGATCCTAAGGTGATGAGAATTCTGGCATAGACACAAAACCTTAAGAAATCTTTTTTAAAAATGAACCATTGAAGATGTTCTCAAAAATTCACTAAAAGCAATCACTTTAAGAACACCCTCCATCATTATAATGGAAAATTTTGGAATTTGCATAAATGATTTCTCCTTAGGAGTCAAGATTCCTTATATAGTTAAAGCTTTAGCCCAATTTTGAAAGCTCTCAATTGAGTAAAGTCATTAAGCACAAATTTCATAATTGAAACGCCCAATAGGAAATGTCAGCATAAATGGTCAACACATAAGCAATCTTAACAATCTTTTCTCCTTAACAACTAGATGGTAAATGGCTAGCTTCGAAAATTGAAATTTGCAATTTAAGTGTTTTATTTTGACAAACTCATATGTTCAAACTTAATTCAGTTACACTTAACTTTTGTTAAGTAACAAATATAAAATTTATACCTTATTTATAAGTTTAAATTTTTATATTGGATGGTTGTGATATTAATCATAACATGATATCAAAGCAGGAGGTCTTACTTTTGAACTCCTATGCAAGATGATTGTAATGTTAATCATAACAAATTCAAGGTCTTAAATAAATTTAATTTAAACTAATATATTTTCACAATGAAAAACAAGATTGATCGGTCCAAACTTAAGCTTGTCATGTATCCCATGAAGTTGATTAAGCCAACATACAAACACATTGCATTTGAGAAAAGTAAATTGTTGCATTGGTAAGGTTTTTGCGAATGTTTATCCAAATCTTTATCTAAAAGAATAAATAATTTCAATGATTCTAGAACCAACTAATTCTGATTTTTTTTTTTTGAAATTTTAGATGCATAAGTTAAAAAGATTTGCATGCGGTTTTAGTGAAAATAATTTTTAAAATGGCTAACCCAACTTTTGCTCTATTTGCCCTTATATGAATATCTATGGGTAGAATAAGGTTTAATTATGATGACATAAGATGCTTGTTCATGGCTTGTTTTACTTTTTTTGGCTAATAAATGGTGTAACTATACATCTTCGAAGGTTTGGTTGTTTAAATAATGGAAAAATTCAAAATT
The DNA here is from genome assembly GCA_037954665.1 of Laguncularia racemosa. Classification (NCBI taxonomy): domain Eukaryota; kingdom Viridiplantae; phylum Streptophyta; class Magnoliopsida; order Myrtales; family Combretaceae; genus Laguncularia; species Laguncularia racemosa. The sequence goes on along the minus strand of JBBMOL010000002.1, from coordinate 6,998,908 downwards.
GTAGCTATAAGTAAAGTTTTTTCCTGAAGAATGGGCTTTAATATAGACATGCATGAGCTGTTCTAATTCTCTAATTATTTTTTTAATCTTTTTTAAATGACAAGTGTTCCTAGAAAGTGTAAGAGCACATGAAAGAAGAGAGTATATCAAATACTTTTGAGGGTGGAATGTAATGCCATTTTATGAGATCCCATATATAATTAATAGAGAAGAGAGTCCTATTTTGGATGAACATACACATGTATAAATCATTTACTACTTTCCCATTATCTTCTTGAGTGAATTAAATATGTGAAGGAATCCATAAACAGCACCAAGGAAACGTTTGGAGGAGAAAAAAAAAAACAAGAAGAAGAAGTTATATTTATGAAGGTTTAATTAGCATGAAATGGCCAAGTAATACAAATTTGAAGTTGGGAGATCTAAGTAATACAACAAAAAGTACATAACCTTTTAATTTCCATGGAAAAGCAGTATGTATGGGAAAGAAGAAAATAAGGGAAAGGTCGTAAGCAAACCATAATGTAAAGATTAATTAAAAAGGAAAAAAAAAAGTAAAGGAGCAAGAGCGAGATAAAAGAGAAATAATACCAGGTGAATGAAAGAACAAATAAAGATTAGGCATTCTACATTTAAACCTAACTTTCAAACTACTAACAATAACTATCATAAGTTGTTCATGACCCACATACCCTACCTTATACTAAGAGTAGGCATCCCATGACTAAGATAATCAACAACAATCAATGCCTACCAAACACGACATCGGTCAATCCAATTTATTTCCAATTTCAATAAACATGTGCAAATATGTGTAAACAAATCATATTCACAACGCAAGCAACAAAACAACAGAAGACGTTGATTAATCACCTAAAAATGCAATAAGCCTCATACTCATATCCCATTCACCTATGCTTATTTACACATTTAACCGAGAGTTTAGATAAGAACTAGAGAGTTGGTAGATTAAACCTCCATAGAGGATTTAAATTGTGAAAACTACCTATTTTGACCTATAGAATTATAGTTTGGTTAACCAAACTAATTTGAAGGGAAAACATGGGTTTTAATGAGTGTAAACTATCGAACTTCTCTAGATTAAAGTCTTCATACAATTTTTTCCGATTCTCTCAATTGAACTACGTTACAATCAATCAAAACTAGGTTTTTCAAATTTTCTTCTTTGACTTCTTAAGCTCAAATCCATCTTATTTGATTCCTTATCTTATTATTTGTCTTAGCGTATGATTTTTATTTATATTTAATCCTTATTAACCATATTTCTTGCCCATATGTTTCATTTAAGCTATTAAAACATCTAATCCACTAAAAATCCTTTCTTTTACTTATCATTATCCATCCACATTCAAGAACTTATGATAACTATCTAAATCCATTTTACAACTTAGACTACATCATGTTTAATGTTATTCCTAAGTTAAGTATCTTATAACCTTCAATTGCTTAAATAAAATGATCATAGATCAAATTAAATTAAAGGAGGATCGAGAACAAGAACATACAGTTAATAAAAAGATAAGAAGAGAGGAGAGAGCTACGAATGCACTACACCAACTTTAACAAGCTTTCCTTTTCCAAACTCTATCTTAGATTGCAGTAAGATTAGAGTTCCCAAAATAGAAACCCTTCCTAGATTTTTTTTTTCTTCAAATTAGGGATGCCTTAGTGCGTTTTAGTAGCATTGACCAAAATGTTATTGGTTCTATTTTATTTCTTAGGTTGTTACGTGAATCTTACCGAAATTATATTGAGAAACTATTGCTCTAATATCATGATAAAATTAGTTCCAATCATTTAGCTTATAAGCTTTAGCTTGTTGATTTGGTGTAGCTTTCTATTTATTATTTCACATAGGCTTAAGTCTTCAGAATTTTTTAAATCTTTGTATTTCTTGTCAATGAAGTTCTTAACCTTTGTGAATGTACATTTAAGTCCACAAAGTTTTGAAAATGCATAGTGTGAATTATCAAAATGGTGATTTTTTTTTTCATGTTTTTGTCATTTTAGTACTCTAGATCAACTATTTCTACCCATTTATGGAGAAATTGCTTTTAGGGATTTAAATGAGAATGCAAGGGAAGGAGAGAGAACGAAAGGAAGGGTTAGGGGAGGAGAAGATAGAGCGGTAATGTGTAAAATGAGTATTCTTTGAAAATATTTGGGTAAATTGTAAGTATATTTTCTTATAATTCCTATATATATACCAACCTCATTATTTTTTAATTAGTGCTTCTTGATTTCCCTACATGGTCGATTTGCCTTTAAAAAAATAATGAAACAATGCTTTCAGTATTCTTTTAATTATTTTGTCTTTAAGTTCAAAGGTGAAGGATTTAAGCACAAATGTAGTAAATTTAATAGATATATTTATAATTTATCCAAAATATGAATATAATTATATAAGGAAGAAGAGAAGAAGGGAGGCGTAGGTGATTAATACAGCAAAGAAGAAGTTGATTATTCTTTTCAAAGTTGAATACTCAATCTTAAAAATAATACAAGTTTTTTGTGTATTATTATTATTAAATACTTGTTATCATTTTTCAAAAGTGTATATATATATGTATGTATGTATGACAATTATGGATCTTCTTTTTAAGGTACTAAACTATTAAGGAATCCGTTATCAAGTATCTCCGAAACACTTCCTAAGTAGCCATAATCACTTTTAATTTGTTAAGTTAATTACACATTTGACGGATAAGTAAGAGCATAAGAAGTTGGAAAATTTCATCGTTTTAGCGTTTAACAAGTGTTGAAGCTTCCACAAATATTCGCCTACCATAAATTAGATATCATTAAAGGATATTTTTTAAGGTACTTGTCAAAAACTAAGAAACAAAATATTTGACGGTTTTTCAGATTTGATTATAATCTTGACAACAATAATATTTAAAAATATGAAAGATTTCTTTATCGGTAGGTAGGTATCGATCAGCTAACATTTCCTTGTAAATCTTGGTACAACGGCAGCACACATGGCTGAGAACCCTTGGGGGGCTAATATTTCCTGCATTATCACCCTCAATTAATCATGATACTTTTCAAAGTCTACACATATAGCGATCAAATAACTCGACAAAGCCTCCATCACGCAGCATTATTTGGAAAAAGAAATGATGGCATATCCCCACTACTGGTGCAATAATGCAGTGCAACCTGATAATATTATTTTTCGACGTAGAATCTTATCCACCAAAGCGTACCTCGACAAGATCCACTTTGGACACCGGAGAAAATGACATTTCCACGCTCTCTCTTTGCAAAATCTAGGAGCAGTACCAAATTGAATTGCAGATAGATGGTATCAGAACAAAAATGAGAAAGAACATCCATCTTCTTGTGGTCTCCACATGCTTTTCATCGCGGTATTGCCATCTGGTGATAGTAATCCTTGTACCTACCAATCAGTCTATAATGAAATGACCAACAGGACGTTTTCCTCCTGAAAATGACTTTCAAAGGTACAAAATGGTCATCTAATTTCCACCCCCCCCTTTTTTTAACCACACCAAAAAGGAGAAGAAAAAAAATTATTTTTTGTTTTGAATATTTTTATCTTACTTTTTTTTTTTTTAATTCCTTCATCTTTTATCCATTTTTTAAGTCATTCCACTTCTTAAAATTTATTTAAGTCATCCACATTTTTAAGACAGACAAAAAAAGGTTCCTTCATTAAATTTAATGATTCCATTTCATGCTAGTAAAGTAGACAAGTATTCTGTTAATGAAAACAATCCACGGGGAAATGTTTCAATGGAATCATTAATGGTTATCACGGAGCGATTTCTTCATGAATTGTTAAGTATGGTAAGATCATATCAAGAGCCTTAGGTTGCTTGAGGATAGCATTAATCTTCGAAGTCACATATTCAAATTAGCTTAGCAGACTTTAAGGACCTTGACTATCTAAGCTTTATAATCCAAAGCTTGCTAAATCAGAGTACCGAAAATCTCGAAGTGAAAATAGAAAAAAGATTGAGGAAAAATCCGAAAAAAATGACATAGGAGTTGGTCTCCAAAACAAAGATAATCATTGAACGAGGAATATGAAAACCATGTAAAGGATCAACTGACCCAAGGAATCAGTCAACCAACCGAATTGGGAATGATTGAGAGATCTTAAATCCTTGTAGAGCGCATGGAGGAAAAACAAGACGAAAACTTAGATATTTTTGCATTGTTCAAAGTGAAGTAAACTGATCAGTGTTGAGAGTAAGTGGGAGCAAACTTACTATTGACACCTCCATGGCTTTGTGTGTTGCATGTGCTTTTAAATTAGTACTATTAAGCATGAACTAGATTAGATCTAAACTAGACATTGTATTGATAGTATGTTGATAAACAGTTGTAATTAATTACTTTAGCGCCGAGTTAGGGCGTAAAAAAACGACAATTTCATCCAGCATTTGTTCATAATGTGAGCGGGGTGGGTCAAGAGTTCATGATGTTTATCGAGTGCTATGTGGGGGTGGGGAAGGTGGGCTATGCCTATGTATTAGCTATGAGGATAAGGGTAACAAGTAGTCGTCAAATGCTTAACAGGATGTCAACGTGAAGTGGTCTCAGACAATGCCTGTTAATGGTTGATCCATAATTAATGATCAATTCAAGAACCAGGTATCAAGTTGGTACAGTAATGACCTAAAAGCTAGAGCATGAGCATACTGGATCTATCTCATCCATTGGCTAACCTAGGAAAACCAGTCGAACCCGCTAGGTATGTTGAGACTCGATTCTAAGCATGTTCAATTGACTTGCCAAATCGTAGCTTTAATTTTTTTTTTTTACTTTTTAAATAAATTTAATTATTAAAAAAATACTTAAATTTAAAATTAAATTTTAAAAATTCCAAAAATTATGTAGATTTTAGCTTAGTTTCTATATAAGTAAAAACAGATTTTCATTTAGTTATATAAGAATTCACTAAAATATACTTATAATATTAGTAATGTGGAATAAAAATTTAGAAAAGAAGATCTAAAGATAAAATTAGTTTTATTTTTTCAATACTAGTTAAGTTTATATTATTTAAATAAATGTTTTATTTTCAATTTTATTTAACTTTTGAACCGGTCTTGATTTGCCAAGGTTCATTGGTTAATGGCCACAAACTATCAAGGCCCGTGCGGCCAGTTGATTCTTAAACTGATTCATAATTAGTTTAATGGGTTGATCATGTTTCATCAACCGACGCGTCAACTCCAAATTGATTTTCAATTACTTAAGTGTAGTTCAAGCTATTTCATAGAAAAAGTACACAATATTAGGGTCAAGATGCAAAGTTTTTTCACTTGAAAAAGTGAAATTGAAAATTAATATATTTGTTACCTTTTTTATATTAGTTTCAACATTCTTATGCTGACTCGTAAGGACAGGTGATTATTGCTGTAGTCTAATGGAGAGTTTTCAAAAATGGTAAAAAAAAAAAGAAAAGAAAAACATAAGTCCCACCTTATTTAAAAATATGGTAAAAGAAAGAAAAACGCAAACAAACAGAGTATTCCACCCCGTATGGACCACCAAGCTAGATACCGGAATGGTTTGGAATCAACCCGAACCCATCGGTTCATAAGTTAGGCCCAGGATGAATCCGCTGTTCACAGCCCCCTTTTTTTTTTTCTTTCTTTTTCTTATTTGTCTGTAATTTTTTGGTGGGCTCTTTTTTTATTTTTTTCCTTTCTAAATTTTATTCATATAAAAAATTAATCTACCATTTTTTTCAATAATAAATAGTGTTTGCTTCATTAATTGTCAGCAAACTCCATATATCGAGGACTAACTCCAAATTTTATTGATTAATTAAAAATATTATAGAAAAAGAGAAAGACATTTGACCTTATTTCTTATACATGATTCTTAGACTCAAGAAGTAAATAACAAAAATAAATAAGGGAGTATTACTTCTTTGCAAATTATCTCTAACCAACTATAAAAAATAAATAAAATAGTACTATTACCCTTACAAATTAATTTTGCTTACACTACAGTTGCATAATGAAAATAGATATTATTCAACCTCGTTGCATCTTGTGCAAGCTTAAGAGTTGAGCCAACGAAGCTTCCCCTAACAAGAAAAGGTCGCTGAAGTATTCATTTTCTTCACTAAACATTCCATACGACTCTTATATTCTACTTCTTACCTTCGACCAATCTTCTACATAAGCTAACGTCTCAACATTAATGGGTAACAATCTCAATTGTCGTTGTATTAAGATAAGACCCGTTATGCTAAAAGCTTGTTCAATAGCTACTGTTGATGCAAGAGCAACAAAAACTTAGTGAACCATTCGAGAGAGAATTGGATAAGTCTTCCTATATTTCCTCCACCAGTCCAAGATGTTGAAGTTCATAATACTACTATCACCAAATTCAAAGTTCGTGTTGAAATAGTGGTGAAGTTCGGTAAACTTACTTGAACCGATATAGTGCTGCTTCAACCTTTGTGCCATCATTTGTTGCGTGAGGAGGGCATGACCATATATGGTACCATTGTGAGTCGAAGGATAGTGAGGGAGTAGTGGGAGCTTGGCCACTATATATAGTAAAAAAGTTGGAAAATAAGTCTTTTATTACTTGATTCACTCGTCGTAATTCTTATGTTGCATCAACAATATAGGTGTCTTATGTCTCGAAAAATGTGTCAACAATTTGATGACACGTATTAAGATATCCTAAAATTATGTCTTTCTTACAATGCAAATCTAAAATAAAAACAATAAAATAAATTGTAGGAATTTGTCTATAATAGAGCAATCACTTTGTATCAATTTTATTAACAGCTACTTAAAGAAATAAGTCATTTCAAACTTCAAGCAACACTAAGAGTATGTTTACGACATTCATTAGGAAAAAGTTAATACTAACTTAGTATACTTAAGAAAATATTAAAGTAAACTTATGAAAAACATTAAGCACACTTAGCATTTTAGTGCATACATCCCTAACGCTAAGGTACAATAAAATGTTTGAGACGTTCATTATAACAAAAGAACATAATGCACCTTTATAGGGAATTGTACTTTGCAAAAGTCAATAAGTAGAATTCCACTTATGCTAAACATCTTTTCTAGATTTTTTTTGTTGCATTCTTATCAATACAAAACTTTCTCTATACCTTATTTATAGATGGGTAGTCAATTAAATAGTAAACTACTTTGTCTTATAGGAAACATCTTAAAATCTAAATAATTCAGACCATCTCTAACGCAAAGATTTAAAATATGATAGGTACATCGTATGTGAAAAAAGTCCCACTTAGCATAGGTTAACATAACGCTTTAAGTTCATCAATGGATGCAATGTTTGTAATTGCATTGTCAAAACCAATTGAAAATATACTTTTCGTCAGTAAGTATTTCACCTCAAATAATACTTATTATATGGAAAATATTATGCCGTATGGCATTCGTTAAAAATCCTAAGAGCTATTAGTCTTTTCTATATTTGCCATGCATCATCTATCTAATTATATGTAATTCACATATAAGAAACATTCTGTCATGGATCGATCCATATATCCATACAAATAAAAACTTGCATATCAAAAGAATTAAATATAACAACTAATTCATGCTTACCGGTGTGATATTGTTGCTCAATAGTTTGTTGCATCATTTTTGACTCGTACCTTTATGAGTTTTGACTCAAAGCTTCCCATTCGTATTACAAGCAGCGAATGGAAGATGCATGACTCCATAATAAGTGACATTTGGTTAAGTATTCTACTAAGGCAATTTTTTGCCTCTCAGTAGAATATTGAAATAAGCTTGATGACTATAAACTAGCTGATTGGGATATTTGTTGTTGTGACTTATCTATGCCAATCTCTGTTGGGTATGTCAATCGCATGTGTCTGTTCAAGGTCTCATAGCCCTCCTCCTTTTTCAATGCATAACTTGACTAACAATAATTATAATAGGCACGGATATTCTCATATTTCCTTGTAATTTTATGAAAATATTTAGTAAAAATGTCATATCTAAACGGTATAAGTAGCTTACTTGTGCAGTCGGCTTTGTCATGTATGTGACCTGATACTTATTTCTCTAGCACTTTCCAAACATTGTCTTCATCTTCTTCTTCCTCCTCCTCCCCGTCGCCCTCTTGTGGCAATGGTTCACCTTGTTCACCGGGAGTTATGTGCTCAAATCTTGGAGGTGGCATCATTAAATCCTCCAAACACTCAGTGAAGTCATGGAGATCGTAATTTTTCTCATCAAAAAAATTGCTCAAGTTCACATTAAACAGATTTTCCCTTATCATCTTTTCTGAAATCCCCCTTCTTACTAGAAGATGAACCACAGAAAAAACTTGCTATTTTTTCGGTTAATATAAAAAGAAAATACTAATATGGAAAAATTGTAATTTAATAATCTGGTTATTGGAAAAAAAATATTTGATGGAAAACAATTAAATATAGGCAATAAAAATAATTTAGATAATAAAATCACTCACAAACTAAATAAATTAAAAAAAATCTAAAAGCACAAAAAGGAGTTAAGTGAAGAGTTGAGCATATGAGAGCACATAAATGAAGTGAATGTATAAAAGGACGATTATATTTTATTTTATTTTTGCATAGAGAACTGAATGTATGCATAAGTAAAATATATACAACTTTCTCGCAGATGTTAAAATATTCTTGAACGTTCAAAATTTTCTCCTGCCTCACAACATTCAAATTTTTTTTTTTTCATACATAACGTTATCAAATGCTACAAACGTACTACTTATAAATTTCTAGACACACCCTGCATTTCGTTTTCTAAGGACTATAGAATTTAAATTTCAAAAAATTTCTTGTGTACATTTATTTAAGGTTGCGATCATATTTTTTGCTTCTTCCTCCTTGCATTGAAAACAACAACTCTATTTTGCAAGCCTTGTCTACCCTACAATCCTACTTTGCTTTTTTGTATTGTTATCTTTTTTTTCTTTTTTTGTCAAGCTGCTTTTGACTTTTTCTTTTTTGTTTTTTTAAGGACGATTGACCCACTGATTTGAATCGAGCTGAGCCGGTGAATCATTGAATTGGCAATTCACCCGATTCACAACCTAACCTTCATCTGCCAATTTAAACCAACCGAGTTTACGATTTGACCTGACTCATTCTTATGTTTATGTCAAGCCTCATGTTATGATATTGAGGACAAGGAAGTAGCTCATGAGGGGGAATGGATACATATCTTTCTCTTGTTTGTTTGTTTTTCTTCTTAGCTTGCTATGATTTAAGTTTAATGACTTCAACTCCAACAATCAAGAAGTTCTAGCCTTTTTTTATAAAATTTTAAAGTATTTACTTTTTTAATTTAAAAAATATATAAAATAAGTTCTACATTATTAAAATAGAAAAACTTTCTTTTAATGAATATAAATATATATATATACGTGCTTATTTAATTTTTATATTGTTAATAACATTATATATGTTGTGAAAGAAAACAATTCTTTTCAGTTTCATATAAAAATAATTTAATTTTTTACTATAATTTAATTTTGTATTTTATTTTATTTATATTTTTTATTTTTCTTTTTTCATTCTTGTATAAGCAAGGGTCATAGAGCACTATAGGTCCTACTAGGAGTCTTGGACTCATCACACTAGCTGGGTCCAAATCTTGAACTCGGCATGATGAGTTGGTATCCAACTTGCCCATGTTCATGTCCAAGTGGCAAAATGATATGAAAAGAAGATAAAAACTAGTTTTTGATTTAATAATTTATTATTAGAAAGGAAAGAAAAGATAGCATTGATAATTATTAATATTATTGTCTTTTCCAACGCTTCAATAATTATATATAGAGGGAGTTTTATTAACGAGTGCACTAAGGTAGCGTTTAGTTGGCATTGGAATTCAGCACTGGACTGGACAAAATTTTTTGTCCTCCGTTTGGTTGCCATCCTTGAAGCAAGTACTTGACTAAACACAAATATGGTACTGGACTAAATCAGATATTTTAGTACCGTGTATAATTCGGTACAAAAAATTCGGCAATGGACTATAACCCAATTTTTGCGAAATTCCCAATTTGCCCCTCAATGATCGCGTGTTACTTTCCTTCCCTCTTTGTTCTGCATCAGAGTGTTCTGCCATTTCCGTCACTTTCCCTTCATTCTTTCTTCTCCAATTTTTTCTCTTCATCGCACAACTCCTTCGGAGGAGGAACAACGACAGCTCATCGGCGCCGGTCCTTCCACCATCAGGTTTGTATGCTTCCATCTCTTCTCAAATCGTTGATTCGTTAACAATGTTCGTCGCATGGTTGTTCGATTTTTCCGTGTCGTTGTCGCCGGTCCTTCTCTGTTGCTTGTTGTATGTTCCTCGCATGCTTCTTGCTTAGATGGGGTTTAGTTGGTTAATTAGGTTGCTTAAGGGATAGGGTTTAGGTTAATGGATTTTGATTTTAGGGTTTAGGTTAATGGATTTTGATTTTAGGGTTTAGGTTAATGTTCCTCGCAGCTGTTATAAATCTATAATGAGCAACGGTATCCACTTCGGAAGTAATGGGTATGGACTTCTTCTTTACGATGGATTTAATGTGAAAGCTCTATTGACTAGAACGGTAAAAATGATAGGATCTTGAAATTTTGGCGTTCATGGAAAACTCTATATGCATTCAAGTTTAAGAGGAAATCAAGAACAACCCAGTTGTTAATTCTCCATCTATGAAATTGGGTTGTTCTGAAAATTAAAACTTGATCTATGTTTTATATATTTTGTTCTTTGTGGGTGTTGCTGTTTGATTTTTCTATACAAAATCAAAAGCTCTGCTCTGTTTTAATTTAAAGCCTGCATATTCTCTGAGCTGAGGATAGAATTAGGGTCACTTGGAATGATTCTAGGTGCCACGTCTTAAACAAAGAGGAAGAGGAAGCTCTGCATCTATCTGGGGTTTGGGGATATTTAGTCAAATGGATTTTCACAAGTCATTGGCAATGATGAGGTGGAGAGATTTCAAAGAGGAAGTGAGAGACTAGAAAGTAGATTCTAGGAGATCCATGGGCAAGTTGTATGAGACATTGAGTGATGTCGGATCCATTGATTACAGCTACATGGCTAGAAGGCACTCCCTTTATCAACCCCGCACTAGTGCACCATTGCCATGTATGGATATAAGGGTGTTTTATGTTAGGGCTAGCAAATATGAGATAGATGAATCAACACCCAAGAAACTCAGAGTAAACCACATACCTCTCCATCATGATGCTCTTCTTGACTTGAATGGTGTTAGGAGTGGCATTTATTCTGATGGTGTGTCAACCGTACTTAGGAGGGATCGGTTAGATAAAAAGTCGGAAGAAGCTATATTTGTCAGCACAGATTGTATAAGAACAACGGGCAGCTTAAAGTTTGAGGGTTTTGATCAGGATGTTCTTGTGTTATCTGGGGTTTTAGAGCTATGTAGTGCAAATGGCCATATAGGGGAAACAAAGAAGCACGATCAGATATGGAGCCTGAATTGTTGGTCAGATATTACAAATGGCACCAGCTTCTTCAAAGGGAAACAGTTTAAGGGTCAGGATTGGAGTTCCCCTAAGATTGAAGTTTATGTTGCAGGGTCCTACCTGGGCACGCCAATAGTTCTAACTAAGACTTTGCAGATTAGCTGCAAAAAGAAACATCAGCTAAATGTGATGCTAGACACAATTCCTGAGAATGACTCAAACGAAAATTGGGAAGACAATGTTTCCAAGCATTCTCTGCAGTTACCAGAATCTCCTGACCATAAACCAGAAAATGAATACATGAGTCACCTATATCCAAGGGAGAGTATTTTGATGAGTATAATGGAGAGCTTTCTTTGTTCAATGCCGGTGTGAGGGTTGGTGTTGGGATCGGTCTAAGCTTATGTGTTGGCATTGGGTTAGGCATGGGCTTGCTCGCACGTACATTCCAAGGCTCTACACGCAGCTTTAGAAGGAGGCTACTTTAAGATCATATTCATTACCTTCTCATGTCTAATGGAGTGGGCTTCAAGCCCTCAATCCTCTTGCGGTTTATGTAGGTAAATTGACTATCTACATCTTTCAAGGATTTGTTTCATGAGTCTACCAATCCTAAGAATCAAAATAATGTTTGCTGTTCTTTTTGTTCTTGTTTACTATGCTAAAGCAGTATCCCTACAATTTTGTAGGGAAAAAGTGAGTGAGTACCAAAAAATATACACATAAAAGCATGAGTAACAACATATCTTCTAAGCTAATAACTCTTTGCTGGCCTGCCCCATTTAGTATCAAAAGTTTCTAATTGAGTTTGGGCCATATTTTTTAACTCCAGCTCCTTCATCTTCTGTGCCAACACCAAGCCTTTTTGTCCCTTGCTCCCTAGGATCTTCCTAGAACTGAAACTTCCAACCTCGTCTTTCTTACCCTTCTCCACGACATTTGGGTAGACCTGAGAAGATGCGCTTAGAAGATACAAAGCCTACTTTAAGAGCATTAACTCATCCCAATTAACATATATACACTCAATGGACCACTCGACCATCCTGACTTTATTGATATTATGTAGCATATGATGTTGTCCATTATGTTTTGTATTATGAAAATGATATTTGGATCCCCAACGTTACACTTATGGGTCTTTCCTTTGATATTTTATATAGATCATGGATCAGCATGGATTTCTGATTTGTCTTCTTGGATGGAGAGTCTATATCAATATGCTTACAATGGCGGCAGCTAGTTTCTATTATGTAAACTTTGTTTTGAATAGGAGAGTAGAGAGGGGTGTATTGAATGAGCGAGCAATAGCTAGATATGAAACACGTCGAGAGGTGATTGATTCACTCATTAATGGGAGTGATACAAATTGTTTATGGGAGTTAAGGATGTGTAGGAATAGTTTTGCAAATCTTTGTGAACTCATTAGGGTACGAGGGGGAATGCGTTGTAATGGAAGAGCAACGGTTGAAGAACAAGTTGCGATTTTTCTAAACATCCTTGCACATCATACAAAAAATAGGAGTATTCAAGTCAGATTTCGTAAATCAAGTGAGACTGTTAGTAGAAATTGCCATCAAGTGTTAGCTGCTGTGTTAAGGTTACAAGATATCCTACTTGCAAAACCCAACCCAGTACCAGAAGATTGCATTGACGAACGATGAAAATGGTTTAAGGTAATACAATTAATCTTTTCGGTACCTTCAGTTAATCAACGATGATCATGATTACTTATATTACAATACAAATTTATTTCTGTTTCTTTAGGAACATATTAGCGTTGCCTTGGAGCATTAGATGGTACATACATTGCAGTTACGACACCAGTTGCAGATAGACCTAGGTATCGAACAAGGAAAGGGCATCTTGCAACGAATGTCATGAGTGTATGTGATCGTGACATGAAATTTATCTACATATTGTCTGGCTGGGAAGGGTCTGCATCAGATTCTAGAGTATTACGTGATGTAGTTATTCGATCTAATGGATTGAGAGTTGCACCTGGTAAGCATTTTAAAAAAGAAAAATGTTTTTATTTTATCTATCCACTTGAAAATTTTCATGTAAATTTATGTGGTCACATTTCGTTGTAGGTTCATATTATCTAGTTGATGGTGGATATTCCAATGCACCAAGATTCCTTTCCCCTTTTAGAGGGAGGCGTTATCACATTCAAGAGTGGGCTACAAGTCAACGTAGGCCTCAAAATCGTGAGGAATTATTTAACTATAGACATGCAAGGGCAAGAAATGTTGTTGAGAGATGTTTTGGAATTTTGAAGAAACGATGGGGTATTCTAAGGAGTCCATCATTTTATCCCATCAAAATACAATGTCGAATGATTCTAGCTTGTTGTCTATTACACAATTTCATTCGAATGTACATGCCACTGGACCCATTCGAGCACGTAGTAATTGAAGGAGATGAAGTTCCAATTGGAGAAAATGGAATTGATGCAATTGAAACAGTAGAACCTACTGAGGCATGGATTGAGATGAGGAATACCTTAGCACAAGAGATGTACGATGAATGGACAGCCCGCCATAGGAACTAGAATGTCACTGATTGTTGTACTTTCTTTGATTATGTATCTTGGATTAGTGTCAGTACTGATTTTTCGTTATATTTATATTATTGAAATCATTTGGTTGTCCAATTTTCAATTTTATGTTGTAATGTAACTTGAAATATTCTATCCACTGTTTCTATGCATGAATTACATTTTATTTGTTTGGTTTTTGCCTTACAATATGGATTCGTTTATAGCCATGGATAGTAGAGATAAAAAAACTAGACGTTCTTGGAGCCAAGTTGAGGAAGATACATTATTGATGGTGCTGGAGGAGTTAGTCGTTGAAGGATACAAAGGAGAAAATGGCAGCTTTAAGAATGGGGCGCATGAAGAAGCTTTAAAAAGAATGAAAAGCCACATTCTAGAAATCAATCTCAATGTCAGGCAAATTGTTAACAAAATGAATAGGTGGTCAATGAAACTGGCAGAGGTTGTTGACATGATAAATACTAGTGGATTTTGGTGGGATGATGCCAAAAAATGTGTTATTGTTGATAATGATGCAGTTCTTGCTGAATACATAGAGGTAAAATCAACATTATGTTTATTTTGAAATAAGCTCATTTTTTATACGTTAATTCTTTGTTGTTATAATAACTATTTCTATTGTTTTGTAGAAACATCCGAAGGTTGCTAATCATGCCAATAAGGAATTTAAAGAGTTTGAAAAACTTCAAGGAATTTTTGGAAAGGATAGAGCAACTGGCAAAAGAGCTGAAACACCAGCAGATGTGATACAGGACATGCAAACTGAGGGTGAGGATACTTTTGATGAAGAAATGGAGTCAGAACAAGTGCCACAATCTACTGAAGCCTCCAGCTATGCCTCACGTGATCCATCTGTGCGATCGACTCGCAAGCGTCCGATGGCAGAATATGCTGCAGAATTTATATCTACGTTTCAACAGAACATTAGAGATGTTAGGAGTGATTTTGCTTTACTTGCAGGAAAAATTGCTAATCCTCCTAGGGACGATATTGTTGCAGAGTTGAAAACGTTAGGATTGTCGGAAAATGAAGAGTTGGATGTTCTTATGCAAATGGCGACAAATGCACAGTATGAGAAGTTTTTTTGGAGGCTCGAAGGAGAACAACGCCTAGCATTTGTTAGGCGAATTATTGGTTGATATAAAACATGTTTGTAGTATTTATGTAATTGAGACTTCTTTCATTGGCTTTGTATTATCAAACCTCTCTACTATGGTTTAGTACCTTCTATGGTTAAACCGGTTTTTGGATTTTGTAGAAGTTGTAACCTCATGTATCTCCTACGACAGAGTTGGCAGGTTTTCTATCAGATGTAGTTGGCAGGTCATAATCATAGAAACTACTTTGACTATTGAAACGTATGATTATTATCTTATCTATGTCATTTATGCCTTGTCCTTATCAAATATAAAAGTGATTGATGTTCTAATCTAATCGATTTAATTTGTGGATGGATTTTCTAATTTTCAAGTCCTTCAATGACTTGTTTAAAGTGGTTGATGGATATGTGGATGGTTCAGTGTAAAAGTGTTTCATATTTTTAGTGACATATTCAAAATCATAAATAATGTATTATTTCATTAAATATAACATATTTCCTTTAATATTTAATATTATATATTAAACCTTCAAATCATTTTTTTTATAATAATATGAAATATATAAAAATAACTATGATATAAGCAAAATTGGCAAAATTGTCAATTTTAATCTGTCCAGTCCAGTACTTTGCAATTTCAAACATTGGACAGCATAAAAGCTTTCTCCAGGGAAAAACAGTCAAATTACCTATGTTCAGTCCAGTACTTTGCAATCCAAACACTGGACAGCACAAAAATCCTTGTCCAGTACTGAACAAACCAAACGTGGTACAAAAAAATCTTTTGTCCAGTCCTTCTTTTTTAGTCCAGTCCAGTACTCCTTGTTCTGTCCAGTACCAGTAACCAAACGGTACCTAAGTAATAAAAAGTTAGACGTGGTTGAATTCAAACCGTATTTCAACACAAAAATATTTCAATGAAACTACTCGTCCATAAAGATATGTAAGTAGATTAAATGGGTTAATCCAATCTAATTCATTTTGGCCTGTAGATTAAAGAGGTTAATTTATGAAGACCTATTTGATAAATGGATTAAAATTTGTTAACCTTAACTCATTCTACATAGGTTTGATAGATTAAACAGACCAATTCACTAAACTGACCCATTTAATTAATATAGCCCATTTAATCGATTTATGTATTTTAGTAAGTTATATTGGCTAACCTAAACTTATTAATAATATATTTTATTTTTATTTAAAATTATAACAAAATATAAAATCTTCAACGGCACTATATCGTTTATATATAGTATAATAAATTGATTTGATATTTTATATCATAATATAGATATTATAATTATAACATCTTTATAATATGAGTATTCTAAAATGATGAAAGAATTAAGGGATATAATCAATAAAGAAGATGGAAAGATTAAGATAAAAAGGTATAAAGGAAGGATGAGGAAGATGATGATGAATGATGATATATGGTATGAGTTTTGTAGTTTAATATATTAAGTTTAAAAGTAAAATGAATTAGTAACTCAAAGTTATATAAATATAATATGAAGTTAAGGTAAGTTATGTCAATTTTTTTTTTCATTAGGTTAGTGGGTCAATTTGCGAATTAAACAAGTCAACCCACTTTACCTTGTGAGTTAAAAGGATCAGACTTGTTTGATCATTTGGTTTATTTTTTAAATGGATTGAAAATGTAAACCTTAACCTGCTTTTAAAGAGGTTAAATGGTTTGATCCATGGGTAACCCATTTATACATCTCTATTACACGGTGGTGAATTACTTTCTTCATTGTCCTGCCACAAGCTATGTCAATATTGTCCGGATCATACTAGATGTCAGGATCATAGAGTTCAAAACCTGGTTCCAAGCCCAACCGAATCGAATAGCTATTAATAGACTTTTTTTTTTCTTGACCTACTAGTAAACTCGTTAAAATATTGTTTATATTACAATTATGATATTGTTTACATATTCCTGCTTAACTGAAATAATGACATAAAAGTACAGTAGAAAACAATAACGGTTGCGTCAGGAGGATATGTTAAGAATTTCAATGATGAAAATTTTTGTGTTATTGTATGTGTATTAATATTGAGAAATATGTAAAATTATTTTCTAAACACTTTGGTACCGTTTGGTTACTGGTACTGGACAGAACAAGGAGTACTGGACTGGACTAAAAAAGAAGGACTGGACAAAAGATTTTTTTGTATCACGTTTGGTTTGTTCAGTACTGGACAAGGATTTTTGTGCTGTCCAATGTTTGGATTGCAAAGTACTGGACTGAACATAGGTAATTTGACTGTTTTTCCCTGGAGAAAGCTTTTGTGCTGTCCAGTGTTTGAAATTGCAAAGTACTGGACTGGACAGAGTAAAATTGACAATTTTGCCAATTTTGCTTATATCATAGTTATTTTTATATATTTCATATTATTATAAAAAAAATGATTTGAAGGTTTAATATATAATATTAAATATTAAAGGAAATATGTTATATTTAATGAAATAATACATTATTTATGATTTTGAATATGTCACTAAAAATATGAAACACTTTTACACTGAACCATCCACATATCCATCAACCACTTTAAACAAGTCATTGAAGGACTTGAAAATTAGAAAATCCATCCACAAATTAAATCGATTAGATTAGAACATCAATCACTTTTATATTTGATAAGGACAAGGCATAAATGACATAGATAAGATAATAATCATACGTTTCAATAGTCAAAGTAGTTTCTATGATTATGACCTGCCAACTACATCTGATAGAAAACCTGCCAACTCTGTCGTAGGAGATACATGAGGTTACAACTTCTACAAAATCCAAAAACCAGTTTAACCATAGAAGGTACTAAACCATAGCAGAAAGGTTTGATAATACAAAGCCAATGAAAGAAGTCTCAATTACATAAATACTACAAACATGTTTTATATCAACCAATAATTCGCCTAACAAATGCTAGGCATTGTTCTCCTTCGAGCCTCCAAAAAAACTTCTCATAATGTGGATTTGTCGCCATTTGCATAAGAACATCCAACTCTTCATTTTCCGACAATCCTAACGTTTTCAACTCTGCAACAATATCGTCCCTAAGAGGATTAGCAATTTTTCCTGCAAGTAAAGCAAAATCACTCTTAACATCTCTAATGTTCTGTTGAAACGTAGATATAAATTCTGCAGCATATTATGCCATCGGACGCTTGCGAGTCGATCGCACAGATGGATCACGTGAGGCATAGCTGGAGGCTTCAGTAGACTGTGGCACTTGTTCTGACTCCATTTCTTCATCAAAAGTATCCTCACCCTCAGTTTGCATGTCCTGTATCACATCTGCTGGTGTTTCAGCTCTTTTGCCAGTTGCTCTCTCCTTTCCAAAAATTCCTTGAAGTTTTTCAAACTCTTTAAATTCCTTGTTGGCATGATTAGCAACCTTCGGATGTTTCTACAAAACAATAAAAATAGTTATTATAACAACAAAGAATTAACGTATAAAAAATAAGCTTATTTCAAAATAAACATAATGTTGATTTTACCTCTATGTATTCAGCAAGAACTACATCATTATCAACAATAACACATTTTTTGGCATTATCCCACCAAAATCCACTAGTATTTATCATGTCAACAACCTCTGCCAGTTTCATTGACCACCTATTCATTTTGTTAACAATTTGCCTGACATTGAGATTGATTTCTGGAATGTGGCTTTTCATTCTTTTTAAAGCTTCTTCATGCGCCCCATTCTTAAAGCTGCCATTTTCTCCTTTGTATCCTTCAACGACTAACTCCTCCAGCACCATCAATAATGTATCTTCCTCAACTTGGCTCCAAGAACGTCTAGTTTTTTTATCTCTACTATCCATGGCTGTAAACGAATCCATATTGTAAGGTAAAAACCAAACAAATAAAATGTAAGTCATGCATAGAAACAGTGGATAGAATATTTCAAGTTACATTACAACATAAAATTGAAAATTGGACAACCAAATGATTTCAATAATATAAATATAACGAAAAATCAGTACTGACACTAATCCAAGATACATAATCAAAGAAAGTACAACAATCACTGACATTCTAGTTCCTATGGCGGGCTGTCCATTCATCGTACATCTCTTGTGCTAAGGTATTCCTCATCTCAATCCATGCCTCAGTAGGTTCTACTGTTTCAATTGCATCAATTCCATTTTCTCCAATTGGAACTTCATCTCCTTCAATTACTGCGTGCTCGAATAGGTCCAGTGGCATGTACATTCGAATGAAATTGTGTAATAGACAACAAGCTAGAATCATTCGATATTTTATTTTGATGGGATAAAATGATGGACTCCTTAGAATACCCCATCGTTTCTTCAAAATTCTAAAACATCTCTCAACAACATTTCTTGCCCTTGCATGTCTATAGTTAAATAATTCCTCACGATTTTGAGGCCTACGTTGACTTGTAGCCCACTCTTGAATGTGATAACGCCTCCCTCTAAAAGGGGAAAGGAATCCTGGTGCATTGGAATATCCACCATTGACTAGATAATATGAACCTACAACGAAATGTGACCACATAAATTTACATGAAAATTTTCAAGTGGATAGATAAAATTAAAACATTTTTCTTTTTTAAAATGCTTACCAGGTGCAACTCTCAATCCATTATATCGAATCACTGCATCACGTAATACTCTAGAATCTGATGCAGACCCTTCCCAGCCATACAATATGTAGATAAATTTCATGTCACGATCACATACACCCATGACATTCGTTGCAAGATGCCCTTTCCTTGTTCGATACCTAGGTCTATCTGCAACTGGTGTCGTAACTGCAATGTATGTACCATCTAATGCTCCAAGGCAACCCTAATATGTTCCCAAAGAAACAGAAATAAATTTGTATTGTAATATAAGTAATCATGACCATCGTTGATTAACTGAAGGTACCGAAAAGATTAATTGTATTACCTTAAACCATTTCCATCGTTCGTCAATGCAATCTTCTGGTACTGGGTTGGGTTTTGCAAGTAGGATATCTTGTAACCTTAACACAGCAGCTAACACTTGATGGCAATTTCTACTAACAGTCTCACCTAATCTACGAAATCTGACTTGAATACTCCTATTTTTTGTATGATGTGCAAGGATGTTTAGAAAAATCGCAACTTGTTCTTCAACCGTTGCTCTTCCATTACAACGCATTCCCCCCCGTACCCTAATGAGTTCACAAAGATTTGCAAAACTATTCCTACACATCCTTAACTCCCATAAACAATTTGTATCCTCGACGTGTTTCATATCTAGCTATTGCTCGCTCATTCAATACACCCCTCTCTACTCTCCTATTCAAAACAAAGTTTACATAATAGAAACTAGCTGCCGCCATTGTAAGCATATTGATATAGACTCTCCATCCAAAAAGATAAATCAGAAATCCATGCTGATCCATGATCTATATAAAATATCAAAGGAAAGACCCATAAGTGTAACGTTGGGGATCCAAATATCATTTTCATAATACAAAACATAATGGACAACATCATATGCTACATAATATCAATAAAGTCAAGATGGCCGAGTGGTCCATTGAGTATATATATGTTAATTGGGATGAGTTAATGCTCTTAAAGTAGGCTTTGTATCTTCTAAGCGCATCTTCTCAAGTCTACCCAAATGTCGTGGAGAAGGGTAAGAAAGACGAGGTTGGAAGTTTCAATTCCAGGAAGATCCTAGGGAGCAAGGGACAAAAAGGCTTGGTGTTGGCACAGAAGATGAAGGAGCTGGAGTTAAAAAATATGGCCCAAACTCAATTAGAAACTTTTGATACTAAATGGGGCAGGCCAGCAAAGAGTTATTAGCCTAGAAGATATGTTGTTACTCATGCTTTTATGTGTATATTTTTTGGTACTCACTCACTTTTTCCCTACAAAATTGTGGGGATACTGCTTTAGCATAGTAAACAAAAAAAAGAACAGCAAACATTATTTTGATTCTTAGGATTGGTAGACTCATGAAACAAACCCTTGAAAGATGTAGATAGGCAATTTACCTACATAAACCGCAAGAGGATTGAGGGCTTGAAGCCCACTCCACTAGACATGAGAAGGTAATGAATATGATCTTAAAGTATCCTCCTTCTAAAGCTGCGTGTAGAGCCTTAGAATGTACATGCGAGCAAGCCCATGCCCAACCCAATGCCAACAAATAAGCTTAGACCGATCCCAACACCAACCCTCACACCGGCATTGAACAAAGAAAGCTCTCCATTATACTCGTCAAAATACTCCTCCCTTGGATATAGGTGACTCATGTATTCATTTTCTGGTTTATGGTCAGGAGATTCTGGTAACTACAGAGAATGCTTGGAAACATTGTCTTCCCGATTTTCGTTTGAGTCATTCTCAGGAATTGTGTCTAGCATCACATTTAGCTGTTGTTTCTTTTTACAGCTAATCTGCAAAGTCTTAGTTAGAACTATTGGCGTGCCCAGGTAGGACCCTGCAACATAAACTTCAATCTTAGGGGAACTCCAATCCTGACCCTTAAACTGTTTCCCTTTGAAGAAGCTGGTGCCATTTGTAATATCTGACCAACAATTCAGGCTCCATATCTGATCGTGCTTCTTTGTTTCCCCTATATGGCCATTTGCACTACACAGCTCTAAAACCCCAGACAGCACAAGAACATCCTGATCAAAAACCTCAAACTTTAAGCTGCCCGTTGTTCTTATACAATCTGTGCTGACAAATATAGCTTCTTCCGACTTTTTATCTAACCGATCCCTCCTAAGTACGGTTGACACACCATCAGAATAAATGCCACTCCTAACACCATTCAAGTCAAGAAGAGCATCATGATGGAGAGGTATGTGGTTTACTCTGAGTTTCTTGGGTGTTGATTCATCTATCTCATATTTGCTAGCCCTAACATAAAACACCCTTATATCCATACATGGCAATGGTGCACTAGTGCGGGGTTGATAAAGGGAGTGCCTTCTAGCCATGTAGCTGTAATCAATGGATCCGACATCACTCAATGTCTCATACAACTTGCCCATGGATCTCCTAGTATCTACTTTCTAGTCTCTCACTTCCTCTTTGAAATCTCTCCACCTCGTCATTGCCAATGACTTGTGAAAATCCATTTGACTAAATATCCCCAAACTCCAGATAGATGCAGAGCTTCCTCTTCCTCTTTGTTTAAGACGTGGCACCTAGAATCATTCCAAGTGACCCTAATTCTATCCTCAGCTCAGAGAATATGCAGGCTTTAAATTAAAACAGAGCAGAGCTTTTGATTTTGTATAGAAAAATCAAACAGCAACACCCACAAAGAACAAAATATATAAAACATAGATCAAGTTTTAATTTTGAGAACAACCCAATTTCATAGATGGAGAATTAACAACTGGTTTGTTCTTGATTTCCTCTTAAACTTGAATGCATATAGAGTTTTCCATGAACGCCAAAATTTCAAGATCCTATCATTTTTACCGTTCTAGTCAATAGAGCTTTCACATTAAATCCATCGTAAAGAAGAAGTCCATACCCATTACTTCCGAAGTGGATACCGCTGCTCATTATAGATTTATAACAGCTGTGAGGAACATTAACCTAAACCCTAAAATCAAAATCCATTAACCTAAACCCTATCCCTTAAGCAACCTAATTAACCAGCTAAACCCCATCTAAGCAAGAAGCATGCGAGGAACATACAACAAGCGATAGAGAAGGACCAGCGACAACGACACGGAAAAATCGAACAACCATGCGACGAACATTGTTAACGAATCAACAATTTGAGAAGAGATGGAAGCATACAAACCTGATGGTGGAAGGACCGGCGCCGATGAGCTGTCGTTGTTCCTCCTCCGAAGCAGTTGCGCGATGAAGAGAAAAAATTGGAGAAGAAAGAATGAAGGGAAAGTGACGGAAATGGCAGAACACTCTGATGCAGAACAAAGAGGGAAGGAAAGTAACACGCGATCATTGAGGGGCAAATTGGGAATTTCGCAAAAATTGGGTTGTAGTCCAGTGCCGATTTTTTTGTACCAAATTATACACGGTACTAAAATATCTGATTTAGTCCAGTACCATATTTGTGTTTAGTCAAGTACTTGCTTCAAGGATAGCAACCAAACGGAGGACAAAAAATTTTGTCCAGTTCAGTACCGAATTTCAATACCAACCAAACGCTACCTTAATGTGTAAGTACTCCTATGTGGTGCGATCCATGCCTACTCCCATTGGTCCAGATTTCTTGTATAGGGGGTTTTATAAAATATATGATTTGCACTTCATAAAAATCAACCACTTTTTATATTAGGTCCTATTAATTTAAATGTTTAAAATACGTGATTTGTATAAACTAAATTATATCACGAAAGTGATCCATGTATGGAAAATTTTTTATTAGTGTGGTAGTTAACAAAAAAAAAAAAAATCTAACACTGAAAATAGCTATAATCATCTCTATTAATTATTTTAATATGATGAATGAAGTGTCAAATTTGTTTATTTTTATCTTACTTACCCTTAAATGTTATCCTTATCTTCCGTACACACGGCAGCACAGGAATCTATCCTTTAAAAGAAAAAAATAAAAAACTGCATATGGATGGACAAGGACAAGGACAACTACCATTCAATCAAAACCCTTTGTAACTGTTTAGTACGATGGAATTTCAAAATACCAGACACTCCAGCACAGTTAGTACCTTTTGTTGTTTACCTCCGACGGGGAGAACGGTAGGTTTAGGAAGAACCTGGGGGAAATTTCTCCAGGTTGCTCCAAGAGTTTGGCAGAGTTGGATTGACTTGCCTAGCGAAAAGATAACTACCCAAGAAATTTCAGCCAATTGTCTGTACTTTACAATGCACGTTTTATGTCTAGTTTGTGTATTTGTACCTAATAATGTGACAAGTGATTTTCAATCACTCAGAATTTCCCAAGAAATTTGTTCTCTGTTCAAGAGTTCAAATCAATGAATATTGCCCAACTCTCAGAGCTATAGTAAGAATTTTCTCCAAAATCTTTGCCTTGGATATGATGTCAATTTGGTGCATTTTAAGAAAGAGTTTTCTTCCCGTGTAAATATACGTGCCAACATCCCCTACGGGATACAACCAAATACACCACGTCTAGTATTCTATCCTTATATGTTACAAATTTTTAAAATTGAAATTTATTATATAATCTTTTAAAATCACTTTGAACTTGTATATCATATAAAATATATAAATCACTCCGTACTCTATAAAAAAATGGACTTTTTAGTCATTATATGGTATCATAGTGTCCTACTATCATATAAGAAAAAAAAATGCTTTAATATTATTTAGTTTAATACCTAAAATTAAGAACCTTCATAATACAAGTCCAACTTCAACTAAACATAAAATACTCAATTTTATTAATTTTGTATTATAATTGTTAAGGTTTATTTTTTAACTGTCTAAATAAGTAAATTGCTAATTTGACTATTTATGCTATTAAATAGGTGATCAATGCATGTAGGCGATACTTAAATATTTAATATATACAATTTTTAATCATGTTTAAAAGAATATTTTACTAGATACGTGCAATATATCCTATATGTAGTAATAATAATACATTATACATTGAAGCTTAGCACTTACAATAAACAATATGCATGATCCAAATAAGTTTTAAAATAGGCAATTGTCATTGACACTATCTCACCAGTGAAAACTAGGGAAATTCATAACCTTCTCATGACATTTAGTTTTCTTAGAAAACATACTAAGGGTCCTATAGGATCTAGGACCCAACCAACTCCAATGGATAACCCCACTTGAGTTATATTGCTTATTCAATTGAGTTATCTTAAGTTACCGAAGATATAAAACTATGCTAGGCCATGATCAATGGACAAACCTACAAGCAGCTTGCCTTAGTTTGTTTCGTATTTTATCTCCACTGGTGTAATTCGCTTTAGATTTGTAGATGAAAGGATTGGTTTGATGATATCACATGCGTGTAGGTTGCTTCTTGAGTTTTACATTGCCTCAAAAAAGTAATGTGAAGATAACACATGGAAGGAAGACTTTAAAAGCATAGTTTCTATAAGTAAACTTATAGCAAAAATTATGTATAAGAGATAATCTATCCTTGTACTAAAATTATTATGTTAATACAATGAATTTGCTACTACGCTTTGTTGATTTTTTTTCACGCCAATCTCATTGGGGGGTTTTCCATAAAAATGATTATCTTTCATTTATTGATGATTGATTTCACTAATAATTTATGCATCTAAGTTTCCATATTAGCATGCAACAATACCTTTACCAAGTACACTATGGTATTTGTTAGGAGTGATAAAATAAGTAATAATAATAATAATGGCTTTATAAAATGATTATACATTTAAAAGGATAAAAAGAACAAGTACACCAAGGGAAAAAAGGAAAAGGGAAATTTTTTTTCCGTTTTTTAAGTAAGTGTCCCTTAATGGTCATTACCATTTTTCAATTTGGATAGCTGCAATGCCAAGTTGAAATTTATAATATCGATTTTTCATGTGCATTTGCAACTTAACAGTTGTCAATGCTCAAAAACAGTTTATAGATTGCCTAGATGAAGCTAGTTCCTGTCTTATTTTGTTGTCATCGACTAATTGGGAACATAAAATGATTGGTTTGATTACCTTCCATTTTGTCTTGTTTCGACTAAAGATGAGATTTAATTGTACAGACACAGAAACTACTGATTCAGTGGGCGAAGCAACATAATATCTGATATGCCTTAAATTCAACTACCTCCAAAATAATAATAAAAATAATTTTTCATAAGAATGCTCAATTGCATGATTGCATTTAACTGTTCCATCTTATAATGGAAGTACAATCAGGGGACCTCCTTCCTATGATGAAAAATAAAATAAACCAAAAGGTTGGGAAGATAGTTTCATTTGGCCAATATTCTTTTAATTTAAAAAAAATAATAATTATTAGGAAGTCGCAAGATTACATATTAGTGCACTAACTTAGCATTCGGTATATCTTATAAAAAGAAGCGTATCAAACTTGTTAACTACTACATCAAATTCCATTTACTCTGTAAACAGTATAACTTTGTTGACACACTATTTTTCATTTTCTGCAAACGTCTTAACTTCGTTAATATATTGAAGTTAACTGAAAGTTTATACGTTCTTTTTTTTATTGGCAAGAGTATAACGTCGTAGTGGTTCGTGCATCATCCAAATGAAACTTGGAACTTGGATGTGACCTGAAGAGAAAACTAGTATAATATAACAACTTGGTTGGCCAGCCGGCATTTACCTAATCGGAAAACCGAGGTTAAGACATTCAAATGTAGTTCCAAATTGCAATATTCTTTATGAAGTCAGTATAATGCACGCTTTCGACCACCTGCCCTCAACTGGATAGTTCGACAATAATATATATATATATTCAAAGAAAATCCCATGAAACAACCTGAGCCAGCGTGTTTGTTTGTCGACCATACGAAATTCATCTTGGATCAAGTTCAATTTCGTAACACCAATCCCGATTCCCATATCTGCTTTTCCTTGTTGCTTGGATGTTAAGCCTTTTTTCACCATGCAACATGAAATTACTTGGTGATATACATCACTTTTACAATTGAGTTGGTTTTGCCAAAATAAAAAATAAAAAGTTTTCTGAATTCTGTAATATATTTGTTATAGTCAAAGTTTTACAATTGTCAACCATTACGCTTCAATGGAATAGCTAACAACAATTTACTCTTTATTAAAATCAATAATCATTTTCCTTATATTTTATAAACAATTTCTATGATGGTTAATCATAATCAACTGCCACCACTACCTTCCACCATCACTTCCAGCTAAAATCCACTATTATCCTCGTTTCTTGAAATTTCTGTGATAACTACAAAGCAACCAAGACTTCTAAAATAAATAAATAAATAAACAACAGAGAGAGAGAGAGAGAGAGATCTTCAAATTGCAGTCAGTTGAAAGAGCAACCGCAACCTCAATCTTTAAAGCTGCTTGATTGTTCATTACTCGATGGCATATATAGTCAAAACATTTAATTGAGCCAATTGGTATGAAGCAACTTCCATTTTTTGCTTCCTACAGGACATCATGGATATCTCATTCGATTCAATTATGGCGGTGGGGGGAGTGAAGCCTTTTCCACCCACCAAACGGGTGAACTAATTGCATGGTCACAGTTCCTTAGGTCGCGCTCATTGTAGCCATCACTTACGTGGGATCCCTCAGTTTAACAATGGATTTCCCATTGTGAAAAATCTAAAACAGCCTTCAAAAAACTAAATTAGGAAGTAGAGGATCTAATCAGACATGCAAGTTTCACGCAACTTCTTAAAAGAACGATTTGACAGTTTGAGATTGAACAAAACCGGTTAGATAAATCGATACTGGCACCATCAGTTTAAGTGTCTTTATGTTTATGGCAAAAATTGATTTTGACACCATATGAAAAGTCCAAATCCCATTTAAAAAGCTAGGCAAATATAGGTATATTGAGAATCTCTAGCATGCATAACTGAACGGCTAAAATGAAGTCAGTTGTATGACACCTCCGCATAGACCCAAAAATGATGGTGTATTGAATCTCTCTACCGGTGTCACAGGCTGCAACTTGGAATCATATATTATTACCACAACAACTTTCTCACAGGGCTGGGTTAAGTACAACAACACGATCAATATATACAGCAGGATCAAAATTTATATCCAAGAGAGGAAAAACCACATCGCCCATGGCAAGGACATACAAAACTAAAACCAACACGAGTGGTTTCCCGCCTCCATATGGTATCTCCGCGTCCCTTCCAATCACCAGTTGCCATGCAAGAAAGAAAAAGCAATACATGTATATATATATGAAGCACATTAAATATTCTCCATATATGGCAGCTAAAAGAGGTAAGGATGAATATTTCTGGACATGTACATAGAAAACCTGGTCCAACTTCGGATATGGGAATGTACATATTTCTGGACAAAAACGTCAGTGACCTCCTATTCCGTACCATTTACTATTGCTGAATCACATTGCTCTGGCCGTTACGGTTAGTGACAGTTGCTCTCCCCCTGCCAACTCCAAACAACATCTTTGAGGGAAGGCCTCACTTCATCCTCACAGAACTTCTTGTACTCAAGGGTGTCACCGGCAGACTTTGAGAACTCGACCACCACAACTTCCGGAGCCACCTCAAACAATTCAGCGGTCACAGCCAACTTCCCTTTCCTCCCGTCCTTTTTCCCTTGCAATTTAACCTTGAAATCCTTTACACTCACTACTCCAAAGTTCAACTTTTTAGCCATTGACTCAAGCTTCCCAACTATTGCTGAGGCAGAACACTTTGAAGTGAACATCGAACCTGACTTTCTCTTGCTCTCAAACAAGCTCGACAAATCAAACCCCGAGGACATCGAGGTTATAAACTCGAACGCATTATAAAACGGAGGCTTCGTATTGGACCTTACAAGCTCCAATTCACCACTACTACAACTTTCAATCACACACTTCTCATTGTTCTCATCAATATCTTGTTCTTGAATTGCGAAAGCAGTTGGTTTTGTGAATCCCTTTTGGAACCAAGGAGTCCTCATGATAGCAGGGATAGTAATCCTCTTTTCGGGGTCAGAAACAAGAAGCTTCGAGATCAACCTCTTCGCATCAGTTGAAAACCATGGAGGGAATTCATATTCAGCCTTGAACACCTTCCTATACATTTTCATTATATTCTCATCTTGAAATGGCAAATACCCTGCAAGCAGAACATAGAGGATAACACCACAAGACCATAAATCAGCTTTAGCTCCATCATAACCTCTTTTCCTCAAAACCTCAGGAGCAACGTAAGCAGGAGTACCACACTGAGTATGCAACAACCCATCATTCCTTAACTGCTCTGGCAAAGCAGATAAACCGAAATCTGAAACCTTCAAGTCCTCATTCTCATCTAGGAGGAGGTTCTCAGGTTTCAAATCGCGGTGTGACACGCCACGACTATGACAAAAATCGATAGCACTGATGAGTTGCTGAAAATATTTTCTTACTAAATCCTCTTTCAATTTTCCTCTTACAACTTTAGCAAACAATTCACCCCCTTTCACATACTCCATGACAAAAAAGATTTTTCCTTTGGTGGCCATGACTTCCTTAAGCTCAACGACATTCGGGTGGCGAACCAAACGCATGACTGAAATCTCACGCTTTATTTGCTCCATTAGACCCTCTTTTTTCACATGATCTTTGTGGAGCACTTTGATAGCAACATCCTCTTGGGTTATAAGGTTTTTCGCATGATAGACTTTTGCAAAAGTGCCCTTACCCAGAAGCCTGCCCATCTCATACTTCCCAAAGAGTATGGCCCTAGGAGTATTACTATTACTATCATTTTTTCCGTCACACATCATGAGGCTGAAATTTCCGACACAACAAGATTTAAGAATGAGATATTACAGAGACAAAACACAAGATAGAGACAAGATATGGCTCAACAAACACGATTATTGTTAAGGCACTGACACGAATGCCACATGATGCAACGAACACGACTTGCCAACCCTGAAACCGAAAGATTAGAGCTTGAAAACTCAATGATGGACAGAAACATCAGACACTAATCAAAATAAGTCAGCAAGATAGGCAAAGAAATGGAAGAAAGGTGTGAAATTTACTGGTTTGATTGAGAAACTCGATGGGTGGAGCATGAAAACTGGAGCACGAAGAAGAATAGATCAGCATCAGCTATGTTCGAAGTAACGGGTGGACTAAGAGATTGAAGAAGGTGTGAACTAATTTAGTGGTTTTAGAAGAAAGCAGGGGTTTTTGGGTCTTGGGTGGGTATGAATATGATGAGGTAAAAGGAAAGTTGTGGGGATAGATATGGAGGGAAAGCGAGGTGTGGGGGTGGGGGTTGGGGTAGGGGTTGCCACTTGCCAGTAACCATTGGATTGGAGGACATGGTTTTGGGTTTTGCTGGTCTTGGGTTCTGGAAGGGGCTGAATTTGAAAGCACACAGAAATATCCCTTATTAGAAAAATCGTTTGTTGATTGTGAAGTAATTTATTATTGGCCCCATAATATTAATATTATTGCCCTATATGAAATCGACATTAGGCCAAATTCATGGGCCCACTTTTTTGGGCCATGTGGGCCCACTTATATTAGATGGCTTAATTGTAATTTGCTTTACTTCCTTGTCGGCTTTCTGGTTTTCTAGTTTTTGTGAAGCTTCCTTTCTCGCGGTCCTGTCTCCGCTGTAATCCCGCACCTTTCCAATTTGACTTTAGGATCCAACTGCGACGACTCTGGGGAGATTTTGTTAAATCTTAACCCACCATATTTTTCGAAATCTTACACTCTTAAACCTCAAAACTTGATTCTCATGAATCCTTTAAAGGTAATTGGATTTTTACAGCGTTCATACTAAATAAAGAGAAAAATAAAATAAAAAATAATTAGTTACAATTAAGGTTATATTTATTAATATATATATATATTAAAATTAAATATATTATATTAAAATCAATATAAAATATACATATTTCATAAGTTAAGAATAAATTATTATTATTATTAATTTATTATTTTTTATTAGGTTGGATTTCTCATCAAAAATTTTTGAAATCCTAAAACTTAACTCTTAAACCCTATAAATTTAAAATGATGTTTCAAAACTCTATAAAGTTTATCAAGTTTTATTGGTCAAATACCTTATAACAACCTACTCAATTGCATCCTTAATTGAGTTCATTTCGCTTTTATTTAGATAGAGTAATTTAATTATTTATTAAGAACTCTTCTAAAGCAATTTGGGATTCATCCCACATCGAGCATATGTATGTTTAAGGATATAAACTATAAAAATAGGTTGTTAAAAATACATTATAAACATTTATCCCAAATTATTCTCTGTCTATTCGAAAAATAAAATAAAAGATGAAGCAAGGAGGTGATGTACACTTGGTTGGCAACAAAATTTAAACGGATGTTAAGTTCAATTTTTAAAGAAAGGGTCGGCCCGCGTCCGACTACATCCATAATAACAAAGTGATGTCTTATAGTGGTCTCAACAAGCAGTTGGTGAATTCATTTGTGATGATTATAATGGAATTGATTCCTTGTGTTGCAAAAGGGTACATTTTTGTTTCGACTATTGCGAATAATATCGGGAGAAGAAACATTGACTAATAATAACGGTAAATGGCAATAATATATACATAAGTATACTAAGGAAATCGCGTATTTATATTATAAAAAGCAAACCAGATAAATGCTTCGATGTCAACGTTAAACAATAGAAATGATATATTAAAAAGAGAATTCAGTTGTAAAATAATACATGAGAGTGGTCATTAAAAAATAGAAACTTATGCATTACTCATTATGTGTTGATATGACCCCACTCCTCACTCTTATTATTATTATTATTAAAGATATATCCGAGTTGATCATGTTCAAAGTATCTATTTGAATTTCAAATTAGAAAATCCAATTTTATCTACAAATAATGAGGAAGTCTTTATCATATCAACCTGATCTTATCAGCTGAAGTTAATGCACAAAATGGATAAAATATCAAGTAGCAAGACAGGTAAAATAACATTCAAATTTTTAAATAACAGGTCTAATAGAATCACAAAAATAAGGAGGAAGGCAACGTTTAAAATTCAAAGAGAAAAAAAAAATCCTCTTTGAGAACAACATACTCAAGAACTATATTCTATCAAAAACTCAAAGACTTCCTTAGAGATTACTCTACGCAACTTTAGTATTTATTTTAGTGTTCTATTTTTTAGAGCAAAAATTATTGAGGATTTCTTATTATTGTATCACTCAAGCTTTTTGATTCCTTGAGAGGTTAATAGTCATGGGTTAGATAAGTAGAGTAGAGAGTGTAAAATGCCAAATACTAGCAAACTAATTATAACTCCTCATTGTTACTATTTATTAGATTAGTGGAGCAGTACCAATGTGGATGATTGAGTCCCCAATAGTGGAGCTAGAAGAAAGGATTGATACATAAGACAAAACCTCTATAAAATCCTATGTATGATCTTCTTTCTCTATCTTTTTAATCTTTGTTGTTTATTTATTTTATTATTACACATTCTTGTTAAACATTTAGCATGCATTTCAAGTCAACAAGGATATCTTGAGGAGTTTAATCTTTTATTTAAAGTAATTTCAAAATTTTAAAAATTCCAAATGCCATACCCCCACCCCCTCGATGTCTAAATTGAGACATACATTTGGTGTCAAAGCCATGCTTTAATATCATTTATAGTCAAGATCAAATGGGTTGAAAGTAATCATCTAAATGTTTAACTGAGAAAAGCTCCATTTACGGCATTAATTATCCCTATTAGAAATATAGGGTGAAGACTTACATGCAAGCGTTTGACTTCCAAACTTGGACCATAATCAAAACTAGAGATCTTAAAGTTCCAAACCCAATTGTGCATTTGGAAGATATTTAAAAAATTGGACATAATTCAAAGGCTAAGAATTTACTTTCATCTACAATTGCATAATATGAGTTTTAAAACAGTTAAAGAAATTTAGGATAAGTCGGAACAAATGTATGAAAGCACAAAGTCAATCAAGGAAACGAGGATTAGCTCATTGATGTAGCAATATGAAACTTTTAAAGTGCTACCAGGTGAAGAAATTAAAGGCTCATTTAGCAAATTTACTGCAATTACTAACGAGCTCTCTTCTCTTGGTAAAAATATTGATGATATAGAGTTAGTTCGTAAGATGTTAAGAGTTCTTCCCAAAGTGTGGAATGTGAAGGAAGTTGCAATAAAGAAAGTGTATGACATGAAGAGGTTAACCTTAAGCCAATTGTGTAGCAAATTAATGGCATATAAAGTTGACTTTCTAAAGGTGGAGAGTACCTTAGAGAAACCTAAAAGGAAATCCATTGCATTCAAAGCTCAAGACTCGGAGGATGACTTAGATGATGACGAGTCATCTGATGATGATGACGATGTCACACTTCTAGAAAGATGCCTTAATAAATTACTTAGAAAAAGAGGTGAGAAGTCATTCCCTAAAAGATTTAAGACTAATAAAGGTAATAATGATATAAGAAATGGATTCAAAGAAAAAGAAGAAAAGAACAAAAGGAGCTTGTGTGCTATAAGTGCAAGAAACCCGAGAACATCAAATATGAGTGTCCAATCTTCATTAAGAAACTAGAGGAGTATAAGAAAAGAAGTAAATCCTTACTTGGAATGTAGAGTGATCTAGATGAGTTAGAACCTACTAATAATGAAACTAAAACTGATAAAGAATTACCTAATGATATTTGTGCAAAAATAAGTAAATTATTAAAAAGACTTTCTAAAATTAATGAGAAGATTTCACAAGTAAATACAGAAAATAAAGCCTTAAGAGAAGAAAAAGATGCATTAGCACAAACTAATAAGCTTCTTGTAGATGAAAATGTTTTTCTCAAGAATGATAACAAAGGCTCATTTGTAGTTAGGAAAGCTTTAGTAAATGAAAACTTAGTTCTCAATGAAGAAATAAAAGGGTTAACGGTATAAGTAGATGAGTTATCAGAATTAATTAAAAACACCTTTTAAAAATTCAATGAAAGCAATAGAAAACTTTAGATGTTGATTTTTTCACAACATGTAGATTAATCTAAAATTGACATGGGTTATAATAAAGCAAAATCATCTAATACAAATAAGACAATTTTTGTTAAACCTAAAATGGAATCGATTAAAGAAAATGTTAACAATAATAAAGGCATGAGAAGAAAAGGAAATTTTGTGAGAGTTGAGGAATGTAGAGGGTACATCAAAAGGTACCTTGAACAAAACAAGTATCCTATCAGAGATTACCACAAATGGTACATCAAAAGGTACCTAAACTAAAATTAAGGAAGAATTGTAAATAATAGGTATAATGCTCATAAACCCTATGCTTGTTTCTTTTGCAACACGTTAGAACATATCAAAAAATACTGTTTTTACAAGAATTCTAAGCTTAGTAGCCATTAAGTGAAAAATCAAAACATGAGCTTGAATTTTAATGGACTTAAGCTTCATTGGGTTTGTAAATAAGTTTGATTTGTTTGTGATGTAAGCAGGAACATGAAGCTAAGCTGAAAGGAATTTAGTACCTCAATAATGGTTGTTCGAGGCATATGATAGGTGACACTTCGTTGTTCACAAATTTAGAATGGAATAAAATTGGTTATATAAAGTTTGATGACAACAGTAGAGGTAAAATAGCTGCAACAAGAGAAGTATACTCATTAGATTGTCAAGAAGTTCAACTTTGAAAATGCTAAAAGAACATTTACACCAATGAGTACATCAACTAGGTTAAATTTAGACTTAAATGGTAAAAAGGCGAATGAAAAGTTGTTTAGAGGATTAATAGGATCCTTATTATATTTGACTACTTCTCATCTTGACATTCTCTTTAATGTGTATATATGTGCAAGATTTCAATAAATCCTACAAAAACATATTTAGCTACAGTAAAACATAATATGTTACACATACTACAAAGTTAGGTATTTGGTATCCTAACAATCTTTTTTTTATTTGATAAGATATTCAAATGCAGGATGTAAAATTAATAGAAAAAGTAATTCTAATACCTTTCAATTCTTAAGGGACAAATTAGTTTCTTGGTCTTTAAGAAAAAAAATTCAATTACTCTATCCACCGTAGAAGTCAAATATGTTTGCATAGGAAATTGTTATGCTCAAATACTTTGAATAAAACAATAATTGAGAAATTATGGTCTAAATTATAAAAATATTCACATAAAACTTAATAAAACAAGTTCCATAAACTTAACAAAAAAATCCTATGCTTCATTTTAGATTAAAACATATAGAAATTAGGCATCATTTTATTCATGATCATGTATCATGTAGTGATATAAATATAAAATTTGTGCCTCTAGATAATCAACTTGCTGATATTTTTACAAAGCCTTTAGATGAAATTATGTTTAAGTTCATTAGAAATGAAATTAGTGGTATGTGATCCTTTTTGTTAATTTTATAGTTATTTGATTAATTAATGTGTTAAGATTACTAAATAAAAAAAAATTATATATATATATTAAATAAACAAATTCATTAAGTTAAATTTCTATAAAATAATAGGATTTTTTTTTCTTTGTGTTTTCCATGTTTACGTAGAGAATTAGGAGTGGGCCATGAATCTTAGTAGGCTACTTTTTTTTAATCAACATCCAAATAGTAGTTCTTTACTTTTCTTTTCTTTTTTTCTATGTAACTTTATCTTTCCCATCGCTATCCAAGATTCTCTCTCCATACCTTCCTTTTCTTCACTTTTGAATTCCAAAAATCAAACCCTAACCTACTCCATTTCACAATGGCCCTAAGGAAATTACAACAAATAATGAATAAGACCCTCAAATGCAAACACTCAAAAACCCCCATTTAGATCGTTGATGAACTTACTAAATTAACCGATTCAAAACCAAATCAAGAACCCTCTTGAACTCCAACCTTAGTTCTTAAAGAGAATGGTGCATATTCTAAAAGAAATATATCAAATCCAACTCTAAAACCAATTTCCCTCAAAAACCATAACTTGCATTGTGATAAAATAATGGATGAAAACAAAGAAGGTGAAAATGTCAAACAAGACAAGCAAAGTGGTGGCATTAAGCAGCTTGAAGCTTACAAGGAACATGGAGAATAACAAAATCAAGAACCTAACATTCTTGAAAAAAATCCTGTCCAAATTACTACAAAATCAATCTTCAGAAAGTATTATTGGAAGCAAGAGTAAGGGAAGTGAAAATCCTCCAATGAGCATGTTTGAACAACACACAACTAAATCTAAAAAACAAAAGAAAGCTTTATAGAGGTGGAAACAGGTTATTCCACCAAGAAAAGTGGTGCTTGAATATCCAAAAAAAAAAAAAAATCACGAAGAAATCTCTTTTGTGTTTAAAAATAAAGGTAAAGTTGACGAAATTCTAGATAGTCGCTATCTTGATTTCAATTACTTTAAAAAGTATAGATTTTATTGCAAAGAGTTCTAGATAGATTAGGAACTCAAAACTTATGTACAATGGAAGGGGTTATGTATGGTGAATTAGTTGTGGAGTTTTACGAAAACTTGAAAATAAATGACAAAAATGTGTGAGATTCTAACGTATTGGGAAAGAAAATTTTGATAACCAAGGAAGACATCTTAGGTTGCTTTAAGCTGAAATCCTTTAAAGAAGATTATAACTTGGTCAAAATGGCTAAGAAGAAAGTTTTTATGGAGCTAAATGATGGAGTTGAAGTAACCTATGCTAAAGATGTGTTTGTGTCTGATTTTGAACTATTGATTAGAATGTTACATAAGTTAGTTAGTACTTTTATTTGTCCAAAGAAGGAAAGTTCAACTACTATTTCAAAGGAAGATGCAATTATAATTTTAGGACTACTTGGGAAAAGAAAGGTAGACTTAGCAAGTCAAATATTGAGACATCTATTTGAGAATAAGAGAAGTAGACCTTATGGTAGTTTATTGATGAAATTGCTTAGGTTTAAAAAGATTAAAATTCATGTTGAACCTTAATGTCCCATTCCCCCCAAGCGTATTAGTGAATTAAATTTCAAACATGTGAGAATATACATTAGAAATAAGAAGTGGGAGGCCAATGATGGAGGGTTGTATATCTATCTTTCACATATGATCAAATCCGAGGGGGAGAAAGAAGATACAATTAGGCAAAAGGAAGGGAAAAGAAAAAATGGTTGAGGAAGGAAAGAAAAAAAAAAGGCTAGATATCAACTTATGACTAGACGTGTATTTGAAATCAAAGAAGGTGCAACTATGCAATCCTATTTTGAGTCAAAGAGTGACTTAGAAACTATTTAGTTAACAAATCAGCAAGAGTAAAGAGGATAAAGTTCTATGTTTGTTGAAATGGTTAGACAAATTATATAAAAGCTGCTAGATGAGAGGTTGAAAGTTTTAGATAATATGAAAAAAGATCTATAAGAATTAAAGGCAAAACTACTTCAAAAATATCAATCTAAATCTTCATTTGCAAATTAGAAGCTTCAAACTTCTCCTCCTTCATCTTCGTCTAGACCTAATTATCCACACTTCCATCCAACACGTCCCACTTCTCTAACTAATTAGCAGGATCCCACTTAGGACACCTTAGATCCCATTACTAAATAGAATTCATTAACACAACCTTCTGTTGAAACAACTCAAGTTCGAACCTCATCCACTCAAGACTTTTCCATCCAGCTATATAGGACTTTAGGAAAGTGTAAATGGAGTGCAATTAAGAAGAGTACTCAATCTAAGCAGTAGTCGCTTTATTATTTCTTTATCAAGATATTCTGTCATTTTGTCACTATGTCATTTCATTATCAAACCTTTGAGATGTTTATGTTATGTAATTAGACCTTATTTCATTTTTTGTTATTATGATTTTTTGGTATTTTTCTAAGTATTTTTTTCTATTTTTATGGTATAAATTGTTATGGAAATATTATGAATTGAGGGGGAGTATCATATGTTATTAATGATAACAAAAAGGGGAAAGTATAGGCAAAAACAAATACAAACTAATCATACCAGTATGATTTTGAATAATTTTCTTTGTCTATTATGTGAATATTACTATTCTCAAACTTTGACTTCTGAAAATTGTTTTTGATAAAGAGATTTTGTTATCATAAAAAAAGGAGAAAATGTGATGATAACAAAACAATTAAATGTTTTACTGACAAGACTATAAAGTATATAGATTAAACAGAAATAGAATGGCTTAGAGACTATATTAGAAATTGTTTTGGACTTCAAGAATGTAGATATTCAGATACTAACTTAGAGAATGAGTCTAAAAATTGAAGTTTGTATAGAAAGTGTGATACAAGCTTAAGTTGCACAACAACATAATTGGATTGAAGGATTAGCTCCACTTATTGGATATATTTGGGAAATATGTCTAATTCTACTCCACTTAAGTTAGTTCATGAATTCATGAGGATTGATTTTAAGGAGTTTTTTATTATATTTATTTATTTTTATTAAGAACGATTTATTTATTGAAGATTTACAAGATACATGAGTATGGATATTTATAGAGAATCAAAAGAAGACGTTGCTAAGTTTACATTCAAGGAGATTTGACTGAACTTTTGAGTAAGGATGGAAGTTAAAAATAAATCTAATTGATCACATTCAAAATATCTATTTGAACTTCAAATTAGAAGATTCGAGTTTATCTACAAATAATGAGGAAGTTTTTATCATATCAACCAGATCTTATCAAATGAAATTCACATACAAAATGGATAAAATATCAAGTAGTAAAGACACGTAAGATAACATTCAAATTTTTAGATAACAGATCTAACATAATCATAAAAACAAGGAGGAATGCAACGTTGAAAATTCAAAGAGAAAATGATGACTCCTCCAACGAATAATTTGTGATATACTTGAAGAGATTTTGTTGATCGATCAAGGTTGTAAATCAAAGATAATATATATACAAAAATGATTTAAAATCAGAAGATAGAGAACAGCATACTCAAGAACCACATCTTATCAAAAAACTCAGAAACTTTTTCAGAAACTACTCTGTACTAGTTTAGTATTTATTTTAACATTCTATTGTTTAGTGCAAAAATTGTTGAGGATTTTTTATTGTTGTATTCCTTGAGCTTTTTGATTCCTTAAGCGATTGATAGTTGTGTTTGTGAAAAGTTATAGTCCGTAATTCTGTAAATTAGCTAAGTTATTAGCTAAATGGGCATAACAAAAAGCATAAAAAGCCAAACTTTTAGCAGGTTGATTGTAACTCCTAACTATTATTGTTTATTAGATTGGTGGAACGGTACCGGTGTAAATGATTGGATCCCTAGTAGTAAAGTTGGAAAAAAGAATTGACGCACAAGGTGAAACTTCTATAAAATCCTACACCTAATCTTCTTTCCTCTTCTTAATCTTTGTTGTTTATTGAATTTATTGTTGCACATTCTTATTAAACATTTAGCACACATTTTAAGCCAGTATGGATATCTTGACGGGTTTAATTTTTTGTTTAAAGTAATTTCAAAAAGATAAAAATTTGTATATATATCAATTCACCTCCTCTTGACATCTAAATTGGGACTTACAAGATTTAGAGAACTTTGAATTAGTTGGTTTGAAATAAAACCCCATTAAAACTAGTGTCACTTGTTTTAACAGCTTTTAATACAACTCAAATATTAATCATGATCTTTTATGGACTTTAGGCATAAGGCATATTCAACAAAATCCTTTACACCATTACTCTTATAAAACTTGCTTTATGATGGGCAAAACCAAATTTAGAATAATCAAAACTAACACAATCCTAAAGTATTTAGTGCCCATCTCTTCACAAAAAAAAAAAAAAAAAACCTTTAGAAGATTAGATTCCAGCATTGAGCCTCAAGATTAATACAAAGAGAAAATTTTGCTAAATCTAACATTTTACTAATGTCAACAGGAAATTTGGAAAAGACTAGATATGAAAGTTTTCCATATTAAGGGGTTTATACATTTTAATAGCGAAAAGCAAGTACATGATGAATAAAGTATAAGACCCTACAAGTACCCTATATTGTAAGGTACATATTCTTGAATTTTGAAACCAAAACCTATCCTATAACATCTTGAAACCACACTATATTATGTATCTTGTAAAACCTATATGAAACATATTATAAAACTTGTAAATTTTATCTTTTTTGTTATAAATTTTAAATTTATGTGATCTTAAAAAGTAATTTATATATAATATTACAAGTTATTTATATGTAAAACCCATTAAACTTATAATAAAATCAGTGAAATTAAAAAAAAAAATCCCTACCTTCATTGTTTTAAATTTCATAATCTTATTATCTAGTAAATGGGAAAGAATAAATGGAAATGATAGACAACTTAAAATTGGAGAGGAAAATGTGAAAGAATAAAGAAAATAAAAAAGAGTAGTATTACATTTAATCGTTTAAAATTATTGATTTATGAACTTAAACCTTTTTTTCTCTTTTTTTTTTGGTTAATTATTATTTTTCTTTCTAATGAAACATTTATCACCAAAAAAATATAATATTACCATTTATTATTTATTTAGATTATTTAATAATTTTTTATATGGTAAATAACCCTATAATTCATATCATATGTATTTTGAAATATAGATTTTAAGATGAGTATAAAATAAGAAAATTCTATATCCATACCTTACCTTATGAGAGTAAGGTCCAAAAAAATATATATATATAACTTATCATATAACTCTTAATATCTATGAGAAGTCTATTCGATCAAATAATATATAAATGATACAATAAGACTACTCATCCATCCCTACTTTTTGAGCATATATTTAAGGAATTTGAAATGAATACACATTTCAGTATGTTAGTCGTGCTTGTACTATACGGCTACTTGATGTTTTCAAACGAAAATATTGTCCATTTTTTAGATGGCTTAGAGTGTAGCTT
The DNA here is from genome assembly GCA_037954665.1 of Laguncularia racemosa. NCBI lineage: Eukaryota > Viridiplantae > Streptophyta > Magnoliopsida > Myrtales > Combretaceae > Laguncularia > Laguncularia racemosa. The sequence goes on along the minus strand of JBBMOL010000002.1, from coordinate 6,958,293 downwards.
TTTCAGTGAGGGAGGGAAAATAAATAAATAAATAACTCATGCCTAACCTAATAAAGGAAATTTTAAATAGATAACTTTATAAATGGAAGAAGCTTCATAAAAAGGCATCATATTCAATTATTTTGCAGTTGTCTTTAAAATATTAGCTCAAATTATCAAATCCAATTATTCAAATAGCAATAATTAGTAAAAATTAAAGTGCATACTGTTCAGATTAGGCCCTGAAAGTCTATGCTAAAAAAGTCTTATCAATGGTATATATTAAAAGAGAGTAGAAGGAAAAGAAGAAGAACTCTCAAATGTATGTCTATAAGTTTGGGCCATTTTCTTGATGATACTAGTGGAATGGGGATTGGACATTGGGTTCTCAATTTTTCAATTTTTTGAAAAACCAAACTTTAATGGGCTGCTGGATGATCGAGATCGAGAAACACCAAAATTATTGTGTTACGGCAGCGTTGACCAATTTTGATATTTAAATTGCAACCACTGGACCAAATGAGCGATTCGTCCAATAATATTTTAGCTAAACCTAGTTGAACGGTTCATACCCGCATCCAGATGATAAAAGCTTCGTGGACTCTCTTCCTGGGCCCTTCAGGTCCAGACCAGTAAGCAAGTCTGGATCTTGGCAGAGGTACCTGCTTTTGACAAATCTCTTTCGTATTGCCGGTGAGCTAGTTGGCACATATAAATTTGTAAGGACTAGTGTTTGATTTTCGAGAAACTTGGTCGAGATAACATCTAAGGTAATGTTTGATTACTGGTATTAGACAGAACAAAGAGTATTGAACAGTACAAAACAAGAAGGATTGGACAAAAAATATTTTTGTACCACGTTTGGTTTGTTCAGTACTAGACAAGGATTTTTATGCTGTTCGGTGTTTAAATTGTAAAGTACTAGACTAAACATAGTAAATTTGACAGTTTTGCCTTTTTAATTATTGGAAAAGGCTTTTTGTGCTGTCCAGTGTTTGAAATTGTAAAATACTGAACTGAACATTGTAAAATTGACAATTTTGTCCTTTTTAATTATATCATAGTTATTTATATATATTTGATATTATTATAAGACAAAATGATTTGAATGTTAATATATTATATTAAATATTTTAGGGAAAACAATTATGTTATATTTAATAAAATAATACGTTATTTATGATTTTGAATAGGTTATTGAAGACATGAAACACTTTTACACTGAAACATCCACATATCCATCAACCACTTTGAACAAGTCATTGAAGGACTTAAAAATTCCAAAATCCATCCACAAATTAGATCGATTAGATTGGAACATCAATCACTTTTATATTTCATAAGGACAAGGCATAAATGGCATAGATAAGATAATAATCATATGAAGGAATAGTCAAAGTAATTTCTATGATTATGACCTGCCAACTATATCTGATAAAAAATCTGCCAACTCTATTGCAGGAGATACATGAGGTTACAACTTCTACAAAATATGAAAACAAGTTTAACCATACAAGGTACTAAATCAAGGTAGAGAGGTTCGATAATACAAAGCCAATGAAAGAAGTCTCAATTACATAAATACTACAAACATGTTTTACATCAACCGATAATTCGCCTAACAAATGCTAGGCGTTATTCTCCTTGGAACCTCCAAAAAAACTTCTCATACTGTGGATTTGTCGCCATTTGTATAAGAACATCCAACTCTTCATTTTCCGACAATCCTAACGTTTTCAATTCTGCAATAATATTGTCCCTAGGAGGATTAGCAATTTTTCCTGCAAGTAAAGCAAAATCACTCCTAACATCACTAATGTTCTTTTGAAACGTAGATATAAATTTTGCAGCATATTCTGCCATAGGACGCTTGCGAGTCGGTTGCATAAATGGATCACGTGAGGCATAGCTGGAGACTTCAGTAGATTGTGGCACTTGTTCTGACTCCATATCTTCATCAAAAGTATCCTCACCCTCATTCTGTAAGTCTTGTGTCACATCTGTTGGTGTCTCAGCCCTTTTTCCATTTGCTCTATCTTTTCCAAATATCCCTTGAAGTCTTTCAAACTCTTTAAATTCCTTGTTGGTATGATTTCCAACCTTCGGATGTTTCTACAAAACAATAGAAATAGTTATTATAACAACAACAAATTAACTTTTAAAAAGTGAGTATATTTCAAAATAAAGATAATGTTGATTTTACCTCCATATATTGGTAGGGACCGCATCACTATCGACTATAACACATTTTTTGACATCATCCCACCCAAAACTACTAGTATTCATCATGTCAACAACCTCTGCCAACTTCATTGGCTACCTCTTCATTTTGTTAACAATTTGTTTGACATTGAGATTGATTTATGAAATGTGACTTTTCATCCTATGTGAAGCTTCTTCATGAGCCTCATTCTTAAAAGTACCATTTTCTCCTTTGTATCCTTCAACTACTAACTCCTCTAGCACTATCAATAACGTTTCTTCCTCAACTTGGCTCCAAGAACGTCTAGTTTTTTTTTATCTCTACTGTCCATGACTGTAAACCAATTCATAGTATAAGGCAAAAAGCAAACAAATAAAATGTAAGTCATGCATACAAACAGTGGATAAAATATTTCAATTTACATCACAACATAATGTTGAAAATTCAACAACCAAATGATTTCAATAATATATAATTAACAAAAAATTCACCAGTGACACTGATCCAAGATACATAATCAAATAAAGTACAACAATTAGTGACATTTTAGTTCCTATGACGTGCCCTCCATTCATCGTACATCTCTTGTACTAAGGTATTCCTCATCTCAGTCCATGCCTTAGTAGGCTTTATCATTTCAATTGCATCAATTCCATTTTCTCCAATTGGAACTTCATCACCTTCAATTACAGCGTGCTCCAATGGGTCTAGTGGCATGTACATTCAAATGAAGTTGTGTAATAGACAACAAGCTAGAATGATTTGACCTTGTATTTTGATGGGATAAAATGATGGACTCCTTAGAATACCCCATCATTTCTTTAAAATTCCAAAACATCTCTCCATAACATTTCTTGCCCTTGCATGTCTATAGTTAAATAATTCCTCACGATTTTGAGGCCTACGTTGACTTATAGCCCACTCTTGAATGTGATAAGGCCTCCCTCTAAAAGGGGAAAGGAATCCTAGTGCATTGGAATATCCACCATCCACTAGATAATATAAACCTAAAACGAAAAGTAACCACATAAATTTTCATGAAAAGTTTCAATTGAATAAATAAAACGAAAACAATGTTCTTTTTTAAAGTGCTTACCAGGTGCAACTCTTAATCCATCAGATCGAATGACTGCATCACGTAATACTCTAGAATCTAATGCAGACCTTTCCCAGCCAGCCAATATGTAGATAAATTTCATGTCACGATCACATACACCCATGACATTCGTTGCAAGATGCCATTTCCTTGTTCGATACCTAGGTCTATCTGCAACTGGTGTCATAACTGCAATGTAGGTACCGTCTAATGCTCCAAGGCAACCCTAATATGTTCCCAAAGAAACAAAAAAAAAAATTGTATTGTAATATAAGTAATGATGACCATCGTTGATTAACTGAAGGCACCTTAAAGATTTTTTGTATTACCTTAAACCATTTCCACTGTTCATCAATGCAATCTTCTGGTACTAGATTGGGTTTTGCAAGTAAGATATCTTGTAACCTTAACACAACAGCTAACACTTGATGGCAATTTCTACTAACAGTCTCACCTGATTTACGAAATCTGACTTGAATATTCCTATTTTTTGTATGATGTGCAAGGATGTTAAGAAAAATCGCAACTTGTTCTTCAACCGTTGCTCTTCCATTACAATGCATTCCCCCTCGTACCCTAATGAGTTCACAAAGATGTGCAAAACTATTCCTACACATCCTTAACTCCCATAAACAATTTGTATCACTCCCATTAATGAGTGAATCAATCACCTATCGACTCATTTCATATCTAGCTATTGCTTGCTCGTTCAATACACCCCTCTCTATTCTCCTATTCAAAACAAAGTTTATATAATAGAAACTAGCTGCCGCCATTGTAAGCATATTGATATAGACTCTCCATCCAAGAAGACAAATCAGAAATCCATGATCTATATGACACATCAAAGGAAAGACCCATGAGTGTAACGTTGGGGATTTGAAGATAATTTTCATAATACAAAACATAATGGACAACATCATATTGAAATTCAGCATGATTGCAAGAGAAACAGTAGACATGTTTTGGGGATGGAGATGTTATGGTTTTGTGAACATGAACATGCAAATAGCAATTGTGGGAGTAAGAGTGCAGATCATGGGAATCAAGTTGGGGAACATAATACCTACACTCATCCTATCACTAGGGTGTATGTTAGGAGAGGTAAAGTAGATATGATTTGCAGCCAAGCTGATGTGGCAGCAGGGACTAGGAGTAGATGTGGACTAGAAGGTTCTTGAGTAGAGCTTGAAAGAGTACAGAAGTATAACCAGTTAATTGACAGTTGTTAAGAGTTAGGTAGTTCGTTAAAGTACTTAGCTTTCACTATAAGTACTTCTAATAATTAGTGAAGAAGGATATCCACTTACCAAGAAAAAGAAAATAATTAGTGAAGAAGAATATCCGGATAATGTCTACTCCAAATAGACCAGTAGTAGCTCTTAGCTCTGGATATCCTAACCTTTGTTGTTGGAGACCGTGTAGCTCTTTCTCACTATCAATAGAAATACTAACTTCCCCACAAGCCTAACAATAAATCATAACTAAGAAACTATCCTTAGCAGCAGCATCAGTATAACAATTTTCTGAGCCTTCAATCAATAATTGATCATTAAATAAACAATTTGCAAAGTGTACTATTTGAAAAAAAGAGTTAATTGTTCCTGCAATGGCTCAATTTGATGCAAAAATATCGTCTACCATGTAAATTTTTTATTAGTTATTGCTACAATTTATTACTCAAGAGACTCCAATAAAGCAATGTAGAAATAAAAGAGCAGCTATCATCAGTGGAGTTTCCCAATCAAATTAATAGACATCAAGGAAATAAGGCATAGGATCATAGCCCATTAATGGCTTGCCTTCACCTACAAACCATTAGACTGCCTAATAAATGCAAGTAATCAACATCAAAAGCTTAGAGTTGTATGAGCTAGCCCTGACAGATCTAAATATTTCTCAAGAGCACCAAGCAGTGGATCACAACCCATTCCGATTATTTATGTGGTTACAATGACCACAACTTCTCCAGGTAAATCAAATACTAGCAAATCGTGGAAAGGCATTCACAGAAGTAACTTAACTTCTATCTCTCCGATACTCGTAGATTACATGGCAAGAGCAAAACAGAAGAACCTGATGAAACATAGACTTTAGACCTTTTCCCTATCTTCTATAAGTTCAATGAAGCAACATTGATAACAAAACTGGCATAGTCAGATATTATAGTTAATGTGATATCGTTAGATACATCTTTCACATATGAGCAACCTTCCCTTGGTGCTTTGTCAATGACATTCTTCTAACAATAAAATAATCCTAAAAAAAGAAAACCTAATTTTATTTTATAGGGTTGACCTATAAAAGACTTGATTCTATGCCACCTTATCACCATATAGGGTTAACTCTTATGACTTGCTTTATGAGTTACAACAGTAAGCTTGCCATCAACCATTGTATCAAATGCACTCTGAAAGGCTTTCTAATCACATATTACTTCAAATTTATCCCATGGAAGAAGCTACAAACTCCTTATTTCTAACAGATAGAAAAGGTAAAACAAACTATACCTTAAATAAACTTCCAACATATGTAATGACAAGAAGAGTCATAATGCAAATTTCACCCGGTCAACGACAAACATATCAACAACCACATTGAAATCTAATACTTCCCAAAGTCAAGGAACCATCTCCCATGAGCTCTCACATACTTCAACATACATTAAATGCTTTATAAAGTTCCATCACAGAGTGCATTTACGGATAACGCTATCGTTCTACATTTAATTGTCAATATCGAAAACCACAAGCTAGCAAGGACACCTCCGCTGCCAAGAACAACCTTTTTTACCCTTTATCCCGATGGGGTTCTCACTGCTTCAATCATCAAAACTCATGTCGTCGTCCTCACTCTAAATCTAACAAGCTCCCATTTAGACCCGACAAAAATCCCCCTCCCAATCCCGAACTGTCCATTTACCTAAACCCAAAATCCCTTACAACACATCAGGCTAGTATAACCTGAATAATTAGCTAAACCCCTCGAAGCAAGAAGCATGCGGGGAACATACGAACTTGGGGGACAACCCAGCAAGGGACAAGTTTAGACAAGCAAGGGAGCACGGGGGGATAACTAGACGGCAACATCCAACAAGCATGTGAGGAACATTGAAAAGGAAGCAAGGATTTAAGAAGAGATGGAAGCATACGAACCTGATGGTCGAACTTGTGGCCGATTCCACGACGAGCGATAGAGAAGGACCGACGCCGATGAGCTATCGTTGTTCCTCCTTCCGAAGCAGCTGCGATACCTGAGGAAAAAAGTTTGCACAACAAAGAAGGAAGGGAAAGTGACCAGCAGATTAACACGAGATCTTTGAGGGGCAAATTGGGAATTTCACAAAAATAGGATTATAGTCCAGTGCCGAATTTTTTGTACTGAATTACACACGGTACAAATATATTTGATTTTGTCCAGTATCATATTTGTGTTTCGTCCAGTACTTTCTTCAAGGATGGCAATCAAATGGAGAACAAAAAATTTTATCCAGTCCAATGCCGGATTCTAATGCTAACCAAACGCTGCCTAAGAAAAACATGTTAAGAATTATCATCATCATTAACGGGGTATAAGATAGGATATTAGAGATCGGCTCCATATCTATTAGAGTTTGATTTAATAATATCCAAATTCATATCAAAGTCAACCGGATTTCATTGCTATTATTATTATTATATATAATCATTTTCGCTTCAAACTCAAAATTCAAGTCTACTTTGTTTATAGTTATGAGTAATCACTTAAATCTAGTTTAAAACGTTGTAAGTGTTAGCTACAGGTAACTTCAACCTTAAATCCATCAAAGAAGGGAGTTCTCTTCCAATGTATAGATCGAATCACACAGAAACATGCTCCAAAATTTAACAGGGGCAACCTAAACTTTTTAGCTCTTACATGCTAAGGAAATTAAATCAGGCCCAGTAAAAATTAATAACGAATTGGAGACTTCCTAGGAACGATAACCTCTTAGGTTGACATGTGAAGCCAAAAAATGAGTTCCTTGTGTCATGGGAGGTATCAATCAATTATGATATACCAACTCAATTCAACTTAATAATTATTTGAATTTGATTTGATTGCAATTGACTCAAGCTTTAAGCTCAAGACATTCAAATGAGTTACTAAGTAGAGATCGACAATTCTATTATTAAGTTCTATGAATCCATAAGCTTATACAAGCTCAAATCATTTAAATGTAAATTGGGATAGAATCAAATTTAGCATTTAATATGATTTCATTAAGAAAAAAAAATATAGAAGCTTCAAATTAAAATAAGTTAGAATCATTTTAATATGATTGATTTCAAAATTTAATCCTAGTCTCAGTCAAAGTTTACAGATTTTACGATCAAATATCCATCCCTGTATATGTCAAGTAAGACTACTTTTTCAGTGAGTGCAAATTGAACAAGGTCAAGATGTAATAATAAATGTTCAAAGAACTACGATATAACTCTATATTAACTCATAAAAGGAGTAAGATAAGGAAATATTCAAGTAAACTGACAACAATTCAACGGTATTTTTTATCCTTCTATTTTTACCTATTGGCAAAAGTGTTGGTGATATTTTACCTTCAGTTAATCGTTGGCGTGGAGAACTATGGGTAGTCTTGTCCCTAGGAAGAAGTTCAATCATGATATTCAAAGATTCAAAGCTAGAAATTTCTTGGAGCCTTGAGTTCAGTTTTATTCAATGGGGCATCCTTGGAGGACTCCGAAAACGTGCGGCGTGCGTGTCTCGCATGAAATCAACGTGGAAGTCTCAGCTTTACTCGGCGTCAACTCCACTCGGCTTCTAGTTGTCGACACTCGACTGTAAAGCCTTTCATTCTAGAAGGGGGCCATCAGGAGCTAAATCTGATAGACCAATATGGTGGTCGAAGGCTTGTTCCAACATACATACGACTATCAGTAGTGAATTTCTAACGCCCAAGTTGACTGAACTCTTGGTTCTGGTCGATTAGCGTCAGTTTTGGATAGTTGAAATTATAGAATTTTGATTTGAGTATTTTAATATATATCATATAAAATATTCCTATCATATATTCAGTATATCTCATACTAGTAATACTAAACAATTATATGTGTTACACTTCTCTCTAGCATCAATCTATTAACTAAATGCATGAGCTACTATCTAACTAAATTTGCAATTGACCTCATCAGCTAAAATTTAAAGATGCAATACTCACAACCTCTAGAACAAATTTATTAATATTTTAGTTTTAAAATGAATAAAAAAAATTTATATGTTTCCTAATTAATAGACTAAAACATAAAAATGACAATAGATGGTATAGTTTTTTTTTTTTTTTTTTTGGGGGGGGGGGGGGGGGGGGGGGGTTTAATTCGTGTTATTCTAGGAAAGGAGGAATCAAGAAAATCGGGAAGTTATATTATATTAAGAGCAAGTCGACGCGTGAAGTAGACGGCTAGATTTTTAGAAGTGCTGGTTTTCATCATGCATGGCATCATTATTCACATTAATTCCATATTCACATATCGCAGCTTTTCTTGGTGGAGGGTGGGGTTCAGGAAATGCTGATGACTAAGAGCTGCTTTTTATGATATGCCTTGCCTTAGAGTTAGGTCAGCGGAGATGGACACAGATTGGCTATGGTACTTGAATAATTTGATTATCTATACCTATTCCTACTCCTACTAGTACCTTTATTTATAATCTTAATTACATGTTAAAAAAAAAAAAAGCAAAAAATTTGCTTGCTTAATTTCTTTTTTCCATTCTAAAGTTTATGTTGGTATTAAATGTTTATGTCCAGGTATTCTTAAATACCAAAACAATTGTAGGGTTTAAGTGGGTATTTCATTCTTTTTTTTATTTCTTATTTATTTTAAATCAATTCCTAATACTTAAATAGGAAAATGACTTCGTCCTAAACCTTTAGTTTAGGTGAAATACTGTTTGAATCTCATACTTCTACCAACCATGATGCATGTTTTCGAAACGACTAACTTAAATCTTTGCTTAACATTATTTTATTTTATTTTATTTTAAACTAAAGTAAAGATCACTGCACGTGTTAAATGTTTAGGTAAAGTGCTTTCGAGTCCAACATTGGTATGGGGGTCCAAGGACTTTTTGATTACCCACTGGAAATAGTAGAGGAAATTTTCCCCCCCTAATCACCAAGTAGCTGTAATAAGAGAAATAATGGGTTGCAGTCGATATAGTTAGTTGTATGGTGGGCAATTTGACGTCCAAACCGTCAATACAAATAAGATACGGTATGATTATAAGTAAAATTCAATGGGATTAATAAATAGATCAAACTCACTTGAAATCTTTTATAAATATGTTTAGGTTTGAGTTTAGCATTTAAATTATTTATGAAATATTTTATAAATAGATTTTGTAAACATGTTTAGATTTAATATGCGGAACATTTTAAGATTATGATTTCTAGTACTAATAGTTTAACTCTATCCTATCTACTATATGCTACTATAGTCCCTTCTCTCTCTTTTTTTAATCTACTATTATCACTCCACCATTGATCTAACTAATTATTGTCTCTCTCTTTAATTATCATCCTTATCTACTTTGACTCCATTTCCAATTAAGGTAATAACCTTAACTTTTTATTTCCTTCTACTCTCCAATTTCAAGCATTCTAAATAAAAAACATAGTATTATATACATATACAATACACACACACACGGATATATAAGCAATTTCAAGCTTCACTTGTGTATATAAATCAATTTATTAAGCTTGTCATGATGTTGTGCATTAATTTACAAAACAACAATCCCATAAGTTTGTGTTTAAGTTAGTCACATAATTCTCAAAGTGTGAAGCAATGGTTCAATATTTGAGCTATTATCAAACTTACTTGTGCATTTAGGTTAGAAAGAGAGTTAGTGCTTGCAAACTTTTCTATAATGTTTGACATAATTATCTTTAGCAAATTGAAGACAATACTAAAAATATATTTTTTAGATAGGACTTTATAGTTATTATATATTTATTTTAGAGTTTTTATAATTGATAAAAGATTTCAACTTTAACATAAAATACATTTATTAAATAATTTGGATTACAGATTTAGATTTTTAAATAGGATTAGTAAACTGATTGTATTATAAGTTTAGAATTCCATTCACAAATTTAAAAATACATGAATTAAATATAAAGGGGTTTATAATTTGCTTCTTCTTTTTTTTTTTTAGTGAATGAGGAAGGATAAGGAATCAAACTCTTTTATAAAATCAACACTAAACATAAAAGATAAAGCATCAACATTTGCGATAGTGAAAAAGCCTACTTTTATTCTTTGATTTCAATTACATGACAAGAGAAGCCGATAAATATAATGTTGGTCTCGAATTAAATAATCAAGAGAGAAGAGGTGAATTAATTACTTACTAAATTTTTTAAAAAATTTCTAGTTAAAAATAACTTCTTTGACTACTCAATTTAATTATAGAGTAAGAACAAGTATTTATAAAAAAATTATAAACTATTATAGAATAAAAAATAAGATATATAGTAACAACTACTTTATTGATTTGTTTTTAACCTGAAAGTTTGTTATTGTGATTTTACTTTGAACGTTTGAGAAATATCTCAAAAATATTGAAGTTATCCACTGAATTTTGAATTTAAATATGATATCTTCATAATATGATATGAAAATTATGTCAATTTTATACATCCTTACATTGTGATATATATCATCTATACAAAATCTGTCGATGCAATCAACCACCCACTGATTTTGTGAAACATCCAACAACTCTTTCTCTTATCCTTTAATTCAAATTTGAATTCCGAAAATATGTGATCTTCTAAAATACATGACATAATCCTTTTTAATACTGATCTTTTTTGTAACAGAACCAAATATAAGGAATCAATCACGAGTTTATCATGACTTAACTAAATCTCTTAGTTCCAAAATTAATCACTTAGATCTCCATAAATTTTTGTCTTACTTTAGTGAAATAAATTGAACATATTACTCAAATATATTCAATAAGTAGAGCTAGGTCCTTAAAATTGATAGTTATCTAACTTAAATTTATATATAAAGTTGTTCTATTTATATGAACTCGTAACACAAATACCTTCTGACTTATTTTTTGAATTCTAGTTATTCTTCATAATGAATACATTTTTACTTATCTTTTGAGTAATTAAAAACAATGTAATTTTTCTTCATTTATTTTTTGATGATCCAACTCTTAGTCAAATTGTAAATATAATTATTCCTATACACTAAATAAACTCATTAAAAACATTTACACATTTTATTATTATCAAAATACTTTAAAAAGAACATAATATATAATATTAATACCATTTATTTTAAAAAGGAATTACCGATCCATCTAACCCGATAATCTATTTCCCTCTTATCATCACTCGAGTGGACCTGTCAATGCCCGTCTAATAACTCAGTTTCACGTTTCGCTGGGCTTGTGGGCTTCTATATTGTGTAATGGTATTTTATTTTAAGATTCTGTCGAGGAATGCCCTGACATTAGTTAATGGACCTAAAAGGGAATCCCAACGCCATATAAAGCAGGTGGGGGGGGGGGGGGGGCGGAACTATAAATTTACTAATTTAAATTAAATAATATAATGAAAATGATACAAAATATTAAAATTGAAAAAAAAAATCTGCAAAAATATTCTCTTAAGCCTCATGAGGCCTTGCCCAGTCATCCCATAAAGAAAATATGAAAGAGGATAAGACTTGAGTTTGCATTAATATTTGACACTCATCAAAGATTGGGAAATGAGAATAGTAGGGTAGAGGGAGTGTGATGGATTTATTTCCGTAGAATGGAATAAAAGGATAAATTGTGTAAAGTATAAAATAAAAAAAGATTAAGGCATAAATCATTCATATTGCAAGATGTAAAGAGCTATAACAAATCTGAAACTGATGGGTATTTAATATGAAGAAGTCATCCAAACTACATACATATAAGATCGATAAATATAATGATCCTATCCCGGCTGTTGACATATCTTAACAAACTACATGGGAAGGACATGTAGTGTAGAACACGTGCAACATTCAAATTGAAAGGAGTCGTATTTATATTTTAGTATTTTCATTTTTCATGTTCTCTGTAAGTCGTCCAGAACACGTGCAGCAAAACACAAAAACCTTGAATTCAGTAGAAGCCCAAATCCACCTTTGCTGATTTTGAATAAAGAATAGGGGCTGGGAACACTCTTTCTGCTCTGAACTCTGACCCCGTCTGTTCATAAGTCAAGTTGATCATCGTGTGGAAAAATAGGGCACCACAGCCACTCCAAGCACATACATGAACCGGAACGTGAGAAACACTTCTCCAAAAAAAGTTGAGTTGACTTGTTATTGTAAGTCCAAAAACTTGAAAATTATGGAATATGTATCAAAATTCAAAGCAATAATCAATTACAGTTCAATCAAGGTAAAATAAAATGATTTTTTTTTTTTAAAAAAAGTCAAATTACTCTAATTATGAATTTCACCTAATATTATTGCTGAAAATATAATATAATATATATAATAGAATTCAATTTGCACCCTACATATACATTATGTCAAACTTTTTGTGCGTTTTACTTATCCTGAGTTGCTGCTCCTTGTTATATCTCAATGAATGTGATGTAAGCGCTTGCAAAATGCGTTGCATATTATGCTATGCGTGTGGGTATATGCATGTGCTACACATTAGCTATTATTATTATTATTAATACGAGTATTAGTGCGTTTGGGAATAATCAATGGCCGGCGGTCGCCTCGTAGCCTTAGGGCAGATAAGGCTCATTAAATTTTTGCACTACAGCTATACGGGTTGTTGTAAGTATGGTGGATGGATGGTGATGGTGATGAACGATGGAGAAAAATATTGGGGAAAAAAAAATTCATACAGCAAAATACATTATTTGGGGGCTGTTAAATTTTACATGAAGCAATGTTATTGTACTTAAAAGCAGCAATTAAAGCTTTAACTGCTTAGTGTAAACTATGTGATTCGTTGAAATGTTTTGACAATGTCCAGGAGAACATTAGGAAAAAAGATTATATATATATATATATATATTAACCATATAATCTAGCTAGAGATTGCTGTATGCTTCCACCGGCCACATTTATGCAATTTGTATTAAAGTATCATCCTTGCATTTTTCAAGGCGTGAATTTTCTATTTCAATATATTGTTTTATGATATCGAAATGTGGAAAACGTGTAGGAATATAATAAAAACGTGACCCAGAAACAAAAATAGCTCGTGCGATATCTTAAGTCTGAACGCTATATATTTTAAAGGAAAATACAAAGTGATTCAGATCCCGTCTTTTTTAGGAAATATATTTTCTAAAATTAAAAAAAAAAACATTTTTCTTATATTCTAATGTAAAATATCAACAGTTTTAGAATTACTTGTCAAGATTTTAGAAATAATTATAAATACATTCTTAGGTTATTGTTTACATATAAATAGATACTTTTAATTTTTAAAATATACTTTTTGAAAGTATGCAAATTACTTTCGTATTATTGTGAAAATCTAATTAAAAAGTTGAAAAAGAGAGAGTAAAATTGATAACTAGTATGACCTAACTATATGCATACTATTTATTAAAAATAAAATATATAAATATTAAAGTCTATATAACTTGATAGTATAATAATAGTTTTTGATTAAAAATTTTATTAGAATAATAATAAAGATGCAAAGTTGTTTTTGCTGTTTATTAAGATGGAATGTTTTCACCCTTCGTCCCACCTTCCTCATTGCTCTAACAGATCGGATAAGGGCACGTTTGTCTGGAGAGACGGCGCGTCAAGTCAAGGTGGAAAAATGGACCATTCCACCCTATATTTCATACAAAATAACAAGCATAATATACAATAGCATGTGCAATGGAAGGTGCTTAACACCATACTTTATGTCAGGTAAAGCAACCATTTTTTTTATGTCCCTCCTCAACAAAGAAAAGGTCCCCGCAAAATGTAAAACTTCTTTACTTAAAAGCATTACTTTAGTTTAAATTTATACGGTAAATGTTATAAATAATTTTTAAAATAAAGTAAATGAGACTTAATATCCTAAAAATGCGGTGTTTAAAGCAGTACCTGGTCCACCAAGATTGTTTTTATTCAAAATAACACGTAAACAACTAAGTCCAGTTGCAAAACTCGTGCTTGACTTTGACTCCGTCCTATCTCATGACCAACATGTCCATGTCACCCATTTTCCGGGTTTAGTAGCCTTGCGTCAGACATGACATCTGCCCCTGTAGACTAATCTCCAACATTTATCTTCTGCATTCCTTTAATTTACTCCTACACACGTGTAACGGGGCAAGTTCGAAAACCCGAATCCATCTTATAAAATTTAGTATTTTCTAAAACTGTAGAGAAACATTATAGACTTTCCTTTTTTTTTTATTATTATTATTATCTGAAACACGTCCTATAAAATTATCATGGATTCAATACCCGATTGGTATTATCTTTATTATATCATTTATTTTATTTTACTTTTATATATTCTTAAAGAATTTTTATAAACAAATGCTCAATATACTTATTAAACTTCTTAATAAATATATATAAAATGAAATAAATGAAATAGTGACATTGTTGTTTATAATTCTAGAAACTAGGTTAGTGATTATAGATGTTAAAAAGCAATTATTATTATTAATTTATTATATCAATTTTTTTTTATCTTTTGTAATCTTAAAATATGATTCTAAATCTTATTAATTTTTGAATTATGTTCTAAGATTTGATAAAAACTACAAAGTATTAGGTTATAGGTCTTTATTAGGTCGAATCTATAACGACCTAATCAATTGCATCTCCAATTCTGCTATATCAGATAAATACATAAATATTTTCCATTTTTTCTATTTTTATTCCTATTTGATTTATATGATCCAAAATGATATAAATAGAGAATTAAATAAGGATAAGAAGAGATTACCCAACTTCTTTTCATATTTAGTCAAAATAAAACAAGATACTTATTTATATTCAAATTCAGTTTTGATCCAAGATCCAAATCTAAGCAACACAAGATATTTAGTTTATTTGAAAAAAAAAAAAAAGAGAGAGTAAATATACCAATAGTCATGCACGTTTAGGTCATACTAAAATAATTCATTAAAATTTTAAATGAGTTCAACAAATATTTAGTATTTGGTGTCAAAATCTAATCGAACATCAAATATTTTGTTTTCTTTTTAAGAAAAATATAAAAAATTCATAAATATAAGGAATTAGTTTCAATAGAAAATTATTCAAAGATCCATTTCACATATTAAAAAAATAATATCATCCGTAAAAACATTCAATTAAATCGTTAATACCTTTCTTTGACTTTATCAAAACATTCCAGCATATTTATATTTTATTTAACTATTTTTTTTTGCCCAACTATTTAACTTAATTAAAATATAAACGATTTATTTATTTGAACATAGAGAAGGAAAAAAAAAATCCCATGTATAACTTCGAAAAGTGGCAGAAAATAAAGGAGAGGTCATAGTCATGGTCACGCATTGCTCTCTCTCACTCTCTTTCCTACTTGCAGTTTGTAGTTTGTACGTGTACTGTGTAACAAGTTGCTTCCTTCAACCTTCCTTCAGGAATCATTTTGTATTTTTGGGAGGGGTGGGCCCTCAAGCTGTTTCCTCCAGTCTAGATACAGTCTTTCAGCACTTTTATCACACTCTCAATGTTTCTCTATAAATATTTGGGGTAGTCCCTTCATCTTCTAAGTAAGGTCAAGTTTGACAACTATATGGTCAAGATACTCGCTCTCGTGCCACCCGCAAATTTTTCAAGGCTAAAGAAGAAAAGGGACTAGAGCTACGGCATTTATGGATAGTTCTTCATGGGTCAATACAACTTTGGATCTCAGCGTTAATCCCAGACGCTCGAGTGAACCTGCGGTGCGTATGTACGTTAAGGGTTTAAGAAAGAATCGCCTCAAATTATTCCTACGTCTTCGGAAGTTTAGTTGATAATTAAAGGTTGGTTTTTAATGATGTTTTCTTATGTTCATATTTAGAGGAAAGAAGAGGTGGAAATTAGCAACTTCAGGGATATGGGAAGCAAGTTATTAACGAAGGAAGTGGATAGCTCTCAGTCTCAGGTAAATTGTTTCTTCCATGCTGTGATTTAAATTTCCGGTACCAAGCTGAACTTAAATAGTTCGCGAGAGCAGTAATTAAACATCTATAAACCAGATACGATTGAATGAATATGCAATAAATATACTTCCTATTTGACTTTTTACCTTGCTCTTTTACTAACTATATTGCTATATGCTTTATGAAAAAAAAAAAAAAAAACAGACCAGAGCTTTAGTTGAGGAATTGAACCGAGCAAATATTGAGAATCAGAAACTTACGAAAATGCTAACGGTGGTGTGTGAGAATTACAACGCTCTAAGAAAGCAGATGATGGAGTACATGAGGAAGGTCAAAGAGGATGTTGATGCTAAGGACCAAAATTATGATGCGCCCAGCAAGAAGAGGAAATTATTACCAGAGACCACTGCTGCAAGCTGTGTACACAACAAGATCGATACAAAAAATAAAGCGGATAACAGTGCTGTTGGAGCTTCTGAGAGTAGCTCAACTGATGACGAAGATTCATCCAAGAAACCCAAGCAAGAAGAAACGATTAAGGGGGAAATCTCGCGGCTTTATGTCAGGACGGATGTATCTGATACCAGCCTTGTAAGTCTCCACCATTTATTGATCTATCCACTTAATCTTTATAAGTATGGATTGTATTGTACTTTCATTAAATTTATGAGACAGAGTAATGAAACCTGTATACAGTTCCATTTTTCATCTTTCATATGTGAATTCCATATATTAATGGATAATGATTTCAAATTACAGATAGTGAAGGACGGATATCAATGGAGGAAATATGGCCAAAAAGTCACTAGAGACAACCCTTGTCCCAGGGCTTATTTCAAGTGCTCTTTTGCTCCGAGCTGCCCTGTTAAGAAGAAGGTATCAGCCCAATCAAAACCACTTATTTCAATTTACCTTTTTACCGCAGATAAGGATAAAAATTGACATACGAAGAAATTTGTCATGACAATTATCGATTGTTTTGGTTTCGGTTTTCAGGTGCAAAGAAGTGCAGATGACAAATCTCTAGTAATAGCCACTTACGAGGGAGAGCACAATCACTCCAGTAGCTCCAAAACGGAGGCAACATCGAACGCAAACTGCGACATGACAACGAATCTCAGTTCGATTCCTCGCTTGGAATCCTTTAACTCATCCAAGCAGACAATAACTCTTGATCTAACCAATTCTAGTTCCAGCAAAATCGAACCCAAAAGTTCAACTTCAGCATCGAAGGCCACCGTCCAATCGCCAGAATTCCAACAGTTTTTGGTAAAACAGATGGCTTCTTCCCTCTCGAAGGATGCCAGTTTCACAGCTGAACTTGTAGCCGCTATTTCAGGGAAAATCCTTAGTCAGTCTCGGTAGGAAAATATTAAACAGAATTTTCAGCGTTTCTAGTGTTGCCTGCAGCCTGTATATGTATGCATCGGTAGAACTCGATTACCGTTGTACAAGCAGTTGAATTCTATAAAGAATCACTGTCAACACGTTGTAATCAAGACGTCTTAATGAATGTCTAGTTTTAGGCCAAGTATGGTTGATTCAGTAGATCAGAATTCCATGAAATCAATCTTTCACTTCTTCTTCTTTTCTTTTTCTTTTTTTTTTTATATACATAATAATGAGAACTTGTGATATACAAGGGTCGTTGCATAGCTTCCAATTTCTAGAGAAGTTTCATTCATGGTTCCTTCCAATTACTGAAATGTCAAGGGAATATGCATTTAGACCTTCTATCATTACCTTAATGTCCTCACTAGACTGTCATTAAAAAATAAAATAAAATAAATTTTTTATTTCATTGAAACCCATTTTATGATATTAACCGTACAAAGTCTAATGTTACACTAGGGAGTCGGGGAGGGCTATCGACATTCTAGGAATAGATTCTTTCTCACAGGTAAACAGAAACTTCTTTAAAGCACATGCAGATCATATCTGAGAGTGCTTATTTCTGCAGAGTAATCTGTTTAATTCCATGCCCTGCTGTTTAAGTTTTTATCAGGATTAGTCATCGGTATTGTCAAAACGTTATCCCATGTTGTAGGTTAAAAAAAAAGATAAACGTAACTTCCAAGCCTTCAGTACCTGGCTAAATCCTTATCTCAACATATCTTCCAATCATTGTTGGTCCTTGCTCCTGCCTCCGGATGTTGTTCCCCTAGTGTCAAACCAATTAGTTTTAGAATTCTGCTAATCCACAAGTCCTCCATCTTCATCATTGCATATGAAAATATACAAAGCAAAAATGCAAAGGCATAACCAGAAGAATTGTGTAAAATAGGTGAATTTAATCAACTGAGGCATGATCGATTAAGACATAATTCCCTTCAAACACCTGAGAATCTTGATAGGGGAATTGATAATAAATCAAATGAACAATGCATCTATATCCGATCTATTAAGGTCATACCTTTTAAGTTATATTTTTTATTCGGTAATAAATTTGATTCAAATTCATTCAGTCAAAGCAAACCATGTTTATGGAAACAGTACAACAACAACAAAACAACACTCACAGCCTCATTCCTATTAGCTGGGATTAGTCAAAGAAGCTCAACAGCTCAACTTAACATATAACGTAGGTCATGCAGTTAGTCGCTGGCATGCAGAAGGGTGAAGGAACAAATACCCTTCAAAAGTTTAACTGTAGAATCAGATTTTGCATTGCTCTTTATTGATGGCCCTTTTAGATGCGAAAGGAAAAAAGAGCACGATTTTGCAATAAATGTATGTATAAATCTGGACAACATGAATTAAAGGACGGCCTAGTCATTTATTTCCTAGTGACAGAATCCAACCATCATCAAATACATACTCTTAAAGTACATTTGAAATATATAATTTCATAGTCCGGAGACTACCGAAGATGGAGCTCCAGGCACTTGAAAGTCCTTATATTAGTGGGAACTACATGTATTGATATACTCGAGCTTGTCCCATGTCTTCGATGGTTCACTTCACAAGTGGCTTGCGCAACATCCTCCTTGGTCTTGGTACCATGCAACTCTTTTTCATGGGCCGAATGCCTGAGTAGTCATCCCCTTCTTCATTTGCTCCATCAAATACGATATAAAGGATTGACATTCCTGCTGTCTAATTAATCAGATGGACAGATCTTGTAGTAGGAATAAGACTCGCCGAAACCACCACGCACACCATAGTTTCCTCCTGCATTGACATAGCCATGCAATTTTTTAATGCAATCCACTAAATGAAAGTACAATGTAGAAATTTCCTTAAAGTTATTGCCTTTTTAACTCCATTTATGGAGGCACTTGGATCTGGCTTCATTGATTGGGTGTTTATACAGGTCTAACTAAGTTTGGGTACATGAGTACCTAACTCCATATGACCTGAACAAGAAGATAGAAAAAATTAAGTTTCAGGATACGGAAAAAAGAAACTTCTGAACAAGATTTATGGCTGGAAGGAACCTTTTGAAAGGTTTTTTGGCAGGACAGAATACATTCTAGAGTTAACTCTTACCTTGACTGTAGGAAGTTGATCCTAGACGGATTATCAAGGACAACAAAATTGACATGCTTCTTTAGAGTTAAGTATGACCAAAATTCCTTGGTACTGATGCATGTATATTAGTGGCAGAAGATTCTCGTTTAGCAAAGAAATTGATGTTCCTTTCATGTCAAGCTAGCTCCTAAATAAAAATACAGCGCATGCCTTTTCTTTTTCAAAAAAAGCATACTGACCACTAGGCTAATAATTTGAAATCCAACTCGTGAAATCCGAGCACGACATAATATAAATAGATTTGTATACGAAAAAAAATCAACACAAGATGTAAATAGATCAAAATTATTTAAATACGACAAAATCTATATTTAGGTTAATGTATAGTTCTCAAACCCATTTATTAAATAGATCATAGGTTTGATCAGCAAGCTCATTTAATATTAATAATATATTTTTTTTTCTTTTTTAATTATTTTTAAGTGCTATTGATTTTGTAATTTAGGGTTTCATATTCCTTCTACACTGCACTAAACCATCAATAACACATCATATCTCTATCTCTTCTTCTCAATTCTCCTATCTCTTCTCTCTATCTTTTTTTTTTTTTTTGTTCTTGGATAAGTTCAATTTTTTTTATATAAATATCTCTTCCTCATCTTTTGGTTATTTGAAAAGTACTATGTTATCATATTGAGAGAGTTGTGATTGACAATATTGGAAAGAATGATAAAAATATTGTGTAATTCTGTAAATAGTCTCGGCTTTTAGATCTGTTATGGTCCATTTACTTTTTTTGAATGAAATAAATAGAGAATAAAAAAAGCTATATCTTGAAAATGACTACTACGAGGAATAGGTTAGGAATTTCTATTCTAGTGTTTATTTCATATAATTTTTTATTATAAAAATACTCATTCTAGTATTTATTTCATCTCATTAATTGCAATATTAAGACGAGAGTACAGATAAAATTACCAATTTTCTCCTATTTAGGCATTAAATGCAATATTAATAAAGGTATACTTAACATAATATTTGAAATTTTTATTCCCATTGTAAAAGAAATAAAAAATTTCACCTTTTTTAAAGTAATATCTATTATGGAATGAGAATAAAAAAGTTCTAAGAATAAAAATTTTTTCCTTGTTTTTTTAAGTAGATAAAATAATAAATAGTTGAAAGGAATAAATATTTTATTTTCTTTCTATTACCTCTAGGTAAACAGGCCATTAAGGTTTTAACACATTATTATTATTTATGTTGTTTTTGTTAAGTGCTATGTTCAATTAGTTATAATTCCTATAAGAGGGTTTTGAGATTTGATTGGTGGGATCTCGTATTGATAAAAATCCTAGTAGTTTTTCATTTAATTGCTTGAACTAAAGAATAGATTATATAAGTTTTTCATTTAATTGCTTGAAACATAATATTACATTATTTTCAATTTGTCTTGCATGATTTTTAGTAACAATGCTAATCATCTTATGAATGTCCCAAGCAAATCCAACTTTTTCTTTATGTACTCTACTTAATAAAGTATCCATATAGAGAAAATGATAACAACGAGAAATTCAATATGTCCTAAAATTGTTTTTATATTTGCCGTTGGAAAACTTCTTCAAAAATAAGAAGATAAATAAATTACAATTAAATTAGGTTATACATTTTCATGAATCAAAATTGTGGTAAAGGAACAACACTTCATGAGATAATGACTTATACTATTTGTTGAAGGTGCTGGTAATAAGTTAAGCCATATCAAAGAACCTTCAACATAAAAAAACTAAATGATGATAATGAAAAAAAAAATACTAAAGTTTAAATAATATTTTAAAATATATAGCCACAGTATAAAGCACGTCAAGATATTTGCAGTATAAATTCCTAAGTAGAAGTTTTTTAAACTTTAGTTAGAGATATATACTTAATGAGAAAAACAAGTAATCAAGGTTACCCAAACCATGACTTTCTAGTTCATTACTTATACCTTACAAGAAAATTGATATGTTACTAAACATGAGTTGATATTGATGAGGTGTTAAAGAAATCAAAATGCAATAATCTTATTACCATTCATTTGCTTAAACTAATAATTAGTATAGAAATCTACCATGAATGTCAAGTTGTTTGTCTAAAATGATATAAAGTCAAAATAAGAATAACTTTTTCTTTATCTAAACAAAGCTAAAAAGTTATGCACAAACACATCCTAAATTATGAAAAACAATTGAGAAACAATAAAAAATTATATAGGAAAAAAAATTGGCTCATGGAGTGAGGATAATAAACAAAAATATTTTTATAAAATTTTTAATGTCATATATTTTTATTGATATCATATTTTTTTTCATGTGTAAATTTTTTAACTATCTCCCTTAAAAATCTAATAGAAAATGTGATGAATTTAAAAATTATTACTAGCAATATGTATGTTTATTTAAACCATGGTTTAAATCAATTCAATGATATTATGGAACTTATGAGCTTTTAGTTTTATTATATTTGATGAGACTTTATTAAAACTATTGTTTAGATTAATTTTTTTTACTAACATTCAAACTTTATATCATTAGTATTTAATGGAGTTAATTTTCTTATCACCATTTCATTTTATATATATAAGTATTTTATAAATTTATTTATAACTTTTTTAATCGATAAATAGATCCAATATGGACATGAACTACGTTTATTAAATGGAATGGATCATAGGTTTAGGTTTTTATACACGATTAATAAACAAGTTATATTACAAGTTAAAATTTTTCAGACAAAAATCCATTTATATATGGATACGAGACACCACAAGTTGATACAAGTTGCCAACACTACTACTACAATGCTAACCCTTCAATTTACAGGAACCGAAAAGATTATCATGCTTCCAAAGAACTACCCGTTAACAATACTGCATATATGCAAGAATGCACAATATTTTTATAGATGGCCTAGACATAGACAAGGACTGAAAGGCTAAAGGGAAACGTTTAAAACAAAAACATAAAAGAAAATACAACTTCAAATGCAGGTGTTACAGCAAAACTGGGACGCATAAATGAGCACATTAAAACTGGACCAAGGTCACGATGTGATAGCATTTAAGAAAGCATGGATTTTCCAAAATGTTGACTGTTGCATAGAGCATTCAAAACTAAAGATAGTTGCCAAGCACCATCAATATAGCATGACCGGATTTTTACCAAGCGAAATAGAGTTGGACCAAAGAAAAATATACATGTATGCTTTAGCTGAAATGTGGCGCAACTAGAGTAAACTCTTACTCCATCTAAACAAACTATGTCTTTCAAATGATCGGTTCACCGAGGTTATCATTGCTGTAATCCTGATCAAGCTAAACCAATAAAATCATCGGCGTTCCAATTATATACTATGCAACAGAAAATATTTGCTAAAACCAAGGTCATTGTAAAAGGCAATAAAATAAATGCTGCAGTAAGTAAAATAGAGTAGCTTTTTGTGGTCCACAATGCACTATTATCTTCAAAGACATGGATAATTCCTGTGTCTTGCCTTTTGAACTTAAAACGTCTTGAAATTGATGACAGCATGAAGAACCAATCCGCAATGCATCATAGAAGCATGAAGCATTGAGCAAAAATTTTCACCCCTATAGCATATGCTTAACACGGTAAAACTGCAGAGGATATCTGCATTTCTACAATTGGCTGTGATCTACCCTGTCATTACGTTGAGGCTCTTACATGATTCATAAGATCACACAAAGGACCATCAGTCTCTATGACAGAAAAACTTTCATTATATGGCAACAGAAATGCTTTGCTCAAAATAAATTGTTGCAAGTACATCTATAGCTTCACTGCATAAGACATACTTTCCTTATTGAGACTCACCCAATTGCATTGAATGCTCCAGTAATACCTGTCAATGAATCATACAGCAGATTCCACTTAAGAGAAAATAGGCTTGCTGTTTAGAATCATCTATCAGGGAAATATTTGCAGAGAACAACAATTCTACGTGGCTTCTTCCCTTCTCGAGTTCCACTGTAGCATATATCAGAGATGTTTTTCAGCCATAAGAATAAACATCATCTCAATTGCTTTATCAGATGGCCAAAATCTTAATTGTTTCCCTCCAGAGATGTGCCCTTCCACAGATTTCGTCAAAAATGAAATTTGTCTTAATCGGGAAAGGAGGGTTAATTCCCTCCATCGGCAGCTAATTGCTTGACAGAAGAGTATTCTCCAAAGTCATAATCAGAAATTTGGTTTGAACTCTTTGATTGATTCTTCTTCTTCTCATTAGTTGATCCAATGTCACTTTCTTATCTTTGATTTTACCATTGTGAATTTCCTAAGATTGACCCGTCTCTCACTCTGAATCTCATTGCTATGCAGTTGATCACTTTTGTTTCTATTGCCTTGCACGGATTTCTTGAAGATTTTCTTCAGCTTTGGATCGTCAGGAAAACCCTTGGATATCATCTCAACATATATTTCCTTGGCTTTTGTTAGATATCCAGATGTTGCTAACTCATGCACCAACAAAGTATAATGTTCAGCAGTTGGCAACATCTCGTACTGCCTCATTTCAATCCATATCTTCAAAGCATTCTCAGTTTGCTTTACTCTCAAAAACTTTCTTAGGACTATAAGAAAGGTATTTGCAGTTGGACCTAACCCAGTTTTCCTCATCCTGGTGAAAACTTCAAGTGTCCCTTCATAATCTGTGACTTGAAGGAATGCATGATAAGTATCGATAGTTGGGTGGAAACCATCATCCAGCATGGCAGACAATACTTCTCTTGCTTCCTCTAGCTTTCCAGCTTCACACAAAGGACGTATCATGTTATTGTATGTGTCATGGTGAGGCTTCAACCCTGCTGCTTTCAGTTTCTCCAACATTTTCATGGCCTCTGTTAGACAATTTTCACTAGCTAATACATAGATTATGGAATTATACACATCAAGGCTAGGGATCCAGCCCCTTTTCTTCATTTCATCATATAGTCTGAGTGAGTCAAATAGATTACCAACCTTTGAGTGGCAGGATATCAAGTGGGTGTATGATGTTGTGCTTGGTTCAATGCAATATTGTGACATTTCTCTCCATACTCTCTTGGCTTCACATATGTCTATGGATATGTTACACCATCCATTCAGAATGATGTTGAAATTTTCGGCTTCCAGTGGGAAGAGCTTCTTGTTTGATAGCATATATTCTTCAGCCTCGTCAATGTACCCCCTTCTGCAGAGAGTGCTAAGCAGAATGCGGAATGCTTCTTCATCTGGAGTCATTCTAAATTTCTCCATGCTTTCAAATGTCCAAATAGCCTTTGATGGATTATCTGCAGCACTGTACCTGTGCAACACATAACACAAACCATCCATATGAAATTCAGGTCAAGAGGCATGACATTACATTGAAGTATGCAATACATCATCAACAAAAAAGTGACGTTACTTCATATCATGATACTTTTTGACTAACTATTTCCTGTGGAACAAAAGAACAATGCATTTGGTTATAACAAGGGCAAAAAATCACTGCAACATAAATGGATGATCAATATACAAATACCACACATAAGTAACGGCTCCATATTCACAGGGCAATGTAAAGGCCACATGCTTTTATGAAAAAGTATTACAAAAGGGTCGAAATGGGGTATGTTAACCCTAGAGGAATTACCTAGTGGTTAAAGCTAAGACACTGACATGGCAATCACATAATTTAGTTTCCAACAAATCCACTTGTTGGGGCTACCTATGGAGTGCAAGTTAGACTTAGCTGATACATAAATCTTGAACTGTGGCACACAACTTAGCCAAGGCATAGTTACATGTGTTTATGTGTGTAGAGTAAGCTGGTCGGATATCAGGTCCACTTTGTGTCTGGAGTTAGATGACCTAATCACAATATCTCCTCCATCAAACAAATAAAAACGAGGCATGTTTATTATGATTCGCTATCTAAAAGGTTTATTCACTTACTCTAATTTCTAATCCCTAAAGCCATCCAGACAACGTTTTGTTAATTCTATAGAATTGAATCAACAAGACTCTAAATCACTCTTATTTTTTATGACACTTTGATGGGATGTAGTATAAGATGATAAGAGAATATGACTTAAGGCTCCAAATTTAATGAAATCGGGTCCCTCTCTCACACTGATTATCAGGATTTCAAGCATGAAAGATTCGACATAATACTTTTATTATAATTTTTCCTAACATCCTCGTCAAGCTCTTACAGAAAAACTAAATATTTGCATCCTTTACATTTCAATGAAAAATCAAAAGAGGGCATATAGCAATGCATCAAATCTCAATCAACTAATGAAATCCTGCATATTAACGAAAGGAAAAAGAAAAAATCATTTAAACTCTGAAATCCCGCATATTAACAAAAGGAAAAAGAAAAAATCCATTAAAATAATTAACACTAGGAAATGTTTGTTTGGGGAAAAATGTTTTCCAGACACTTTTCAACATTTGTTATAGAAACAGCTTTCTCATAGCTAAACTCAAAAAAAAAAAAAATTCTAATAGTTAAACATCGTGCAGACACTATTAGCTTTTAGCAGTAAATGGTATTAGAAGGCAATTGTGCCCGTCCTTCCAGTGGCACTGGTTCAAGTTCAACCATAGAAAATACCGATGAACAATGAGAGAATGATTGACCGGTGATTATTTTTCTTATTTTCCATGATGGTTAATACCGACGACCGACTATTGGCTACCAGCTTTGCCTCCCATCCGCTGAATACCTATAATGTTTTTGTTATGATAAATATCCAAGAAAGTCCAAAAAAGGAACATTTTTTCCCGAAGCAAACATGCCCATTAATGCATAGCATATTACAAGAAGCAGGCAAGCCTAAATTGGAACAGATGAGGAATGCAATATATCACACTCTATGAGCAGTTAAAAAAAGAAGAAAATAACTGTTACCGATCGATCATAGTCAACATAGCAATCCTCGTATCAACCTTAGAACGAAACATATCTTTAATCAAACACCAAGCAGTATTAAACTTATGATGATTCCCCAACACCCAAATCATCAAGTTCCAAACTTTACCATCATCACTCTTACAACAACCCCGTTTCTGTCCCCACTTAAAACCCAAATATGCCACTCTCCATTCCTCTCTCAGTGCCCATATCAAAGAGGTCACTAATTCCTTTGTTGGGGTTACTCCTGAACTATCCAAATAAGCCATTGCTTCATCTGGGTCGGATGGGAGTGTGGTGAAGACCCGATTTAGTAAGTGGGTAAGGGGCGGGTTGTTTTCGGGTCGAGTAATGTGGGGTTGAAATTGGAAATAGGAGTCGGGTGTTTGAAAGGTGGAGAAGGAGAAACTGGGCACAAGAGAGCGTTGGATGTGGGGAGAGAGAGATCGTGGTGATATTTCGAGTCTTCTTGCAAGGAGAGTAATGCTTCGCAGAGCCATTGAGTTGAGAGATGAGACGCCGCTCCGTTGCTCCCTCTCTCGCTTGCAATCGGTTTGCACTTTGCCGTTATCATTATGCCTGTGACGTGAATTTTGAGTTGAGTTGAGTAATGTTCGCGTTCGGTGAATTTTGCTTTTTTTTTTTTTTTTTTTTATGCCAAGCTTTTTCACTGTGCTTGGATTGGGGAAGGAGCAAAAACAAAAAGCAAATAAGTGGAAAGGAGGGAAAATTATGTGCTAGGTAATTTTAATGAAGGTGAAAATTGAATAAAATGGATAGTAAAGGGTGAAAATGTTTTCATCCTTGATTTTTTTTTAAATTTTCTTTTCAAATTTGAAGAAAAAAAATGAGTATAAATGATTTGAATTTACAAAAGCACCCCTAAATTATCAAACAACACGAAAAGGAAACATTTCTTTTTAATTTTTTTCGTTTCCATCGTATGAATCCAAACAACAAATAAAATCAATATTTCCTTTCCTTTGATTTTATTTCATTTCCTTTCTATCAATTTCTATCCATTTCCACTATTCGTTAAATTACCAAGCACAATGTTTATTTTTCCTTGTTTGACATATTTGTTTAAAAAAATTATTAAGTAGAAGATAAATGTGTCTCCAAGTTGACATCGAACAAAATGAATATGTGTCCTAGTATAATTAGAAGGTGAAAAAAAATTAATAGTACAAAGCTGAGATAAACATGATTTAAAATGGAGCAAATAAAGATTATTATTACGCCACTATTATAATTCCGTTCATATGTCATTGATTTGATACATTAATTTATAATTTTATGTTAATTTTACCTGTAAATGAGATCATAACTCAAACCCAAACGAGGATTAACCTGACATAACTTTGTATTTCATAAACTTTGAACAAACTATAGCAAGTTTAAGTATTTTTCACTCCACAAAATCAACTAGTAAAGAGGGAAGAAAGCTTAAACCTACATACTACAACAAAACCATAGATGTCTAGCTAAAATTGAAGGAATGCCCAAACTCTCGAATTCCATGATCATTCCAGAATCTGCACATCCGTAACACAATTGTAGTAGAAGCAACTATTTATACAATTCTTTAAGTATAAGATCTTAATGAATAGCATCTACTAAATTTTGTTCTTCATTCGAATAAAATGTTTATTTTGCAAATTTTGATGAGGTTAGAAGAGTTAATTTGGGTCATGTTTTGATTTATGTTGTCCAAGAGGGTTAAATCAAAATGTTTAATTTGTATATTCATCTTGCTAGAGAATTAGCTATGATCCAATGGATTTGAGAAGAAAAAGAAATTAGGACAAGAATGTGGGTGTTTCAATTTTTTAATTTTAGGGGCTTAGGTTCATTTATTACCTTCACCAACTTAAATAAAAAACGCCTTAGCGTCCAATTTGGCACTTCATATGTGACATCAATAATATATAAAAGAGTTGTAGATCAGTAAAATAAATTTACAAAATTTGGGCTAAAGAAATCAATAACAATTTGGGTTTTATTCTTTAGGCTAATGATAAGATCCAAGGAGTTAGATCTATACTTTAGGATGACTTAGAGTATGATGGCCTTAAAACATGAACATTAGATTGACCCGTTTTGCTCTTAAGTTTTTTTCAAGTAGTTTTAGTACTTAGAGAAGGTCGCTATGGATGCCATGGTCTATGACATCAAGAGGGAGGTGAGGGATCAATTTGGGCTTATAATGTAGTAAGTGGCATTGATATGATAGTTTGTTCTAGAAGTGTAGGTATTCTGAAGGCAGGTTTGACCACCCATGCATAAACTGATTGGGAGCTAATACCGCTTTCCTAATAATGGCCATGACAAGTTGAAATCGGTTAAGAAGGTTGGTCTCCACAATCATAAGGAAGACCATAATAAAACCGGATGAAGACTCTCTTGATGAGAAATGGGCTCGAAACAAGTCTTGGAAAAATGAGAAGGGAGGGTTGGTTCGCCATCCAAAAATGAGATAATTATATAAATCAAATGATAGTCAAGCACTACATAGGATCTTCAGGAGGGGTAAACCTCCAGCTCGTGACAAGTGGTATTAGAGCTATAATGTTTTAAGCTTGATTGAGCCACCCAAATGTTACCCAAGTGAAGAAAAAAAACCGTGTGCGGATAGTCTTGTTGACAAAAGGGTTCATGTGGGAGAAGCTTGAGAGGAGGAGCGGCCACTAGGAGAATACCATTACAAAAGCAGAGGCAACTATATCGTGAGTTAAGGCTTTTGTAATAAGAGCAACCTAAATCAATACAAAATAAAGAAAAGTACAATTGTAAACCGCCCTACCATTAGGTAACTTAGTAAGAGGCGATCTAAGAGGACATGGAGAGGGATAAGGGGGAAAGAGGAATGCCCATGGATGCCTAAATATCTAGATGATATGATCTTAAGTTAAAGTTTGGCAATAGGTACATGAATGTGGTAATAAATTGGAGTAATATAGCAGAAGACCACTCTACCATTAGGTAACTTAGAAAAAGGAGATCTTAGAGAACAGAAAGAGAGGGTGAGGGCAAGAGCAAAAGAGGAAGGCTCGTGAAAGCCCGTAGTCCTAATCGAAGAAGATCTTGAGAGAGTTTACCAATAGGGAAGGGTAGCAATCTATTGGCGAAAAAATGGGTAGTGGCTAAAGATTAGCCTCATAACGAAATCACAAATTTAGGTGAGGGAGAATATCATGATCCATAACATCAAGTGGGAAGTGATGGATGAACTTGGGCTTAAAATGTAGTGAGTGGCATTGGCAGGATAGTTTATTCTAGGAGTGTGGGCACTTTAAAGGTGAGTTTAGCCACCTATGAACAAACTAGTCAGGAGTTGATACTGCTCTCCTAATGATGGTTATAGTAGGTTAAAACAATTTTAAAAGTTGGTCCTTACAATCATAAGGGGGACCATGGTAAAGCTAGATCATGGCTCTCCTGATGAGGGGTGAGCTCGAAACAAATCTTAGGAAAAGAAGAATAGAAGGTTAGTTTGCCATCTAAAAAATGAGGAAAATGTATAAAAAAGGATAGTCGAACATCGCACGAGATCTCCATGAGGGGTGAGCTTCCTATCCTGTGACAACTATCATAGTCCTGAGCTCTTACCAGCATAGTAAGACCATGCGGCATTTACTATCCTACCCTATAGTAATAAGCAAACCTGCTCACTACTCGATTAGTCTACATTAGCTTGTATTCTAGTAAGCAACATGTAAGAACAATAAGAAAAGGAACATGGCCAAGAATCATAATGAATAACCACATACTTTTATTAATATCGAATAAACAAGAGACTAGTGTTTGAGATACTTATATAAATCAAGGGATGGTCGAACGCTGTGCGAGATCTTTGGGAGGGATGAACCTCCTGCCCTATAACAAGTGGTATCGAAGTTATAATATTCCAAGCTTTATCGAACTAACTAAACACAACTTAAGTGAAGAAAAAAAAAATGTGTGCAGGTAACCTTGTTGACAAAAGAGTTCATGTGGACACTATTGCGAAAGGGGAGATAACTATGTCACAAGTTAAGACTTTTGTAACAAGAACAACCCAAATCAATACAAAATAAAGAAAAGTACAATTATAAGCCACCATACCATTAGATAACTCAACAAGAGGTGATCTAAGAGGACATTGAGAGGGGTAAGTGCGAGAGAGGAATACTCGTAGATGCTTGAAGTGCTGGCTAAGGTGATCTTTGGGTAAAGTTTGGTAATGGGTAAAGGAGGGTGGTGATCAATTGGAATAATACAGTAAGAGACCACTCTCTATCATTAGACGAATCAAGAAAAGGAGATCTTGGAGAACAAAAAAAAAAGGGTAGGGGCGAAAGAGGAAGGCCCATGGAAGCTTGTAGTCTTAGTCGAAGAAGACCTTAGGGGAGTTTGCCAATAGGAAAAGGTGGTAATTTGTTGGGAAAAAATGGGTAGTGGCTGAAGATTGGTCTCGTGATGAAGGTATCACGAATTTAGATGAGGGGGAAATGCCACAATATGTGACATCAAGAGGGAAGTGAGGGATGAATTTGGGCTTAAAATGTAGTGAGTAGTATCGATAGGATAATTTGTTCTAAGGGTGTGGGTACTTTGAAGGCAGGTTTAGCCACCTGTGAACAAATTGATTAGGAATTCATACCGCTCTCCTAATGATGGTTATGGTAGGGCGAAACCGGTTAAGAAGGTTGGTCTCCATAATCATAAGGAAAACCGTGACAAAATTGGATGAATGCTCTCTTAATGAGGAATGGGCTCAAAACAAATCTTGGAAAAATGGGAAGAGAAGGTTGGCTTGCCATCAAGAAATGAAATAATTATGTAAATTAAGGTATAATCGAGCACTGCACTAGATTTCTAGGAGTGGTAAACCTCTAACCTTATGACAATGGACTTAGATTCAAGAGAACCATAGAGGGACCCATTAAGGGAATGACTTATCTTAACCTTTAACTACCAATAGATATCATTGGAAGTCAAACTCTATAAATACTCAATAACTGACCATCATTTGAAACAATTTAAGAAATAGAGGAATACTGTCATGCTATCAAGTTTTTGTTCTTGAAAATCAAATAAAGCTTGGAAGAAGAAAAAGGCAATTTTCCTAAAAAATAATGGGGTTGATGTTCTAAAGCTACTCCATCTATGACTTATGCAGTCAAACCCCTTGAGATTATCTGTTTTTCCTTCTTACCTCTCACTCGAAGTCATCTCTTCATGTGTTAGTTTCATGTTACTCCTTTGTGGCTATGTAAAGCACAAGACTCACACCATATGCACATGGTTACATCAACCGAACACTTGTATCTACAAAAATTATAACAACGACTAAATGACATCCTCAATTTGCACTATTTTTCATATCTTTCATCCCCTCTTTGAACTAGTAAACTTTTGATTAAAACGCTCATCCTTTCTCATGTAATTTTTTCATATTTTTCTTATAATTTTTTGAAGTTATCTACATTTTTTTGAGGAGTTTCTTGGTGTGACATTTGAATTCATTAAGTAGTTGATAGGGATAATAAAGTATTTATTATTTATATAAATTATAATAACTTTTATTTAATTCTTTTATGTTTTGTATTGATATTATAGTTAATCACGTTATATTTTGATTTTTAGAGTTTTAAAATATGATATATGATTTAATATAAAAATTATATGAAAATTAAAAAAATATATATAATTTTTACAAGATAGAACGAACATACATTAATCGATACAGTGTCTAATAATAAAAAACAAACCATGTCCAAACCACCAAATGAGCCGCGCCAAGAAAGAAAACGTGTAACAACCCATGCAGCAGGCGACACGGCAGTCGACATGCCCGTGCTAGTGGGCGTGTCGGAAGCCAAAAACGCACAGATTGCAGCACGCGAGGAAAGCACGCCCGTGTCGGAGGAAAGATACGTCCGTGTGGACGCCTGAAGATTTCGCCCGTGTTGAAGAGAAAGATTTCCCTCTCGTGTTGCTCCTAATCTGACCGTGCCGAACTCCTACACACACACACACACACATATATCTATATATAGCCGATCAGCCCAAGAGAGACGAGATAGAAAGAATATTAGATTAGGAAGAATTTAGACGCGAATCGGAGAATTAGAATACGAAAAATAAAAGATAGAATTATACGAGATGAGATAGATAGATTAGAAGATAGATTAAAGTAGATTAGAGATTTTTATATTTTAATACTTTTATTTATGTATTCTTTTATATTTTTGTTTTTAAATTTAACATGATGATAGCTTAAATTTCTCTTTTGTATTTGGGTATTATGAACTTTAAAATGGATATACAAATTTTTTGATTTATTATTTAATAATTATTTGTTGTTTTTTGTGATTCAATTAGGTGTTCTTTATTATTTTCAATTTAATATTATTAGCATATTAGTTGAATTCCAATTTCTTATATAGAGATCGAAACATTCTATATAAAAATAGATCTAGCATAATTGAAAAGAGTTACATGCAATCCTAGAGATAAAACGACGTAAATCTTTTAGATTAGAGTCAAACTTAATAGCGAAATTCATAGATTGAATATAATGCAATTTTAAGGGTTTTAATTAGGAAATGATTCTAATTAATCAACTTGTAATTAGAAATTAGTATAACTCAAGAGAGCTATTAGTTTAATTTAGTAATTCCCACGATCTAAGAATACAATAATGAATTTGAATAATTAATTACATTAGTAATTCTATGGATGATTCAATACTTGAATACACTTTTAATGATTATTGCTTTTTTTAGTTTATTTGTTCTTGATTTTATTTACTTATATAATTTTATCGATTAGATAATAATAAAAAGGGTAATTACTAGTATTCGCAATCCCTATAGGATCGACACTCAATATCTTTTATCTACTATACTGTACAATTGATAGGTGCACTTATCTACAGGTCTAAAGTAAAAGGATAAACTCGCGATATCAGTAGTTCATTCCCCTAAAAGAAAAGTTTCACAATATATAGTTATGTATAGTGTTGAGTTTAATTTAAAAATTTTATATTATCTCCCTAATCCGATTCATATTAGATCCTATGCTCATCTAATATTAAATCCTCAACTTTAACTAGGAAGTTTTTATTTATTTGGAGTCGACATCCAACTGGAGTTGGGAAAAATTATGGAATTAGAATTAATTGAGCCGATTAATTCTAATTTAAACAACTAATCAACAAAATCTCATCTTTTTATTCTTATGAAAGAAAAAGAAGAAGAAAGAAAAATCAGAGATTCTCGACTCAGGGGCTATCCTATTAAAACCCTAAATTACCACCTTATCCTTTTGAAATCTGAATTATGTTATGATATCCTTTTTCGCATAAAAAGAAAATATTATAAAAAAATGATATAAGGATTATGCTGATAATGATTAAAATATATATATATATATATATTTTTAAGTTGTCCCATAAGGGTGCTTTCATACCTACTGTTCGGGATCAAATGGGTCGTAGTTCAATTTTTATAAAAACTTTAGTAGATTAGTTAATTTTAATTACGAAAACATGCCAGGTTTATGTTTATTACCATTTAAATTTATTTAAAGAAATTTCTAAGCCTAGGCTATATTTCTTAATTTTGAAAAAAAAAACTAAAACTTCTAATTTTGAAAAATATTAATTATTTTCCATTTATTTCATGAAAAGAAGTTTTCTAAGTGATAAAAATATTTATTATTTTTAATTAATTTTTATTAATTATCTATTAATTATAATAGACATATATATATATATATATATATATAGAAAACTCTAAACCTAGTCTTATTAATACATTTCTAAAAAATAACATACATCTTTATATTTTTTTATTTTCTATTTTATTATTATCATTTTTGTATTTTTATATATATTCTTACTAATAATAAATAAATAAATAAAATAAAATAATGGAGAGATCCAACTAACTTGGATGCGGATCGCAGTTCAGGTCGGGTCGAGTTGGCACGCACATGACAATCGGAGCTCTTTGATGGCGACTTTTCGACGGCGATTAATAGGTGCTTCTGAGCTTTCTAAAGGTGAGGAAGCTGATAGTGGTGGCAGTTTTCATCGAAAACCACCCTAGGTGGCTATTCGAGTGGCTATGGTGAAGGTTTTCTTAGGGAGAGAGAGAGAACTCCGGCGAGGGTTTTTTTCTAAATTTTCTTCGACTTTTTTTCTTTTGATTCCTCCTTCTTAACCTCTACAAGGTCGAGTCTTATTTATAGACTCCCAAAACTAAGCTTGATAAGCTCGGATCTTCTTTGCCGTTGAGACCCATCTCCATCCCTTTTCTTTTTTTTTTTTTCAATTTGTGTTAATCCTTGGTTTTTTGTTAGGATTCGTGTTGATTTGATAATGTTTATCCTCTTTTAGCTAAAGATTTGTTGGATTTGCGTTAAAATTTGAATCGAAACAGTCGGATTCTGTTCTCCTCGTGTTGCCATTGTTCTCGGCCAAAAGATGAAGACAAGCACGCACCAGGCGCGTGCCCTCATGTCACCAAATTAGCTATTGACACATGGTAGCTTGGAGGAAAAAAAAAAAACAAAATGGCACAAAGTACCTTTTGCAAGACTTGAACCTGCGACCTCTCCCTTCCTGCACACATCTAGGTGTACACACGAGCCAGTTGAGCTGGCACAAATCTTAGTTTTGTATTATGCACAATTTATATATAAACTCAGCAATATTTATTAATTTTATATTATTTTGAAATTCTAAAATTTAATAAAAATCCTTAAATACTTTTTATTGTTATTTTTACCTTTATTTTCTATTATTGGTTTATTATTCCTATTTATTTTATTTTTATCATTATTTTTTCCTTTATCCCTAAAAAATAGAAAAAATTGATTAATCCAAAAAAAAGGAAAACATTAATTATAATTAGAGGACAAAAATTGGATGTTTATAGCTGCTCATCTTTGTAGTAAAGTTTGAAAAACTTAACTGCAAAGACAACAAAGACACCATTTTTGCCTAATAGAACGGGTGGATAACATCATAATCAGTTGGCTATCTGAACCTGGCTCTACTAGGGAGTTGTTTAACTATCAATTTGAGTAAGGAAAATGCTTCACGAACTAACAATCTCATGTTGTAAAAGAAG
Source organism: Laguncularia racemosa (assembly GCA_037954665.1). NCBI lineage: Eukaryota > Viridiplantae > Streptophyta > Magnoliopsida > Myrtales > Combretaceae > Laguncularia > Laguncularia racemosa. Next base: position 6,922,345 of record JBBMOL010000002.1, on the reverse strand, counting down.
ATGATTACTTTATGATGATTATTACTTCTTGGGGAGTGGTCTTAGACAAGAAACATCTCACTAGACTAGCAACTTGGAGGGAGAGATTATCTAGAAAAGTGCTCTTATGAGCTGACTAATCGATGATAGGAAGCATCTTATATGACTAGCAATCTTAAATAGAGATTGTTTAGGAAAGTGCTTTTATGAGCTGGCTAATTGATAATAGGAAGCGTCTTACAAGACACCTTAAAGAAGAGATTGTTTATGAAAGCGTTCTTATGAGCTAACTAACTGATAATAGGAAGTGTCTTATAGGATTAGTAACCTTAAAGAAGAGATTTTCTAGAAAAGTGCTCTTACGAGCTAACTAGCTGATAATAGGAAGCGTCTCACTAGACTAGCAACCTTTAAAGCAGAGATTATTTATGAAAGTGCCCCATTGGGCTAATTAACCGATAGTGGGAAATATCTTTTGAATGATGTCTGGATGCATCTTAGTAACCTAGCATCTCTAAGAAATGCTTCTCGTAAGCTGATCAAATGATAATGAAAGGCGTCTTTTAGACTAGCTAATTTAAATAGAAAATGTGACTCATGATTGATGATTACTTGTTTTAAATGCTTACCTGCTCATCGCAGATAACAACCAAACAATCGAATCCTCATGATAATTTAATCCTTCTTTACTTACCCTTGCTTTAAATAGAGTAGAGAACCTTAATATATTTCTTCTTGCGAGCATAGCTCTTATGATTGTGGTGTTATCCTGTGAATATACCAGATCTAATGCTCAAAATAGGTGGAATCATACAGAATTCCATTAAGTTTTATCATCCTTTCATTGTTCATTATTTAATATGAGGCAATGGGTAGTATGTGTATAAAAATGATATAAGAGTTTGTTTGTTGACAATTGGTTGGGGTAATTGACCATTCATGGACATTAACTTTGCTTGTAGAAGGAATGAAAATCAAACCCACGAAATTGTAATAATTGTTGGCATTTATGAATCTTGGCAAAATTTCAACATTCTTACCTAGGAATAGTACATCTTAATCACATCTGCATTAATGGGGTCTCTCAACTTTGGACTGTCCATTTGGGCTAATATTAAGGCCCCTCCTGATAATACTCTTTTTACAACATATGGACCTTCATAATTTGGGGTAAACTTGACCCTCGAATCTTGTGCATTTGGGAGAACCTTTATTAATACCAAATCCCCCTTTTTAAAACATCGGGATCTTATTTTCTTGTTGAATGCTTGAGCCATTCTTTGTTGGTAGCTTCAGCCATGACATAATGCGGTAAGTCTTCTCTCGTCAATCAAATTTAGCTAATCAATCATTTTCTTTACCCACTCGAATTCATCTAGTTGTGCTTCTGATAGAACCCTGAAGGACGATATTTCGACCTCAACTGGCAATACTGCTTGAGTACCATATACCAAAGAATATGGGGTAACCCCCATCAATGTTCGTATTGAAGTTCTGTAGGCCATGAGAGCGAATGGTAGCATCTCGTGCCAATCTTTATAAGTGATGGTCATTTTCTCAACAATTCTCTTAATGTTCTTGTTAGTTGCTTCTACTACCTTATTCATCTGAGGTCAGTATAAAGTTGAATTTCTATGGTTTATCTTGAACTGTTGACATAACTCCTTAATCAATTTGTTGTTGAGGTTGGTGCCATTATTGATGATGATTGATTTAAGAACTCCATATCGAGCTATTATGTCTCTCTTCATGAATCAGACTATTACTCCTTTGGTGACACTAGCATATGATGAGGCTCCCACTCATTTGGTGAAATAATCGATAGTTACCAGTATGAATCTATGGCCATTAGATGCTTTTGGAGTGATTGGCCCGATAATGTCGATTCCCCACATAGAGAATGGCCATGGTGTGGATAATGAATGAAGTTCATTAGGTGGAGCATTTATTTTGTTGGCATAGACCTGACACAAGTGATAGTGTTTGATATATTTGATACAGTCTAATTCCATTGTCAACCAATAGTAGCCCATCCTTACGATTTTTCGGGCGAGCATGTGTCTGTTCATGTGAGGTCCACATACTCCTTCATGCACTTCTTTCATCAAGTCACCTGCCTCTCTTTTGTCCACACATCTTAGCAATGTGGTGTCAAGTGATCTTCTGTAAAGCACAAACCCACTTGATAAGAAATGACTTGCTAATCTTCTGAATATTCTTTGGTCATTTTTGCTAGCCATTTCAGGGTATTTGCTTTCTTGGAGGAAGGTTTTGATATCATAATACCAAGGCTTGTCATTTTGTGTTTTTTTTTTTTATTACCAGACAGTAGGCGGGCCTATCTTCAATTTCTATTTTCAATGGTTGGACTTCGGCTTCTCTTGTTATTTGAATCATAGATGCTAGTGTGGTGAAGGCATCTATGAATTGATTTTGAGTCATTGGGATGTATGTGAAGGTGACTACCTCGAATTCATCTATCAGCTCTATCAAATGTTGATGATATAGTAATTTAGGGTCCTTAGTTTTATATTCCTCTTGTGTTTGTAATATGATGAGTGAGGAATCTCTGTATACATCCAATTCACGGATTTCCATGTGGCAAGCCATTTTGAGACCGAGGATGCATGCCTTATACTCTGTAATATTATTAGTATATGGAAATGTGAGTCTTGTTGCTGAGAGAAATTGTGTTCCTTCTAATGATATCAACACTGCCCGAATCCCACAACCAAATACATTAGCAGCTCCGTCAAAGAAAATTTTCCATTTAGGGTCTTGTTTTGTCTTGTATTCTTCTACTGGCTTACCCTCCACTATTAGTATATTTTCATTGGGGAATCGGGCCTACGATTTTTGGAAATCTCCTTCAATTGGGTGTTTTACCAACTGATCTGCCAACGATTGCCCTTTCATCTAATTTTAATTTACATATCTGACATCAAATTCCAATAGGAGCATATGCCATTTAGAGATTCTTCCTAACAAAGCATGCTTCTCTACTAAGTATTTCAAAGGATCATGTCTTGTTAATAATTCAATAGGATAGTAGAGAGTGTACTGTTTCAACCAATGCATGACTCAAACCAATGCACATCAAGTCCTTTCTATTTTAGAATACCTTTGCTCCCCTTTCGTGAACTTTTTACTTAAGTAGTATATGGACTATTCCCTTCCTTCTTCGTCCTTTTGCCCTAATATACACCCTATGGATTCAAGGAGTATCGTGAGATACAAAAATAAGAGTTTTCCTTATTTTGAGACTACTAAAACTAGGGGATTCGTAAGGTAATCCTTGATCTTTTTGAATGCCTCTTCGCATTCATCATCCCATTCTACTGTGGCGTTCTTTTTTAGTAGATGAAATAGTGGACGACACTTATCTGTGAGTTGTGAGATAAAACGAACTATGTAATTTAACCTTCCCAATAGACCTCTTACCTCCTTGATAGTATGTGGAGAGGGCATTTCCAATATGGCCTTTACTTTGTCAGGGTCAATTTTAATACCTTCTCGGCTTACAATAAACCCTAACAGCTTGCCGATCATGACCCCAAAAGTACATTTTTCGGGGTTTAACTTCAGCTGATACTTTCTCAATCGCTTGAATAATTTTCTTAAGATGATCGCATGATTTTCTTCTTTTTTAGATTCAGCTATCATGTCGTCAATGTATACTTCGACTTCTCAATGCATCATGTCGTGAAGTATCGCGACCATGGCTCTTTGATACGTTGCTCCAGCATTCTTCAAACCGAAAGGCATAACTTTATAGCAGAAAGTTCCCCATTGTGTGATAAAGGTTGTCTTGGTCTAGTCTTCTTTCACCATTTTTATCTAATTATATCCTGAAAAACAATCCATAAACAAGAAGAGATGATTTCCTGCGATATTATCTGCCAAGATATCTATATGAGGTAAAGGGAAGTTATTTTTAGGCGTAGCTTGGTTCAAATCTCGGAAGTCTATGTATACTCGTACTTTTCCATTCTTCTTTAGAATAGGGACTATGTTTTCTACCCATTCTGGATAGTCTGATACCTCGATGAACCTAACTTCCAATAGTTTCTTGACTTCCTCTTTAATTTTTAATCAGATGTCAGGCCTAAATCTTCTCAATTTTTACTTTCTAAGTTTGACATCTTCTCTTGTAAGTAGCTTGTAAACTACTAATGATTGGTCGAGTCCTAGCATGTCACTATATGACCAGGCGAATATGTCCGCATATTCGGTCAATAGCTCAGTTATCTCACTCTTTTGCTGGCTACTTAGATTAACCCCAATTTTGAGGTTTTTGGGATTTTCTTCAATTCCTAGGTTAACTATCTCCATTGTCTCGTCAATTGAGATTTTACCTTATTCATGTTTTTGCCAACTCTCTTGTACCGCTTCGTAGTTAATAATATCGTTTCCAATGACTGACCCAGCAACGCCGAAAATGATATCAATATTTTCATTACTTACCTGTGCGAAATGTTCCTAACATTCAAAAGTATCGAATATGTGGGAAGTGAGGTGAGAGTGTATAAGTAAAGGAAAGAAATAACTTGCAATTTTATTATTATTTATTGAAGAGTTTTATTAAACAATGGTGGAATGATAAACACAACGAAATTTAACCATGATTGTTTCCTATTCTCGAGTTGACCTAATGCTATTCAAAGGATAGGAAAACCAGTTATTAAGAGCTGGATGTTGATTGGACATGTGAGAGGTGGAAATCTCTGCCGAGTCCTCATCGTTGATATTAGCTTGGATTATTCTCGGCTCTTGAGTGCTAGCTAGCCGAGAAAAAATTTGTTGAAGGGGTGGAAAATTCATCTGGGTGTCATTTAGCTTCTCTCTCTTTCTACCTCTGACATATCTTGCTTGAATTTCTTCTTTCAAGGTAGGAATGTACCCTAGCCTAAACGTCCCTTGCTGCCCCTCTTTGAACCGATACCCTCTTTGCTCATGACCATGCTTACTTCATTAAATATTTGGAGCCCCAAGTCCTCAGGACCATCTTCCCCAATGTAGGGTATAGCCGTTTCCTTATAAATGACATAATCCTGTTCACCTAGTACGGTGATTATTTGGCCATTCACTATGAATTTGACCTTTTGATGGAGACTCAAAGGTATGGCTCCCGCGGTATGTATCCATGGCCTTCTTAATAGTAGATTGAAAGACCTTGGTATGTCGAGGACTTAAAATGAAATATTAAACACTTGTGGGCCGATCTCTACCAATAAAGCCAATTTCCCCCACTATCTCCCTCTTGGAACCGTCAAAAGCTCTAACTACTGTTGAAATTGACTTGATATTGCTCATATCAACTCCTAACAGATCGAGGGTGGCTAAAGGGCACACATTAAGAGAAGATCCATTGTCTATGAGGACCCAAAAGACTAATGTGTCGTTACAATTTACCACTATAAAAAGTGGTTTTGTGTGTTGGTCCCCATCTTCTCCTAATTCTTCAGGTGAGAAAGATATTTGATCCATGGTGAAGATTGAATTTGCAATATGGCTTAGTTTTTCTATTGCGATGCCTTTCGGTACCCTAACTTGTTTAAGCACTTTGAAGAGTGCTTTTCGGTGAGGCTTAGATGCCGTGAGAAGGCCCATGAGTGATATTTGGGCTGAAACTTTATTGAGCTGGTCTATAATCTTGTACTCACTTGATTTGATCATTTTTGTGAATGTAAGGAGCCCCTCTTCCTCTTCTTTTTCCAATTTGGTGGTAGGCTCTTCGACGGAGGTCCTGTTTTTAGGATCATAAATTCTTTAAGAAGGGGTGATTCCCTTTATAATAGAAGATTTCTCTCAATTAAGGGCCTGATAGTCAAACAATGTTGCTTTATACCTTTCTGGGGGTATTGGGACATTAAACACATATTTTTTCTTTGGGACCTTTACTTCCGTTTCTTGCCCTTTATAACATCTTATAACTATTGGCTTTGTGTTTGATTTGATCATGTTCACGGACTCATTTTTCTCTTTTGGTGGGTTATCTTCCTCTTCGAATTTAGGCCCCCACCCATTAGGCGACCCATAAGCTGTTGGGGTGAATGAATAATCTACTAGATATTCAAACTTCTCGAATGATTTGCTCAGAGTGTCAACTGTTAGATCTTTTGCCAACCACCTCTTCCTTATATGTGATCTAGGGGCTTTATTCAAAACTTTGTGTGGGCAGCTTGCTTGCTATGCTGTTGGCTTCGTTGGTTTTGGGGGCCTTTTTCATTTGGGCTTCGGCCCTTTAAATGTGATCATGTTGATTGTAGGCTTATGGTTGGGTAAGGGATTGTTGTTGACATTTGGTGCTAGTGCATTAACAAAGTCCAACTGTACTATCCCTACGTCGATTAAATCTTGGATTTTATTTTGGAGTCTCCAACATTTGTTAGTGGAATGTCCCTCCTATCCCATGTGATACTCACATTTGAGATTGGGATCAAAATTCCTTGGCTTGTATCGATCGTTGGGGATCTCGAAGCTGATAATCGAGCAAAAACTTGGCTAAGAGGGATAGGTATTGGAGTGAACTGTCTCGCAGCTCTCATAGTTTAGGTCTGATTCATTGGTGATTGCTAGATTTGGGTGTTTGTTGCTTGGAAGGTTACATGAGACCCAAATCTGTCAACCCTGCTTGAGTTAACTATACTGACGGTAGACTCTTTGGCTTTGCTACTCCCGATAGGTCTTGGAGATGACGTGATTCTGGGAGAGTCAACAATTTGGAGCTTTCCAGATGTAATGGCATTCTCTATCCGGTACCTTACTGCTACTAACTTTGAAAAGCTGGATGATGTCTGTCTTACTAGATGTGTGAAATAAGTATTTTCCAGCATGTTAACGAACATGAATGTCAACTCTTTCTCTAAAATTGGGGTTGAAACCCCAGTAGATTGAGCCCTCCAACATTGGGCATATTCTTTGAAGGACTTGTTGTGCCTCTTCCAATGGCTTCCTAGATCCAGTACTGAAGGGGCAACTTCAATGTTGAATTTGTATTGCTCATAAAATGCACGAGCCAATTTATCTCAGGTGTTGACTTGGTTGAGATCTAATTGTGCATACCATATGACAGTAGGGCCCGTGAGGCTATCCTAGAAGGTTTGGACCATGAGTTGGTCATATTGTGCGTATTTGCTCATTGTCCACACATATAGCCTTGTATGCATCTAAAGACAACCAGTACCATTATACTTTTCGAATTCTGGGACTTTAAACTTTTCTAGATAGGCTTCTTCCCCACATACTAATAGATCAGTAATATCGGTTTGCTCAAAACTGTTAGGTCCTTCCAAGGTCTTCATCTTGTCAGCCAACTGTTGGAAAAGCTTCCTTTCTATTTCTTTTTGTCTATCATCCATTTCCCTTTTTATGTCATTCGAGGTTAGACCGAGGTTGATTTTCGGTTCATATTTGAATGCAGGGTTGAGTTGGGACTTGATTTCCTCATATTCTGGTGGTTGATTCTCCACTGCTTTTCCTTTTCGAGCTCCTGAATGCTCCTCATGAGTAGGCTAGGTGGTACGGAGGAGGCCAATGTTTTCAGTCAAGAGGCGGACTTGTGTGACCAATTGTTGGACTGTTTGTTCTAAGGATACGATCCTTAGATCCGAGGCAACATTTGCACTGGTGTTATCATTATGGTCATTGTTGTTGTTGCCATTGCTAGCCATCTTAGTTTTGGAATGGGTGTTAATTGGACTCCTTAGAGGGTTCGATTGTTTATGAGCTATCTTTGATACCTAGTAAGCATTTATTTAGCTAATGTATGCTTATGAGTATGATGCATGTATCACACAAATGCAAAAAGAAAAGGACTAGCATTTGATTAATGATGTAATAATACTGAAATTTTATGGCAAACTTAGAGTTCAACGCTTTTATTGAAAACATAAGTGAAAAGAAAATGCTATCATCTAAATTCCTAGTTTCTAAGCTTCTTCTTCTTTGGCTACGTAAGTGTTGACTCCCCATTGATGATGGCTTCTAATGCTTTTACACTTGCTTGAGTCTTCTCTAATTAGGCTTCTAATGCTTTGTTTCTTTAGTTAGAGTCCTTGAATCTATTCTTCCATACATCCTTTTTATTGTTTGTGGTCTTAAAATGAACCTCCATCTGAGCCCTGACCAGTTCCATATAGGTTTTTATTTCTGGACTTAGGTTATTTGGCACAGGCTAGGTGACATCTAGAACTTGATACACCCTCTCTCCTGTCTGGTACAGTTGGTTGATCACAAAATCTCTGGTATCTCGGTGTTTGCCTACTTCCCCATCCAGATCTCCAAGGTCTACATTAAGACTCTCAATCCGGGATTCCCATAAGGCTTTGACCTCTGTTAGCTTGGCGATTTTCTCAGCCACTAACATGTTCAAATCTTGGTATTCGAATGTGATTCTTTCCAATGATGGTCTATAAACTATGTCTTGAATAGTTCCAAATTGACAAACCACTGGATTTGGATGGTACCCTATACACCCATTAAGCTCGATCAATGAAACAACTTGAAAGTTCTTGCACGTTAGAACAACCTTATTGTAGCAGCTCTACCTAGCGGTCCAAAGAATATCATTAGCGCTGAAACCTTTGTGCACTTTCACCTAACTGTAGCTGGAAAGATCATTGGGCAGCTTCATCCTTTTTGTGCAAGAATCTACGAGATCTACTTGCTGGGCTAATGATTTCCTAACCATGTTTAACCCGAAGCACTTGAGCTGGCTCACGAACCAAATTAAGATGAGGTTGATGTTCGAGCGGAGAATTCCACAACCCTTTTTCTTTATAAAATTTAGATTTTGAATCTGTTCAGCTAGTAGGGCCGAAATGTAAGATTTCCCTTCCAAGAACTGGAACACCGATTCTGTTACTCTATAATGAATGTGGAAGATCCCAGTAGGAAAGAGGATGGTTGCAAATGCTATTAAGATGAAAGCATAAACCCATCTTTGTCTGTAACTCTTGGGATCTCCACATAAGATGTCCTTCTTGCTCCCATCATCACATCGAGCTACAAACCAAGCTTCCAATTCATCCATTCGAAGGCAGTACCCGTTGTTGCTTTCCAATGCTCGGTTAATCACTGCCTTGTGAACTCCTAGAAGTCTGCTGAAAATACCTGCTGGCCTAACTTTTAGGTCCAGCACATACGCCCTATTGGAAAGTGGAGGGGCCTGGAGAAGCTGAGTATATTCTTCTAGGGTTGGCATGATCTCTTGTGGCTCAATAAAGAAAGTCATGAGCTCAATTTCCCAAAGGTGTAAGATAGCCTGAATAAAAGGCAAGTTGACGTCCATTTTCATCAGTGAGAGGATAGGCCCTATCTTACCTTAGATGAAGGTTTGTTCCTCAGGGCTATATAAGGTAAACTAATGGTTCAGTACCAGCTTTGGATCTAAAAGGCTTACAAACCTGGATTTCCTTACGAAGGAGGTGATCAATTATAGCACTAGCCATCTGGCAGGGTTACAATAAAATTTTCTAATTACAAACAAACATCTTACAAAACATCATAAGAATTAATTTCTTTACAAGTACTGCATTTGAACTCCAGAAAAAGGAAATTATATCATTAATCATTTGCCGGCCTATGATTTCATGTATGCAAAGAAGGTATGTTCTGAAGGTCCCTAAGCTCTATGGCCTCCCACATTCTCAAAGAAATGGATCTCATGCCATATCGAAGCATTGGGTGGGGTAGCCTAATTAGCCCTGAGCGGTGATTATTTCACTTCATCCAGAACTTACAAAATGGCTCCTTGTCCTAAGGTCCTGAGATGGCATAGGTCTGATCATATCTAATCATACAATTGCATGCATGGAAACTCAATAGAAATAATAAAATACAATAAAAAAAAAACTTTATTAAATCCCTAGATCACGAATAGATATGAACATTAGTGTAAACAATATTTCAAAACATAAGAGCTAATTAAAGATATCTAGAAATGACGATTTCAGAAGGTTTAGGTGGCTAACCCACTATAGGTCCCCAACGAAGTCGCTATCTTGTCGAGTCTAATTTAAAAATTTTATATTATCTCCCTAATCCGATTCATATTAGATCATATGCTCATCCATTATAAATCCTTGACTTGAACTAGAAAGTTTTTATTTATTTGGAGTCGCTACCCAACTGGAGTTAGAAAAAAATTATGGAATTAGAATTAATTAAGCGGATTGATTCTAATTTAAACAATTAGTCGACAAAATCTCCTCTTTTTATTCTTATGAAAGAAAAAGAAGAAAAAAGAAAAACCAGAGATTCTCAATTCGGATGCTATCCTATTAAAACCCTAAGTTACTACCTTATCCTTCTGAAATCTAAATTATGTTATGATGTCCTTTTTAGTATAAAAAGAAAATATTAGAAAAAAAATGATATAAGGATTATATTAATAATGATTAAATTTTTTTTTTTAATTTTTTTTTAGAGTTGCCCCATAAGGGTGCCTTCGTACCTGCTATTCAGGATCAAATAGGTTGTAGTTTGCTTTTTATAAAAACTTTAGTGGATTAGTTAATTTTAATTACGAACACATGCTAGGTTTACGTTTATTACCATTTAAATTTATTTAAAGAAATTTCTAAGCCTAGGCTTTATTTCTTAATTAAAAAAAAACTAAAACTTCCAATTTTGAAAAACATCAATTATTTTCATTCATTTATTTCATGAAAAGAAGTTTTCTAAGTGATAAAAATATTTATTATTTTTTATTAATTATCTATTAATTATAATAGAAATATTTATTTATTTATTATTATTTTTTTAGAAAACTCTAAACCTAGTCTATTAATACATTCCTAAGAAAAACATACATCTTTATATATTTTTTATTTTCTATTCTATTATTATCATTTTTGTATTTATATATATATATATATATATATATTCTTACTAATAATAATAAATAAATAAAGTAAAATAGAGAGATCTGACTAACCTGGATGCGGGTCATGGGTTGGGTCGAGTACGCGCACGGCAATCGAAGCTCTTCGACGATGACTTTCCTACGGCGATTAGTAGGTGCTTCCGAGCTTTCTAGAGGTGAGGAAGCCAATGGTGGTGACAGTTTTTGTTGAAAACCACCCTAGGCAGCGATTCGAGTGGCTACGGTGAGGGTTTTTTGAGGGAGAGAGAGAGAACTCCGGCAAGGGTTTTTTTCTTAGTGTTCTTCAACTTTTTTTTCTTTTGATTCCTCCTTCTTAACCTCTGCAAGGTCGAGTCTTATTTATAGACTCCCAAAATCAAGCTTGATAAGCTCAGATCTTCCTCACCGTTGAGACCCATCTCCATCCCTTTTCTTTTCTTTTTTTTTCAATTTGTGTTAATCCTTAGTTTTTTGTTAGGATTAGTATTAATTTGATGATGTTTATCCTCTTTTAGCTAAAGATTTGTTAGATTTGTGTTAAAATTTGAATCAAAACGGCCAGATTCCATTCTCCTCACATTGCCGTCATTCTTGACCGAAGGATGAAGACGAGCATGTGCTAGGTGCGTGCCATCGTGTTGCCCAATTAGCTGCTGACATGTGGCAGCTCGGAGGAAAAAAAACAAAACAGCACAAAGTGCCTTCCGCGAGACTCGAACCTGCAACCTCTCCTTTCCCACATACGTCCAAGCGTGCACACGAGCTGGCCCAAATCTCAAATTTTTATTACGCACAATTTATATATAAACTCAACAATATTTATTAATTTTATATTATTTTGAAATTCTAAAATTTAATAAAAATCCCTAAATACTTTTTATTGTTATTTTTGCCTTTATTTTCTATTATTGGTCTATTATTCCTATTTATTTTATTTTTATCATTATTTTTTCCTTTATCCTTGAAAAATAGAAAAAATTGATTAATCCAAAAAAAAGGAAAACACTAATTATAATTAGAGGATAAAAATGGGGTGTTTACATATAGTATCTGTAAACACCCCATTTTTGCCCTAGGAATAAGTAATAATCAATTTTCAATTTTTCCCAATTTTTCCCTAATTTAGCATAAATAATAAAAATATTCAAAAAAAAAGGAAAACACATCAATTTTGAAAAATGATTTCAGAAATAGCAATAATAAATAATAATAAACAATTTTTACAAAATTTGGAATTTTCAAAAAATACAAAAAAATAGAAAAATCGCATTGCATATATGCAATTTGCGAAATTAGAAAAATCAGGAAAGTGGGCTAGCTCAGCTGGTTCGGACCATGGGCTAAGGCGCGCGGTGCGGGTGCGAGGTCAGGGGTTCGAATCGCGGGAGGAGCAGTTTCCGCGTTTTGCAATTTTTTTTCACTTATCCAGGACACGTGGTAGCATCCGATTGGCTGGAGGAAACGCACGCGCCGGGCGCGTGATCGTCGTCTACCTCGGGTCCGAGATCGCCAGCGGAAGGAAAAATTCGTATTTTGGCCGTTTTGATTCGATTTTTTGCACAAATCCAACAGATCTTCAACATAAATAAGATAAACATTATCTAATTGGAATCAAATCGCAACAAATCGAGGGATTGACACAAATCGGAGTTGGTTTTTCTAACCGAAAATCCGATCAGCTTCAATCGGAGGAAATCCGAGCTTATCCAACTCGGTTTCAAGTGCCTATAAATAGAGGAGGAGTAGAGGAAGCCAAAGCACGAAGAAAAAGTGAGAGAAAGAGAGAGAAAGGAGCGAATCGGAGTACGCCGGAGAAGCTTGAAGCCGAGACCACCGATCGGAGCTAGAGCCATCGCAAGGAGACGTTCTGGGAGTGAATCACCACCACCATTGGATTCAGCAACCTCGAGAAGCTAGGATTCGACGCCTCACCCACTACAAAAGGCCACCGGAACGCCGTGAAAGAGCCTTCCCCACCGCCGTGTCCGATCGATCCGACCCGACCCGACCGACCCGACCCGCGCACCGACCCGAATCCAGGTAAATCGGGTTTTCCAGATTTTTATTTCTATTTATTTATTTATTTTATTTATTTATTCCGAATTTATTATTTGTTATTTATTATTTTGTTATTTCTTTAGCCATTTATTTATTTGTTGATTTAGGTTTTATTTTCAATAAATAGGAAAATGTAGAAATTAGGTTTTTTAGGATTTAATAATGTAAAATAAATAATAAAATATAGAAAAATAATAAAAAAATATTAGGAAAATAATAATAAAATTTTAGATGTCAAAATAGGATAGATAATAAAAATTCCCAAAAATCACAAAAATTCCCAAAAATCACGAAAATCAACAAAAATTCCCAAAAATCACAAAAATCCACAAAATTCTCAGAAATCACAAAAATAACAAAAAAATCATAAAAATCATGAAAATCATAAAAAATTCAAAAATTATAAAAGAATCATAAAAAATGAGTTTTAGCACTTAGAAAAAATCCTTTTCTTCAAATAAATCCAAAATTGATGTTTTTCCCTAAAATCATTTTCAAAATAAAATCAAAGCTTAGGCTTAGAAGTTTTTTAGAAAAAAATCCCAAAAATGGTAAGAACATAAACTAAAAGAGGTTTCATAAATTAAAATTCACCAAACCAACTTAAGGTTTTTAGAAAAGCGAACTACGGCTTGTTTGATCCTGAGTAGCAGGTACGTAGGCACCCATCCGGGTCAACCCATAAAATGAATGAAAAATCATTTTCTTGAAATAATTCAAAAACATAATAAAAAGTAACAGAAACACAAATTGAAACACATTTCTAAAGAGAAACAATTTCAAGAGATTATGTGGTAATCGTAAAGGTTTTAATAGGTTAGCCTCCGGACTTAGAAACTCTGGTTTTCCCTTTTCCTCTTCACAAAAACGAGAAGAGGAAATCACGTCGACTAGTGGTCCAAATTAAGACTAATCTGCTTCTTTAGTCTTAATTCAATATTTCCCAACAACAGTTGGGTGGCGACTCCAAAAATCAAACGAAATTCCTAACTCAAGTCGAGGATCTACATTAGATGAGCATAGGGTCTAGTCTAGATCGGATTAGGAATGGGAATTCAAAAATTAGACTCGACAGTATCTTTTATTATAGATTTTATCTAAACCTTTCTTCTTCACGCTTTTAAAAAATAAATAAATAAAATAACTGTTATACCATACTCTCCCTTAACAACCTTAATTTTCAATGAGTTTTAGTGTAGTGCAAAAATTCAAGTTTTCATTTTCTAAATTATTTCATATTTTATTTTGTTAATTTGATGGTCATTTTTTTTAAACATGCACACACAGTGAATGTAAGTATGCTGGTATAATTTACAAGTGAAGGCAATAAAGTAATTGAATGCGATCTATCCCATTTAGATGGTGTCTGTATTGTGGCTTTAAATGGTAATATAAATAAATATAAGATAGACCTGACCATCAGACAATCCTAAATTTGCCATTGGTCAAGTGGTTACAAGCTAGCAAGCTTAAAGAACTAATATGTTCCGCTCACTCCAGAATAGAGAATCAATATAATCTTCTTAAGAATTAAAACCACAAACCAATTTAACATGATAGTTTTAAGAACTATCTCAAAATCATGGTAGTTCTAATGAATTGGCTAAGTTTGAAATACCACTTACATGACTTATAATATTTTAGAAAACCCCTTTTTTGTGGTATTTTTTTTCTTGTATCTTATGTGTATATTTAATTATTGTGTATGTAATACACGATAATATATATATATATATATATATATATATATATATATATATATATACATACATGCAAATAAATAAATAATATAAGAGCTAGGGCAATCGTGCCAATATGAATAAAAGACGGGGGTAGTTTTGTCTTTTCCAACAAGACTATATATATATGCTAAACTGACCTAGGGTTCTCCTCTTTCGCAAATTCGACAATCTCAGCCACCTAAAGAGATCAAGTGACACAAAGATAGAGACAAAAAGAGAGAAAGCTTGTCCAGGAAGACCTAATGAAATTCGTGGGGGTAGTGCGGTGAAGCAAACGGGAACTTAAAGAAAAGGGAATTCCCGGATCAAGTAGTTGATATGCGGGAAATTCGATGTAAGTATTCTAACTTACATTAATTGAGGAGTATTTACATATTTTAAAGATTTAATAGAGTTTAGGGATAAAAAGGAATGGATTCGGGGGAAGTTGGAGTTAAATATTAGGGTTCGTAGGATTGGCCGAGATATACACGATTTCCCAACACGGTCGTAACACAACCATGTTGAATGTAATAGTATATCAAGAGATACACAGTCCTAACACGGTCGTGTTATGACTATGTTGAATTTAAAAGTATATCGAGAGACACACGATCCCTAACACGGTCATGTTTCGATCGTGTTAAATTACAAAGTGTACTAAGAGATACACGACCATCTAACACGACCGTGTTTCGAACATGTTACGTCAAAAAGTCATGCTGAAAGATACACGACCTTCTAACACGGTCATGTTTTGACCGTGTTGAATTAAGGGAAACACGGCCTTCCAACATAGTCATGTTCCAAACATGTTGAAGCTAAATCTCACCGAGAGTTACACGACCTCTAACACGATCGTATACTAGGCCATGTTAGGTAACACAACCTCCAACATGGTTGTTTTAAGTGATGAACATTATTATTATATATTAAATTATCTTCTTAATTAACCAAGTTCCACACAACCAAAACAATTAGTAAAACCTTAGATGACTTAATAGAATAAGAGGAATTTGGAGAGTTATATTATGTTGGATTTTACTAAGATTAATGTGTTGATTATACAGATATTGACTTAGCTTAAGTTTGAGACAAGAAATGCGTAAGGTTAAGATTTCAGGTACATGTTTACTTTGTTTATTGTATGTGATTGTTAAAAAGCTATATAATGAGTTGTATGTGAAATAATGAAATGTTGAGACATAATGTGAATCATGTGGTATCATGAAGTAATATAGTGTTATGTGAATGGAATGAGATCTGTTGCTTGTGTTTGGCTCGGCCTAAGGGCCTATAATGGCAGATCCCTAAGAGGTATCTCGATGATCGGTATGCCGTGTTGTCCCTAGTGGAGCCATGTATCGAAATGATCTGAGGTAGATTAGGGTTAGACGGAGCCCACAATGGCAGTTCTCATTAAGGTTAGACGAGGCCCATAGAGGTAGTTCCCACTATGACAAATGTTATGTGTATCGGGGTCATGAGTACCCCTAGGTGTGATAATTCGTATTGATGTGTAAATTGAATTGCAAATGAGTTGCGGATAAATGTTGCATATATGCATGTAATGTTAATGTAGTGTGTCATGCGCGTGTGGGTGTGGTGCTCACAACACCCCCCCACCCACCTTTCTATATTTTTTTAGCTACAAGCTAAAATGATGAACAAGATAGATTGTAGCTAGAAACTTTATAGTTATTAAATAATGAAATTTGGAATGACTCATTTGTGAGTCATTCATTTGATTATAGTTATAGCAGTATGATGGATAATGTGTATGAGCAGTTTTTGAAGTATGTTGAAGTTTTCGAGCCTTAGTGTGTCGCTCGGTAGTAGTAACACGTGGCGAGCTGTAATGCTCCAAGTTCTAGGGTGTTATAGCTTAAGTGGTATCAAAGCTTTAGGTTGATGATCCCTAGGAGCTTAAGTTGATGATCTCTAGAAGCTTAGGTTTTGATCAAAAGAAAATAAGCAAGTAATATCAGAACATTAAGTTTTGATGATCTTTAGAATTTAAGATGTGATCAAGTAAAGATTTAGTTGATGACTTCTAGAATTAACTAATGATCTAAAAGGTGTAGAATTCAATCAGTAGAAGTTAAGTTGAAATCTTTAAAAGATCAAATAAATGATCTATAGATCCATAAGAATGAAGAGAGTAGGTAAATTAGGGAATAACTATTATGTTGTGTTAATCCTAATATTCTATGCGAATGTATTTTATTGAATATTCCTGTTAAGTAAACATATAGGTGTGTATATGTTTGAACTTGAGTATACATAGATGTACACTGTCACTAACTTCCCTTATAAATTTTAACTTCGGAATCATTCAGCTATCTTAAATTACATAGAACGCCTCCAAGAAGAAATATCAGGTAGGGTTCATCTAGTGTTGGATAAGGTGGAGATGCCCTAGAGGATAGGAACCCTCAAAGACCACCTCAACAGGAAACCCCAGAGCAAGCTAATGTCACTGCTACTAAACTACTAGAGATTGTAAATGCCCTAGTGGGAATATTAGCACAACAACAACAACAGGTTATGAGACTTATCACACTTATAGAGAAACCTTGTGGGCTGGACAAATTTGTAAGACTAGCTAAGGAGTTCCACCCAAAGGTTGATGATCCAATAAAGGTTGAATATTGGATCACTGAGACTGAGAGGACCTTTGAAGCCTTCATGGTCCCAGAAGATACAAAAGTGAGGTATATTGCTTATATACTAAAGGGAGCAGCTGCAAATTAGTGGACTAGTATGTCCAGATTAGCAGGAGCTCTTGACCAATAGTAAAGGTTTAAGGAACTCTTTTATGAGAAGTACTTCCCCCAACAGCATTAAGGATAAAATGGAGGCGGATTATTATTATAATTGCTAGCGGGGCAGTAAATCTGTAGAAGCATGTAAAGCAGAGCTGAATTGCTTAAGCAAATTCTTGCCAAAGGTGATGAGAGGTGATGATGCCTCCCAAGATAGAAGATTCTTGAAGGGACTAGAGCCTACTCTACAACATGAAGTGGGGGCTTTTAAAATAACTACTTGTTCAGGAGTAATTGACAAAGAAAAATACTTGGAGTAGAGCAAAAAGAAAACAAAGGAACAATTATCCCGCATAACAAGATCAGTTCTGGGAAAAAGACCTATTTCCAACATACTTTATGCAGATAAAGGGAAGAAGCCAACTATATATCTAGCCAAACCTATGGCTTATGTGCATAGACCTCTTTAAATTAGGCCCATACCTTTAGCATTGCCTCCTCCACCACAGACAAGTCAAAGTGTGGGATGTCCTAGATGTTTAGGATCGCATGATCTGCAATAATGTAATTGGCCTGAAGGGGCATGCTTTTCCTATGGTAAAATAAGACATACCAGCAGGAGTTGTACTGAAAGGACCTTCCCTCAGACTTTCTGCTACACCTGTAAGCAGAGAGGACACAAATCATTTGAGTGTGGTGCTCAACATACCCAAGCGACTGCAACTCCATAAGCCCCACAACCTATAAGGACTGCACCTAGAGGACCACTAGGTAGAAATCAGAATGTGGGACCAAGACAGAGGGCACATGGTAAAGTGTTTACATTACAACAGCAATAACAACAACATGATGCCCATGATCAAGATACCATAGCAGGTACACTGCTTATAAACTCAAACACTGCCTATGTACTGTTTAATATGAGTGCAGCGCATTCTTGTATATCTCCTATGTTTATGAATGTATGTGGATTAAAACCTATTGCATTGGAGAATGCTATGATTGTAAATACTCCATTTGGAGTACGAGGGAAATTAGATCAAATGTGTAAAGATGTAGAGATTGTAATACATGGCAAGAAAATGCTAGTTGAATTGTATGTATTAAAGATGATAGAGTTTGATCTAATTTTAGGGGTGAACTGGTTGTATAAGTATTATGCCATTATATATTGTCACAATCTAGTGGTTAAGTTTGATTTTCCTAATGAGGAGCAAATTGTATACAAGTTAGATCCATAGAGGCTTGTAACTCTTCCAACATACGAGTTATGGAATAAAGGAAGATTGCCAGCCTTATTAGTGGAGACAAAACCAGTTAAAGAATTGAGAACTATGCAAGTAGTGAATGAGTATATAGATGTTTTTCCCTAGAATTTGCCGGGTTTACCACCATCTAGAGAGATAGAGTTTTATATTAATTTTGTAGCGGGAACGACACCCATATCTAAAGCACCATACAAAATGGCACCTACTGAACTATCTAAACTGAAGACTCAATTGCAAGAGCTTCAAGATAGTGGGTTTATTAGACCAAGTGTCTCACTATGGGGTACTCTAATGTTATTTGTCAAGAAAAAGGATGGGAGTATGAGACTATATATAGATTATAGGGAGCTAAACCGAGTCACAATCAAGAACAAATACCCGCTCCTTAGGATTAATGATCTATTTGATCAATTACAAGGAGATCAAGTCTTCTCCAAAATTGACTTGAGATCAGGGTACCATCAGTTAAGAATTAAAGAGGAAGACATACAGAAAACTGCTTTTAGGACTCCATATGGGCATTACAAGTTTCGGGTGATGCCTTTTGGTTTGACAAATGCTTCAGCAGCCTTCATGGACCTCATGAACAAAGTGCTAAGAGACTGGCTAGATCAGTTTGTAGTAGTTTTCATAGATGATATCCTCATCTATTCCAAGAGCAAAGAGGAACATGAAGCACATCTCAAAACCGTACTAGAAAGACTCAGGAAAGAAAAACTTTATGCAAAATTTAGTAAGTGTGAATTTTGGTTAGAACATGCATCCTTCTTAGGACATGTGGTGAATAAGAAAGGAATATCGGTAGACCCTAAGAAGGTGAAGGCAGTAAGTGACTAGCTAAGACCAAAAACTATAAAAGAAGTAAGGAGTTTTCTTGGATTAGTTAGGTACTACAGACACTTCGTAGAAGGATTTTCCTGGTTAACAACTCCATTGACTCAATTGACAAAGAAAAAGAAGACCAAGTTTGTATGGAGTGAGAAATGTGAGGGCAACTTTACAGCATTGAAAAAATAACCGCTCCAGTGTTGGCTCTATCGAAGATGGGAGAAGAATTTGAAGTATTCAGTGATGCATCAAATCAAGGTTTGAGGTGTATGCTTATCTAAAATGGGAAATTCATCGCATATGCTTCCCGCCAGCTAAAACAATATGAGAAGAATTACCTTACCCATGATTTGGAATTAGCTGTTGTGATTTTGGTACTGAAATTATGGAGACACTATCTTTGTGGGAGAAGTGTAAAATCTTTACAGACCACAAAAGTTTGAAGTATTTGTTTACTTAGAAGGAGTTGAATATGAGGCAAAGAAGGTGGTTAGAACTGATAATGATTATGATGTGGAAATTCATTATCACCTTGGAAAAGCAAATGTGGTTGCAGATGCTTTAAGTAGGAAGAAACACATAAATATTACAGGATTAATGACATCTCAGAAGAAGATATTAAAATATATGGATAAGCTAAAATTAGAAGTGGTGACACGAGAAGTGGGGAATAGGTTGGCTACACTTAGTATCCAACCCAATCTTTTAAATTAGATTAAAACTGCACAAATGAAAGATCCTGAAATTCAAAAGCTAAGGAACAAAGTAAAATAGGGGAAAGCCATGGAATTTATGTTAAACACCGAAGGAGTAGTCAAGTATGGTAACAGATTGTGTGTTCCAAATAACATAGAATTAAAGAGGAAGATTATGAAGGAAGCTCATTACTCAAGGTATACAGTACACCCAGGAAGCACCAAGATGTACAAGGATCTCAAGAACACTTACTAATGAAAAAATATGAAATGGGAGATAGCTGAATACATGTCTAGGTGTCTCACCTGTCAACAAATAAGGATTGAACACCAAAGGCCAGCTGGTGAGTTACAACCTCTTCCTATACTCGAATGGAAGTGGGAACATGTAACTATGGATTTTGTCACAGCACTCTCGAGAATAAGGGAGAAATATGATGCGATTTAGGTGATAGTAGACAACTTGACCAAGTATGCACATTTATTGCCAATTAGGGTGGACTACAAACTAGAAAAGCTTGCTCAAATGTACATTAAAGAGATTGTTAAATCACACGGGATACTAGCTAAGATTACATCTAATAGGGAAACTCGTTTTGCAAGCAAATTCTGGAAAAGTCTACATCAAGCTCTAGGAACCAAACTCTAGTTTAGCACAGTGTTTCATCCTTAGACAGATGGGCAATCTGAAAGAACTATTCAAATTTTAGAAGATTTACTATGAGCTTGTACATTGGATCAATGGGGTAACTGGAGTGATCATCTACCTTTAGTAAAATTTGCTTATAACAACAATTACTAGGCTACTATACAAATGGCTCCCTATGAAGCATTATATGGCAGGAAGTGTAGATCTCCCTTACACTGGGATGAAGTGGAAGAAAGACGGGTTTTGGAGCCTAAGATAGTACAAGAAACAATAAAAAAAGTTAAAGTCATAAGGCAACAGATCCTATTAGCCTAGAATCGCCAGAAAAGTTATGCAGACAAACGACGATGCCCTCTAGAATTTCAAGTGGGAGATAAAGTCTTATTGAAGATATCTCCAACTAAGGGGGTAATCGGGTTTGGACTGTAGGGTAAGCTGAATCCAAGATATGTGGGTCCATTCGAAATTCTATAAAGAATTGGAACAATCACGTATAGGTTGCCCTACCGCTAAGTCTGGCTAGAGTACATGATGTGTTTCATGTATCGATGCTAAGAAAATTTGTACTAAACCCAAATCAAGTGATGGCCTTGGAACCTTTGAAGGTATAGCCGGACTTGTCCTCAATAGAGAAACCTGTGAGGATAGTGGATACCAAGGAACAAGTGCTAAGAAGAAGAAGAATTCCTTATGTCAAAGTATAGTGAATAAATCAAACCAAGTGAAAGGCGACATGGGAATTAGAAGAAGAAATGAAGAGAAAGCATCCAGAACTTTTCCCAATTCCAGGTAACTTTCGAGGACGAAAGTTTAAATAAGGGGGGGAGAATGTAATACACAATATATATATATAATACAAATAAAAAATGGGGGTAGTTTTGTCTTTTTCAACGAGACTATATATATATATATATATGTTAAGTTGACCTAAGGTTCTCCTCTTTCACAAATCTGACAATCCCAGCCACCTAGAGAGATCAAGTAACACAAAGAGAGAGACAAAAAGAGAGAAAGCTTGTCTAGGATGACCTAACGAAATTTGTGGGGGTAGTGCGGTGAAGCAAACGGGAAGATAAAGAAAAGGAAATTCCCAAATCAAGTAGTTGATACGCGGGAAATTTGATGTAAGTATTCTAACTTATGTTAATTGAGGAGAATTTACATATTTTAAAGATTTAATAGAGTTTAGAGATAAAAAGGAATGAATTCGGGGGAAGTTGGAGTTAAATATTGGGGTTCATGGGATTAACCGAGATATACACGGCCTCCAACACGGTCGTGTTACAACCGTGTTGAATGTAATAGTATATCGAGAGATATACGGTCCCAACGACCGTATTGAATTTAAAAGTATATCGAGAGATACATGGTCCCCAACATGGTCATGTTATCCCCGTGTTAAAATGAGAAAAACACAACCTCCCTAACACAGTCGTGTTTCGATCGTGTTAAATCTAAAAGTCATGCCAAGAGATACACGAACTTCCAATACAGTCATGTTTCGACCATGTTGAATTAAGAGAAACGTGACCTCTTAGCATAGTCGTGTTCCAACTGTGTTGAAGCTAAATCTCACCGAGAGATACACGACCTCTAACACAGTCGTGTACTAGACCATGTTAGGCAACGCGGCCTTCAACATGGCCATGTTAAGTGATGAACATTATTATTATATATCAAATTATCTTCTTAATTAACTAAGTTCCACACAACCAAAACAATTAGTAAAACCATTGATGACTTAATAGAATAAGAAGAATTTGGAGAGTTATATTACATTGGATTAGTACTAAGATTAATGTGTTGATTATATAGATATCAACCTAGCTTAAGTTTAGGATAAGAAGTGCGTAAGGCTAGGATTCCAGGTACATGTTTACTTTATTTATTGTATGTGATCGTTAGGAAGCTATATAATGAGTTGTATATGAAATAATGAAATGCTGAGACATAATGTGAATCATGTGGTATCATAAAGTAATATAGTGTTATATGAATGGAATGAGATATGTTGCTTGTGCTTAGCTTAGCCTAATAGCCCACAGTGGCAGATCCTTAGGGGGCACCTCGATGATTAGTATGCCGTATTGTCCCTAGTGGAGTCGTGTATCGAAATGATCTGAGGTAAATTAAGGTTAGACGAGACCCGTAGTGGCAATTCCCATTAAGGTTAAATGGGACCCGTAGAGGTAGTTCCCACTAGGACAAATGTTATGTTTACCAAGGTCATGAGTACCCTTATGTGTGATAATTCATTTTGGTATTGATGTGTAAATTAAAATGCGAATGAGTTGTAGATAAATGTTGCATATATGCATGTACTATTAATGCGGTGTGTCATGCGCATGTGGGTGTGCTACTCACATACTGAGCTTAGGCTCACCCCCTCTCCCCCCCTCACCCTTCCTATATTTTTTTAGCTGCAGGCGAAAATGATGAACAACTAGAGTATGATGAGAATGGAAACTTGGTGAGACATTACATGGATGAGATGGGAAGAGAACACTATTACTATTACTTTGTGGTTATTAAATAATGAAATTTGGAATGACTCATCTATGAGTCATTCATTTGATTATAGTTATAGCAATATGATGAATAATGTATATGAGCATGTTTTGAAGTATGTTGAAGTTTTAGAACCTTAGTATGTCGCTCGATAATAATGACACATAGCGGGCTATGGTGCTTTAGGTTTTGGGGCGTTACAATGTACTATTTTATATTTGATCACTTTGATTTATTTATTTTTGTGTTAAATGCCTTATTTGAAATAGAAGTTAGATTGATGGCAAACCGACAAACCATATAGGTTCATATGAAGTACTTCTTGCATGTTTAATTCTTTTTATAATGTCTAAACGGTGGAGTCAATTGCTTTTTGAATGTTATCACTGTCGAGTCTAATTTTTTTGCATTCCCATTTCTAATCCGATCTAGACTAGACCTTATGCTCATCTAATGTAGATCCTCGACTTGAGTTAGGAATTTCGTTTGATTTTTGGAGTCGCCACCCAATTGTTATTGGGAAATATTGAATTAAGACTAAAGGAGCGGATTAGTCTTAATTTGGACCACTAGTCGTCGTTATTTCCTCTTCTCGTTTTTGAAAAGAGGAAAAGAAAACCAGAGTTTCTAAGTCCGGAGACTAACCTATTAAAACCTTACGGTTACCACCTAATCTCCTAAAATTGTTCCTATTTAGAAATGTGTTTTATTGTGTTTCTGTTACTTTTTATTATGTTTTTAAATTATTTCAAGAAAATGATTTCTTATTTCATTTTTATAGGTTGACCCGAATGGGTGCCTACGTACCTGCTGGTCAAGATCAAACAAGCCGTAGTTCGCTTTTTTCTGAAAATATTTAGTGGGTTTGTGAATTTTAATTTGAAAATCTCTTTCGATTTATGTTTTTAACATTTTTGGGATTTTTCTAAAAAATCTAAACCTAAGCTTAGTAATTTGATCTTTTTGAAAATAATTTTTGGGGAAAACATCAATTTTGGATTTATTTGAGAAAATGATTTTTCTAAGTGATAAAACTCATTTTTTTCTATTTTTATAATTTTTGAATTTTTATTAATTTTTTTATTTTTGTAATTTTTACGATTTTTTTATGATTTTTTATTTCTTTTCGATTTTTCCTTATTCTTCTACAATTTTTATAATTTTTATGAGTTTTCATGATTTTTATAGTTTTTTATGATTTTTATTGATTTTTATCATTTTTGTGAATTTTTGTTAAAAATTTTATCCTAAACTATTATCTATCCTATTTTTAAAACCTAAAGTTTTATTATTATTTTTCTAATATTTATATTGTTTTTCTACATTTTTATTTTTTTTATTATTTTTTTATTTTTTCTTATTTTTCTACATTATTAAATCCTAAAAAAATCTAATTTCTAACATTTTTCTATTTATGGAAATATAAAACATAAACAAATAAATAATTAAATAACTAACAAATTAACAAATAAATAACAAATAATAAATCAATTCGGAATAAAAATAAATAAATAAATTGGAAAAAATCCGGAAAATCTGACTTACCTGGATCCTGGTCGGTGCGCGGGTCGATTCAGTCGGGTCGAATCGAGTCGGGTCGGATCAGTCGAACATGGCCACGGAGGATGCTCGTTCACGGCGTTCCGACCGTCTTTTGACACAAGTGAGGTGTCAAATCCTAGCTTCTCGAGGGTGCTGAATCCAATGGTGGCGGTGGTTTGCTCCCAAAACGTCTCTTGGCGGCGACTTGGCTTCAATCGGCAGTTCGCGGTTTTAGGTTTCCTCCGATGCTCTCCGATTTGCTCTCTTTTCTCACTTTCTCTCAATTGTGATTTGTGCCTTGGCTTCCTCCCTTCCTCCTCTATTTATAGGCGCTTGAAACTGAGCTGGATAAGCTTTGATTTCCTCCGATCGAAGCTAATCGGATTTTCGGTTAAAAAAAAAACTCCGATTTGTGTAAATCCATCGATTTGTTGCGATTTGATTCCAATTAGATGATGTTTATCTCATTTCTGTTGAAGATCTATTGGATTTGTGCAAAAAATCGAATCGAAACGGTCGAAATTCGAATTTTTCCTTCGCCGGCGATCTCGGACCCGAGGTAGAAGACGATCACGCGCCCAGCGCGTGCGTTCCCTCCAACCAATCAGAGGCTGCCACGTATCCTGGATAAGTAAGAAAAACACAAAATGCGAAAACTGCTTCCCCCGCATTTCGAACCTGCAACCGAGCCCTCCTGCGCGCGCCTTAGCTCGTGGTCCGAACCAGCTGGGCTAGCCCATTTTCCTGATTTTTCTAATTTCGCAAATTGCATATATGCAATGCGATTTTTTTATTTTTTTTGTATTTTTTGAAATTTCAAAAATTTGTAAAAATTATTTACTATTTATTATTGCCATTTCTAAAATCATTTTTCAAAATTGATGTGTTTTCCTATTTATTTTTATTTTTTGAATATTTTTATTATTTATGCTAAATTAAAGAAAAATTGAAAAAAAAATGGAAAAAATTAAGAATTGATTATTAGTGATTATTATTCATTCCTAGGGCAAAACTGGGGTGTTTATAGCTGCCCCTCTTTGTAGTAAAGTTTGAAAAACTTAACTACAAAGACAAGAAAGACGCCATTTTTTGCCTCTTAAATAGATAATGCCTTGGTTTGGCTGGTTAACTGACATTTGTTTTGGTAGGAAAATGCTCCAAGAGCTAATAATCCCACGATTTAAGATGGTCCTAACAATTTAGAGTAATGTTCCCTCCCCAAACAGTGCTTTATGGGCTAACTAATTGGCGATAGGAAACACCTCAAGCATTGTGTGGAAGAAATGATGATAAGAAGCGTCTTATCAGACTAGCAACCTTGGAAAGAAAATTTACTTAGGAAGCGCCCTTATGAGTTGGCTACCTGTCAACAGAAGCGTCTTGTTAGACTAGCAACTGTTTGGAAGAATATTTCCGAAAAGTGCCCCAAGAGCTAACTAATTGGGAGAATCTAGGAAAGTCCCCCTCATGGGCTAACTAACCTTAAGATATATTTTTAGGAAAGTGCCCATCTTGGGCTGACTAACCTATGGTAGAGTGTCTCAAAAAGTGCCCTTATGAGCTGACATTGAGAACGGATTTTTAGGAAAGTACCCATTTTGGGCCGACTAACCTATGGTAGAGTGTCTCAAAAAGTGCCCTTATAAGCTGACCTTAAGAACGGATTTTTAGGAAAGTGCCCATCTTAGGCTGACTAACCTATGATAAAATTGATTGAACTGTCTCAAAAAGTGCCCTTATGAGCTGACCTTGAGAACAGATTTTTAGGAAAGTGCCCATCTTGGGCTGACTAACCTATGGTAGAGTGTCTCAAAAAGTGCCCTTATGAGTTGACCTTGAGAACGGATTTTTAGGAAAGTGCCCATCTTGGGCTGACTAACCTAGGATAGAGTTGATTGAACTGTCTCAAAAAGTGCCCTTATGAGCTAACCTTGAGAACAAATTTTTAGGAAAGTGCCCATCTTGGGCTGACTAACCTATGATAGAGTGTCTCAAAAAGTGCCCTTATGAGCTGACCTTGAGAACGGATTTTTAGGAAAGTGCCTATCTTGGGCTGACTAACCTATGATAAAATTGATTGAACTGTCTCAAAAAGTGCCCCTATGAGCTGACCTTGAGAAAAGATTTTTAGGAAAGTGCCCATCTTGGGCTAACTAACCTATGATAGAGTTGTCTCAAAAAGTGCCCTTATGAGCTGACCTTGAAAATAACTTTTTAGGAAAATGCCCATCTTGGGCTAACTGACCTAAGATAAAATTGATATCTCAAAAAGGTGCCCCCTATGGGCTAACCTTAAGAGATCTAGGGAAGTGCCCCTTTTTGGGCTGACTACCCTATTAAAGGGAATGTTTAGACAAGTGCCCAACTATAGGCTGACTCATCTTATGCTTCTAAATATATTTTCTACAGACTGAGCTAAATGATGTGATGCTTTTCATGATAGTTATTATTATTATTTATTTTAATACGCTTGCCCGTTTATCATGGATAGCCACCAAACAAACGAACCTTTGGGTTGGTTTGCTTCTGCTTCATTTCTTCTCATCTTGACACGGGGTTGAAAATTTTGATGTGCTCCCTTTCTTTGTGCACCTGGCTCTTTTGACGGTAATATTATCCTACTAATGCATTCAGTTCTAATGCTCAAAAGTAGATAGAATTATATCACAAACTATATTAAGATTCATTATCATTTTAGTGTTTATCTTTCATTGGTGAAGTGGTGGGTAATGTGTTTAGGAATATTTGTTGTGATGAGAACTTATTGGGATTGTTGATCATTCAGGGATATTAACTTTGCTTGCAAAAAGTGAAAACTCGACTCAACGAAATTTATATCGAACACTGGCTTTCATAAACATTGGCAAAATTTCAATTCCCTTGCCTAAGAATAGTACATCTTTACAACATCTGTGTTAATGGGGTCTCTCAATTCCCGACCATCCATCTGAGTTAATATCAAAGCACCTCCTGACAGAACCTTTTTCACTACATAAGGGCCTTCGTAGTTTGGGGTAAATTTCCCTTTGGAGTCTTGGGCATTCGGGAGAACCTTTCTTAGTACCAAATCCCCCTCTTTGAAGTATCGAGGTCTCATCTTCTTGTTAAATGCTCGGGCCATTCTTTGTTGGTAACATTGGCCATGACATAGTGCGATAAGCCTTCTTTCATCAATCAGATTCAGCTGATCAAGCCTCTTCCTTACCCAATTTGATTCAGTTAGCTGAGTTTCCGACAGGATTCTGAATGATGGTATTTCAACTTCAACTGGTAGCACTGCTTCTGTACCATATACCAATGAGTAAGGGGTACCTCCCGTAGATGTTCATATTGAAGTCTTATAAGCCATGAGAGCAAACGGTAACATTTTATGCCAATCTTTGTAAGTTGTTGTCATTTTCTCGATGATCTTCTTGATATTTTTATTAGCTACTTCTACTGCCCCGTTTGTTTGAGGTCGGTAGGGAGTTGAATTTCTGTGGTTTATGTGGAATTGTTGACATAAACCTGTCATCGATTTGTTGTTGAGATTGGTACCGTTGTTGGCGATGATGGACTCAGGAACTCCATATCGGGCTATTATGTCCCTTTTTAAGAAGCGGATTATTACCCCCTTTGTAACATTGGTATATGATGACGCTTCTACCCATTTGGTGAAATAATCAATCGCTACTAGTATGAATCTGTGGCCGTTAGATGCCGTTGGAGTGATCGGGCCTATTATGTCGATTCCCCACATGGAGAAAGGCCATGGTGCTGATAACAAGTGTAGCTCGTTGGGCGGAGCATTTATCCGGTTTGCGTAGACTTGACACAGATGATAGTGCTTGACATATTTTATGCAATCTGATTCCATGGTCAACCAATAATATCCTAACCTCATGATTTTTCGGGCTAACATGTAGCCATTCATATGTGGTCCACATACTCCCTCATGTACTTCCTTCATTAGTTCGCATGCTTCATTTTTGTCCACACATCTCAACAAGGTGGTATCAGATGATCTTTTGTAGAGTACAAACCCACTTAGTAAGAAATGGCTTGCTAACCTTTTGATTGTTCTTTGGTCATTCCTGCTAGCCATTTCAGGGTATTTACTTTCTTGGAGGAAAGTCTTGATGTCGTGATACCAAGGCTTGTTATCTTATACTTTTTCAATGGTTAAACAGTAGGCGGGCCGACTTTCGATGTCTATTTTCATCGGTTGAACTTCGGCTCCCCCTGTTATCTAGATCATAGATGCTAGTGTGGCTAGTGCATCTGCAAACTGATTATGAGTTCTCGGGATGTATGTGAAAGTGATTGCCTTAAATTCTTCAATTAGCTCTGTCAAGTGTTGATGATACGGTACCAGTTTGGGGTCTTTAGTCTTGTATTCCCCTCTTGTCTGTAGTATGATAAGCGACGAATCTCCATATACTTCTAATTCGCGGATTTCCATTTGATATGCCATTTTGAGGCTAAGAATACATGCTTCATATTCTGCGATATTATTGGTATAGGGAAATGTAAGTCTCGTCGCTGCAAGGAATTAAGTTCCATCTAGGGATATCAATACTGCCCCAACCCCACAACCGAATACGTTGGCGGCTCCATCGAAAAACAGTTTCCATTTAGCATTCTGCTCTATCCCAAAGTCTTCTACTGGCATATCTTCCACTGTCAATATATTCTCATTTGGAAATTGGGCCTGTAATTCTTGGGAATCTGTCTCGACAGGGTGTTTCGCTAATTGGTCGGCTAAGGCTTGCCCTTTCATCGAGTTCTGATTTATGTATGTGATGTCGAACTCGGATAGGAGCATTTGCCACTTAGAGATTCTCCCTATCAGAGCTGGCTTCTCTGCCAAGCATTTCAAGGGATCATGTCTTGTCAGCAGCTCAATATGGTAGTAAAGGGTGTATTGCCTTAGTCGATGCATGACCCAGATTAAAGCACAACACGTCTTCTCCACCTCTGAGTACCTCTGTTACCCATCTGTGAACTTCTTGCTCAGATAATATATGGAACGCTCTCTTCCCTTGTCATCTTTCTGCCCCAGCACACATCCTATGGATTCAGGGAGTATAGTGAGGTATAAGAATAAGGGCTTTCCTTGCTTCGGGACTATCAAGATCGGAGGTTTTATAAGATAGTCTTTGATTGTCTTGAATGCCTCTTCACATTCGTCGTCCCATTCTATTGTGGCATTCTTCTTCAACAGACGGAATAATGGCCGGCATTTGTCGGTGAGCTGTGAGATAAAACGAGCTATATAATTTAATCTTCCCAGCAAGCTTCTTACTTCTTTAATGGAACGTGGGGGAAGGTAACTCTAATATAGACTTTACATTATCAGGGTCAATTTTAATCCATTCCTAGCTTATGACAAACCCTAACAATTTCCCCGTTGTGACCCCGAAAGTGCATTTCTCTGGGTTTAACTTGAGCTGAAATTTTCTCAGTCGTTTAAACAACTTCCTCAGGATATCCATATGGCTTTCTCCTTCTTTGGACTTGGCTATCATGTCGTCGACATATACTTCAACCTCTCGATGCATCATGTCGTGAAGTATTGCGACCATGGCTCTCTGATACGTTGTCCCGACGTTTTTCAAACCGAAGGGCATGACTTTGTAATAGAAAGTTCCCCACGTTGTGATGAAGGTTGTTTTGGTTTTATCTTCTTCAGCCATTTTTATTTGATTATATCCTGAGAAACCGTCCATGAATGAGAAGAGATGGTTTCCCGCAGTGTTGTCTACTAAAACATCAATGTGAGGTAGGGGAAAGTTATCCTTTAGCATAGCTTGGTTTAAGTCCCGAAAGTCTACGCATGCGCGTACTTTTCCATTCTTTTTCATAACGGGTACTATATTTGCTACCCATTCTGGGTAGTCGGATACTTCAATGAACCCTACTTCTAGTAGTTTCTTGACTTCTTCCTTAATCTTTAGCAAGATGTCAGGCCTAAATCTTCTTAGTTTTTGTTTTTTAAGTTTGACATCTTCCCTTGTGGGAAGCCTATGAACCACTATCGATTGGTCTAGTCTTGGCATGTCACCATATGACCAGGCAAACACATCCGCATATTCCATTAATAGCTCGGTTATCTCACATTTTTGCTCGGCACTCAAACTGGTCCCGATTTTGAGGTTCTTAGGGTTTTCCATGCTTCCTAGATTTACTGTCTCCGTAGGCTCGTCGATCAAAATTCCGCTTTGTTCATGTTTTTGCTAATTTTCTTGTATTATTTCGTA
Organism: Laguncularia racemosa; assembly: GCA_037954665.1. Lineage (NCBI taxonomy): Eukaryota > Viridiplantae > Streptophyta > Magnoliopsida > Myrtales > Combretaceae > Laguncularia > Laguncularia racemosa. The sequence goes on along the minus strand of JBBMOL010000002.1, from coordinate 6,891,226 downwards.
GTCTAGGATATCGCCTTCAACAACTGACCCAACAGCGTTGGAAACGATATCAGCGTTTTTACTTTCTACCTGCGCGAAATATCCCTGATGTTCGATGGTAGGAGATCTGAATAACATAAAAGTGAAAGCATATATATAAGACGAAAACAAACTGTAATTGAATTTGATAAAGAGTCTCAAAAATTTGTTCAATAACTATTCTCTACTTTTGAGCTAACCTAGAGCTATTGATAGGATAACAAAACCAATTGTTCAGAGCCGGATGCCGGTTGGACGTGCGGGGGGTTGGTTTCCCTTTGCTGACGTCACCTTCGTTTATCTGAGGCTCTTGAATAATATTTGCTCTTCGGAAAGATTGTTGGAGAGGTGGAATACACATCTGGGTGTTGCTTGGCTTTTCCTTCATTCTGCCTTTGACACTTCTTGCTTGTGCTTCTTCCCTAGCCGTAGGGACGTAGTCAACGCTGGTCTTATTGCGATTGTCACTGTTGTTGCCACTGTTTGCCATTCTGGTTCTTGAATGAGTGCAAATTGGGCTTCTAGGAGGGTTCGGTTTCTTGGGAGCTATTTTGATACCTGGCGCGCATTTTTTCTTTTTTAGTATGATGTATGCAAATGCTATGCATGTGTCACACGGATGCTAAAAATAAAAAGGGTTGACAATTGATTGACGATGTAATATTGGAACTTTATTTTTATTAATATTGGAAACTTCGGAGTTCGATACAAAGAGTACAATGATAATCTATTTCCTAGCTCTTTTAGTCTTCTGTTGTGGAGGCTCAGACTTCCCATTGATGACAGCTTCTAATTCTTTGACTTTGGCTTAGGTCTTTTCCAATTGTGCTTCTAAGGCCTTGTTCCTTTGGTCGGATTCTTTGAAACGTCCCTTCCAGATGTCTTTCTTATAATCAGCAGCTTCAAAGTATACCTCCTGTCGAGTCTAATTTTTGAATTCCCATTCCTAATCCGATCTAGACTAGACCCTATGCTCATCTAATGTAGATCCTCGACTTGAATTAGGAATTTCGTTTAATTTTGGAGTCGCCACCCAACTGTTGTTGGGAAATATTGAATTAAGACTAAAGGAGCGGATTAATCTTAATTTGGACCACTAGTCGTTGTTATTTCCTCTTCTCGTTTTTGTGAAAAGAGGAAAAGGGAAAACCAGAGTTTCTAAGTCCGAAGGCTAACCTATTAAAACCTTTACGGTTACCACCTAATCTCCTGAAATTGTTCCTATTTAGAAATATGTTTTATTGTGTTTCTGTTACTTTTTATCATGTTTTTGAATTATTTCAAGAAAATGATTTTCCATTCATTTTATGGGTTGACCCGAAGGGGTGCCTACGTACCTGCTAGTCAGGATCAAACAAGCCGTAATTTGCTTTTCTGAAAACTTTAAGTTTGTTTGTGAATTTTAATTTTGAAATCTCTTTTGATTTATGTTTTTACTATTTTTTTTGGATTTTCTAAAAAATCTAAGCCTAAGCTTTAATCTGATTTTGAAAATGATTTTTAGGAAAAACATCAATTTTGATTTATTTGAAGAAAATAATTTTTCTAAGTGCTAAAACTTATTTATATTTTTTTTATAATTTTTGAATTTTTATTAATTTTTATGATTTTTACGATTTTTTATAATTTTTGAATTTTTGTTAAAAATTTTATCCTAAACTATTATTTATCCTATTTTGGAATCTAAAATTTTATTATTACTTCTTCTAATATTTTATTATTTATCTACATTTTTATTTATTATTTATTTTATTATTATTATTTTTTATTTTTTTATTTTACTACATTATTAAATCCTAAAAATCTAATTTCTACATTTTCTTACTTATGGAAATAAAACATAAAAAAATAAATAACTAAATAAATAACCAACAAATAAATAATCAAATAATAAATCAAATAAATACAAATAAATAAATACACAAAATTCGAAAAAATAATTAAAAAATCCAGAAAATTCGACTTACCTGGATCCAGGTCGGTGTGCGGGTCGGCTCGGTCGGGTCAGATCAGTCGGATGCGGCGTCGAAGGATGCCCGTTCACGGCGTTCCGTCGGTCTTTCGTCGCGGGTGAGGTGTCGAATCCTAACTTCTTGAGGGTGCTGAATCCAATGGCGGCGGTGGTTTGCTCCCAGATCGTCTCCTGGTAGCAGCTTGGCTTCGATCGGCGATTCGCGGTTTTGGTTCTCCTCCGATGCTCTCCAATTTGCTCTCTTTTCTCACTTTCTCTCAATTCTGATTCGTGTCTTGGCTTCCTCCCTTCGATTCCTATTTATAGGCACTTGAAACCGAGCTGGATAAGCTCGGATTTCCTCCGATCGAAGCTAATCGGATTTTCGATTAAAAAAAACCAACTCCGATTTGTGTAAATCCTTTGATTTGTTGCGATTTGATTCCAATTAGATAGTGTTTATCTTATTTCTGTTGAAGATCTATTGGATTTGTGCAAAAAATCGAATCGAAACGGCCGAAATTCGAATTTTCTCTTCCGCCGATGATCTCGGGCCCGAGGTAGAAGACAATCACACGCCCGGCGCGTGCATTCCTTCCAGCCAATCAGAGGTTACCACGTGTCCTGGATAAGTAAGAAAAACAAAACGCGGAAACTGCCTTCCCCGCGATTCAAACCTGCGACCGAGCCCCCCTACGCGCGCCTTAGCCCGTGGTCCGGACCAGCTGGGCTAGCCCACTTTCCTGATTTTTCTAATTTCGCAAATTGCATATATGCAATGCGATTTTTTTATTTTTTTATATTTTTTGAAATTTCAAAAATTTGTAAAAATTATTTATTATTTATTATTGCCATTTCTAAAATCATTTTTCAAAATTGATGTGTTTTCCTTTTTTATTTTTTTGAATATTTTTATTATTTATGCCAAATTAAAGAAAAATTGAAAAAAATTGGAAAAAAATTAAGAATTGATTATTATCAATTATTATTCATTTCTAGGGAAAAAATGGGGTGTTTACACCTCCATTCGGGCCTTGACCTGTTCTAGGTATACTTCTGTCTCTGAATTGATCTTGTCTGGTCTTGGTTGGGTGACGTCTGGAACCCGGTATGCTCTTTCCCCTGTCTGGTATAGCTGGCGGATTACAAACTCTCTAGTGGCTCGGTGTTTTCCCACTTCGCCATCTAACTCCCCGAGGTCCACATTCGGGCTTTCAATTCTGGCTTCCCAAAGTGCTTTGACCTCTGCCAGTTTAGCAAACTTCTCGGCTACCAACAGGTTCGGATCTTGGTACTCAAAGGTGACTGCTTCCAGCGAGGGCCAATAAACTATATCTTGGATGATACCAAACTGGCGGACCATTGAGTTGGGGTGATATCCAATACATCCGCTGATTCCGATTAAAGGTACTGCTTGGAAGTTACTGCAGGTCAAGATGATTTTGTCACAACAGCTCCACCTGGCTGTCCACAGAATATCCTCGGCACTGAAACTTCTAAGTACCTCTACCCAACTATGGCCGGTAAGGTCGTCGGGTAGCTTCACCTTTTCTATACATGAGTCTACGAGATCCACCTGCTGGGCTAAGGTTTTTTGGACCATGTTCAGCCCAAAGCACTTAAGGTGGCTTACAAACCATATCAGCAAAAGGTTGAGGCTTGAGCGAAGGATCCCATGGCCTTTCTTCTTGAGGAAATTCAAGTTCTGGATCTATTCAGCCAGTAGAGCCAGGATGTAAGATCTTCCCTTCAGAAATTGCGTCACCAACTCTACAACCCGGTAGTGAATATAGAAGGTCCCGGTGGGGAACAGTATGGTGGCGAAGGCTGTCAAGATGAAAGCGTTCACCCTTCTCTGTCTGTAAGTTTTGGGGTCCCCACACAGTATGTCCTTCCTATCCCCATTGTCCTCTCGGGCGATGAACCAGGCTTTTAAATCATCCATACGTATGCAATATCCATTACAGTCTGTTAGGGCTTTGTTGACTGCTGTCTTACGGATGCCTAATAATCTGCTGAAGGTACTGGCTGGCCCGGCCTCAAGGTCTGGTGCGTAGATTTGATCAGTCAGTGCTAGAGCCTGTAGCAACTGGGTATACTCCTCCAGGGTAGGGGTGATCTCATGCGGCCCAATAAAGAAAGCAGCGGGCTCGATTTCCCATAATTGGAGCATAGCCCGGACTAAAGGCAAATTCACCTCTATCTTTGTCAGTAAGAGGATGGAGCCGATCTTTTGCTGGATGAAGGCCTGCTCCTCTGGGTTGTACAAGGTAAACCAATGGTCCAGTACCAACTTTGGGTCCAAAGGTTTGTACACCCGAATTTCTTTGCGGAGGAGGCGGTTGACTGCGGTGCTAGCCATCTATTACAATAAGAAATTGCCTAATTACAAACAGAACTATGAAAACATTACAGGGAAATAAAACAACAAACCATTACATTGTCAACCCTTATGATGCTATGTATGCAAGTAGGTTGGTTCTAATTGGTCCCTAAGCTCTATGGCCTCCTGTATTCTCGGAGAAATGGATCTCAGGCCATATCAAAGCATTGGGTGGGGTAACCTAATCGGTCCCGAACGGTAATCAACTCACTTCGCCCGAAACCTACACAATGGCTCCCCGACTTAGGTTTCTAGGACGGTCCGGGTTCGACCGCATCTATTCACACAAACTTATGCATGCAAACCCACAGTAAAGAAAACTAAAATCTAACTAATCCCTGAAAAGTTAGTAACAGAATAATAATTGAAACTTAAAAAGGAACAACTTGAGGAGATTCAGGTGGCTAGCCTACTGGAATGGTTCCCCAGTGGAGTCGTCATCCTGTCGAGTCTAATTTTTTTGCATTCCCATTCCTAATCTGATCTAGACTAGACCCTATGCTCATCTAATGTAGATCCTCGACTTGAGTTAGGAATTTCGTTTGATTTTTGGAGTCGCCACCCAACTGTTATTGGGAAATATTGAATTAAGACTAAAGGAGCGGATTAGTCTTAATTTGGACCACTAGTCGTCGTTATTTCCTCTTCTCGTTTTTGAAAAGAGGAAAAGAAAACCAGAGTTTCTAAGTCCGGAGGCTAACCAATTAAAACCTTTATGGTTACCACCTAATCTCCTGAAATTGTTCCTATTTAGAAATGTGTTTTATTGTGTTTCTGTTACTTTTTATTATGTTTTTTGAATTATTTCAAGAAAATGATTTTCCATTCATTTTATGGGTTGACCCGAAGGGGTGCCTACGTACCTGCTAGTTAGGATCAAACAAGCCGTAGTTCGCTTTTCTGAAAACTTTAAGTTTGTTTGTGAATTTTAATTTTGAAATCTCTTTTGATTTATGTTTTTACTATTTTTTTTATTTTCTAAAAAATCTAAGCCTAAGCTTAGCAATTTGGTCTTTTTGAAAATAATTTTTGGGGAAAACATCAATTTTGGATTTATTTGAGAAAATGATTTTTCTAAGTGATAAAACTCATTTTTTTTCTATTTTTATAATTTTTGAATTTTTATTAATTTTTTTATTTTTGTAATTTTTACGATTTTTTTATGATTTTTTATTTCTTTTCGATTTTTCCTTATTCTTCTACAATTTTTATAATTTTTATGAGTTTTCATGATTTTTATAGTTTTTTTATGATTTTTATTGATTTTTATAATTTTTGTGAATTTTTGTTAAAAAAATTTTCCTAAACTATTATCTATCGTATTTTTAAAACCTAAAGTTTTATTATTATTTTTCTAATATTTATATTGTTTTTCTACATTTTTATTTTTTTTTATTATTTTTTTTTATTTTTTTCTTATTTTTCTACATTATTAAATTCTAAAGAAATCTAATTTCTAACATTTTCCTATTTATGGAAATATAAAACATAAACAAATAAATAATTAAATAACCAACAAATTAACAAATAAATAACAAATAATAAATCAATTCGGAATAAAAATAAATAAATAAATTGGAAAAAATCCAAAAAATTCGACTTACCTGGATCCGGGTCGGTTCGGTCGGGTCGGGTCGGATCGGTCGAACATGGCGGCGGAGGATGCTCGTTCACGGCGTTCCGACCGTCTTTTGACACGGGTGAGGTGTCGAATCCTAGCTTCTCGAGGGTGCTGAATCCAATGGTGGCTGTGGTTTGCTCTCAGAACGTCTCCTAGTGGCGGCTTGGCTCCGATTGGCGGTTCGCGATTTTGGGTTTCCTCCGATGCTCTCCGATTTGCTCTCTTTTCTCACTTTCTCTCAATTGTGATTCGTGCCTTGGCTTCCTCCCTTCCTCCTCTATTTATAGGCGCTTGAAACCGAGTTGGATAAGCTCGGATTTCCTCCGATTGAAGCTAATCGGATTTTCGATTTAAAAAAACAACTTCGATTTGTATAAATCCATCGATTTGTTGCGATTTGATTCCAATTAGATGATGTTTATTTCATTTCTGTTGAAGATCTATTGGATTTGTGCAAAAAATCGAATCGAAACGGCCGAAATTCGAATTTTTCCTTCGCCGGCGATCTCGGACCCGAGGTAGAAGACGATCACGTGCCCGGCGCGTGCGTTCCCTCCAGCCAATCAGAGGCTGTCACGTGTCCTGGATAAGTAAGAAAAACACAAAACACGGAAACTGCTTCCCCCGCGTTTCGAACCTGTGATCGAGCCCTCCTGCGCGCACCTTAGCCCGTGATCCGGACCAGTTGGGCTAGCCCATTTTCCTGATTTTTCTAATTTCGCAAATTGCATATATGCAATGCAATTTTTTATTTTTTTGTATTTTTTGAAATTTCAAAAATTTGTAAAAATTATTTACTATTTATTATTGCCATTTCTGAAATCATTTTTCAAAATTGATGTGTTTTCCTATTTATTTTTATTTTTTGAATATTTTTATTATTTATGCTAAATTAAAGAAAAATTGAAAAAAAATTAAGAATTGATTATTAGTGATTATTATTCATTCCTAGGGCAAAAATGGGGTGTTTACAATCACTATGTTTAATTCATGAATAGAAATTTGATAAAATGATAATCTTAAATATCATGAAATTTCAATTCTTCAATTGGACTTATAGAATAGCCATTTCATACCTTTTGATATCCTTAAACCGTAGTGAGCAACTATCAAGTTCCAGTCACTATAATATCGCATTCGATATGTAAGAATGGTCTAGAATGAAATAAAATGAAATGAAATGAAATAGAATCAAGATCAAGATCGTAATGATAAATCCATTTTTATATTTGAAAACATATATGTAATGGAATGCTTATATATTACCATTTATCAAAAATATCCTTAATTATTTAGATGCCATAATTATCAATTAATGATAGTAGTACTTTACAATACAATATTTGAATGACTTTTTCAAATCGTTTTATGATATGATATGTGAATAATCAACTCCTTACTAACCATGAAAAAGAGGCTAAATATGAGAGTTGTTCTCATTCTCACAGCTAGTATAGTAACAAAGAAGTTGAATTCTTTTTTCATGAGATCATATGAAGAAATGCTTGAACTTAGATACGTGTTATAAGGGCATGTATAATTATGATGGGTATTTAGGATCAATTCTTATAGTATTGTTCATGGATTAAATAAGATAATTCGTGTAGATATATAGGAACGGACAACAAATCGAAAAGGCCTAACACACCTTATTCAAGCTAAAATTAGAATAATCCATAACAAAATATTTGCTTGTTATTATTTTAATTATAGTGCATCTTACATATAATAAAAGGATTTTATCAACGGATGTGTTTTCAATACTTTCTAATTTTCAATAGGAAGGGAAATTGATTTCTTTATGATACAACTACGAGTGTTTTGTGCAAGTCACAAGAGACTAAAAGAATAAGTTGTTGCCTTTCATTAATTTAACCATTAATTCGTAAAAGTTTAAAATTGATACATAAAATTTATATAAATTTTGTTATTAAGAAAATTATATCATAAAAACTATTCAAACTTAAAATTACAAGTAGAACAAAAAGAGCAACTAGATATAAATATAAGTATCCTACAACTTTTTTTTTTTGGGGGATGATTTTGCAAGATTAATTTGTTAATAATTACCAAGTCTAATTTTAAAATTTTACATTATGTTCCTAATCCGATTCATATTAGATCCTATGCTCATCTAATATAAATCCTCGACTTGAACTAGGAAGTTTTTATTTATTTAGAGTCACCACCCAGCTGAAATTGAGAAAAAATATGAATTAGAACTAATTGAGCAGATTGATTTTAATTTAGACAACTAGTCAACAAAATCTCCTCTTTTATTTTTAGAAAAGAAAAAGAAGAAGAAAGAAAAATCAAAGATTCTTGCCTCGGGAGCTATTCTATTAAAACTCTAAAGTTACCATCTTATCCTTCTAAAATCTGAGTCATGCTTTGATTTCTTTTTGTTTTATATATATAGATATTTTTTTTATAAAATGGAAATGTTAAAAATTATATTAATAACGATTTGGAAAAATGATTTTTTATTCTTTTTTAGAGTTGCCCCATAAGGATACCTATGTAGTTGCTATTCAGGATCAAACAAGTCGTAGTTCACTTTTTATGAAAAAGCTTTGGCGAGTTTGTTTAAGTTTTAATTATGAAAACACACCGGGTTTACATTCATTATCATTTTCAAGATTTTTTTTTAAAAAAAAACTAAGCCTAAGCTTTATTATTTCATTTTATAAAAGTCTTGATTTAAGGAAAACTAATTTTGAATTTATTTTAAAAAAAGGATTTTTCTAAATCACAAAACAATTCATTATTAATTTTTAATTCATATTATTAATCTATCTAATTTTAATTAATAATTAAATTTTATTTATTTTATTTATATTTTTTTCATTCTTTTATTATTTTATATTAAATTAGACGTATTTATTTATTAAAATTCTAAAACCTAATTAAAATCTTAATTTTTTTTTCTATTTTTGGATTACTATTAAAAAAATTCTAATAAATGAATATCTAAATTAAATGGATAAATAAATGAAATAAAAAAAAAAAAAACCAACTAACCTGGATGTAGGTCGAGGTCGGGTCGGGTCGGGTCATGTTAGTTGGAGGATCCTCGTCGACAGCGTTCCGGTGGTTTTTGAAGGCTGCTTCTAAGCTTTCTGAGGGTGGGTAATCCAACCGTGGTGATGGATTTCTTCATAAACACCTCCAAGTGGTGGTTCGTGGCTTGGTTGGTGGTCATAGCAAAAGGGGAACTCCGGCGAGCTTTGAAACCTTTGATTTTTCACTCTTTTCTCATTTTTGATCCGTGATCTAGCTTCCCCACGTTGTGCTCTATTTATAAGCACCAGAAATTGAGTTGAATAAGCTCATATTTCCCTCCGATAGGCACAAATCGTATCTTCGATTGAAACACAAATTCGATTTGCTCTAGATTCGTTTAAATCTTCGATTTTGTTATGATTTATGTTAATTAGATGATGTTTATCTTATTTTTGTTAAAGATTTGTTGGATTTGTACAAAAACATCGTATTAAAACGGTCGGATTCCGTTTTTTTCCCACAGTCGGCGATCGATTCGGACGGAGGTTGAAGACGATCACGCGCTCAGTGTGTGCGCTCCCTCCGTCCAATCACAAGTTGACACGTGTCTTGGGTGAAGAGAAAAAATTGCAAAACGTGGATTGCTTCCCCTTCTTCTTGAACCCCTAATCGAGCACCCCCCGACGCATTAAGGCCGAAGCCTAGACCAGCTAAGCTAGTCTACTTTCTTGATTTTTTTATTAATCGTAAATTATACATATGCATTGCGATTTTTATTATTTTTATATTATTTTGAAATTCAAAAAATTTGTAAAAATTATTTAACATTTTTTATTATTATTTCTATCATCATTTTCTAAATTTGGTATATTTTTCCTATTTATTTTATTTTTTTCAATATTTTTCCTTTATTTTTTCAAAATAGAAAATAAATGAAAAATTAAAAAATTAAAAAATTGAACATTATTTATGATTAAAAAGCAAAAATGAGGTGTTTACAACTGCCCCTTTTTGTAGTAAAGTTTGAAAACTTAACTACAAAGACAAAAAAGACGCAATTTTTGGCCGATAGACCAAGTGAATAACGCTATAGTTGGCTGGTCATCTGAACCTGGTTCTAGTAAGAAAAATGCTCCATAAGCTAATAATCTCACGACTGCTTTGTGATGATTAATATTGCTAAGGGAGTGATCTTAAACAATCTAACAACCTAGAGTAAGATATCATCTAGAAAAGTACTTTATGGGCTAACTAATCAATGATAGGAAATATCTCAGAGATTGTTATTGTAAGTAAACTAACTAATAATAGAAAGCATCCTACAGGACTAACGACTGTAAAGAAGAGATTATTTATGGAAGCGCTCTTATGAGCTGGCCACCTGACAACAGAAAGCGTCTTGCTAGACTAGCGACTATTGGAGAAGAAATGTTCTAGAAGAGTGCTCTCATGAGCTGACTAATCGATATTAGGAAGTGTCTTATAGGACTAACAATCTTAAAGAAGGAAAGTTTCTAGAAAAGTGCTCTTACGAGCTAATTAATCGATAGCGGGAATTGTTTTATGGAGCTAACAACCCTAAAGAAGGAAATTATTTAGAAAAGTACTCTTATGAGCTGACTAATCGATGATAGGAAGCATCTCATTTAGACTCGCAATCCTAAAAGGAAATTATCTAAAAAAGTGCTCTTATGAGCTAACTAATCGATGATAAAAAGCGTCCCATTTAAACTCACAATCTTAAAAGGAAATTATCTAGAAAAATGCTCTTATGAGCTGACTAATTGATTAGGAAGCATCTCATTCAGACTCGCAATCCTAAAACGAAATTATCTAGAAAAGTGCTCTTATTAGCTGACTAATCGATGATAGAAAGCGTCTCATTTAGACTCGTAACCTTAAAAAGAAATTATCTAGAAAAGTGCTCTTATAAGCTGACTAATCGATGATAGGAAGCGTCTCATTTAGACTTGCAATCCTAAAAAGAAATTATCTAGAAAAGTGCTCTTATGAGCTGACTAATCGATGATACGAAGCATCTCATTTAGACTCGCAATCCTAAAAAGAAGTTATCTAGAAAAGTGCTCTTATAAGCTGACTAATCGATGATAGAAAGCATCTCATTTAGACTCGCAACCCTAAAAAGAAATTATCTAGAAAAGTGCTCTTATGAGCTGACTAATCAATGATATGAAGTGTCTCATTTAAACTAGTAATCCTAAAAGGAAATTATCTAGAAAAGTGCTCTTATGAGCTGACTAATCGATGATAGGATGCGTCTCATTTAGACCCGCAATCCTAAAAGGAAATTATCTAGAAAAGTGCTCTTATAAGTTAACTAATCAATAATGTATCTTCAGACTTACAATCCTAAGAAAGTTTAGGAAAGTGCCCCATTATGGGTTATCTCTAAGAAAGTATATCTAGGAAAGTGCCCCATTATGGGCTAACTAACTGACAACGATGTCTGAATATATCTTAGCAACCTAGCATTTCCAAAAATGCTTCCAGTGAACTGGTTAAGTGATAATGAGAGGTTTTCTAGAAAAGTGCTCTTACAAGCTGACTAATCAAAAATAGGAAGCGTCTCACTAGACTAGCAATCATGAAGGAGAAAATTTAGGAAAGTACCTCATTATGGACTAACTAACTGATAGTAAATTCCTAGTGAAAATCTTATTTTTCTAATAATAGTCAAGAGTTTAGGATGACTTAAAACTTTTGAATAAATGCTAACTAAAGCTTTTTTAAAAATCTTCAAGACAATTGCTCTTTTAAACTTAAGAATAAGGTGACAAGGTATTAAAGTATTTTCTAGCAAACTTTGAAAAAAATCTAAAAGAATTTTTTTTTTTTTAATTTTTTAAACATTGCTAGCAAGTAAAAAGTTTGACAGGGTTCCCAAAAATTCAAATAAAGGGTAAGCCTCCCGTCATACTCGATAATCACTTACTCTTTTACCTCATTTTACTTGGAGGGTTTGGTCTAATCTTGAAAAAGTGGTGTCTTGGCTTAATCAATCACCTCTTGAGGGATTTCTTGTAATTAAGACTTATATCTTCTTCTTGAGGGCATCAATATTTAAAATTTAGGCCAAACAACACCAATGAGGAATGACTTTAAATTCCCTCATTTTATTTAGAAATAGATATCTCATTCTCAATTGGTTTAATCTAAGAAGGCTTCCTTACAATCTCTCAGTTTAGATGTCACTTTTGACTTTTAACCCAAAAATTATGATCTTTCTTGTAAGTAATACACTTTGATCAATCTGTTAGGCCTTTTTGGGAATTGTAATGCAATAGGCTTTTGGTTTCAAAAAATTATAAATGCCAAGGTCTTATTTTGAAAGAATCATCATTTCAACTTGGGTTTACAAGTCAAGAAACCTTGAGAAAAAACTAGAATAATACTTGCCCCAGCAATTTTTGCTTAAGATAAATTATTTTCAATTATTTGGAGAAGTCTTCAAAGAAGGGTGGTATATCTTTGAATTGTAATGTTTGGGTTCTTGTATTTAGCCCCGAGTATTTTCAAGTATTGTTGGGCTTTTTTATTGCGTATAGGTTTAACTACATTCTTAAGCTTTTCTCATTTCTTTTCTTTTCATTTTCTTTTTCCATTTTTTTTCCTTTTCTTTTGAGCCTAATAGTGATCATCTCTTGTGAGTCATGTGTTTTTTTTTTTTTTTCAAAATGTAGACTTTTCTTTATCAAAAGAAATAAATTATCCATGGTAAAAATTACCCTTGAATTGTTGCAACTAGGGCAAGCACTATTTAGTTAATTCCTTTTTTCTTGATTGATGTCCTTATCTTTTTAATTATCCCATTGTATGGTAGTTCAAGACATGGTTAAATTTTGAAACTCTCTCTTTTTTTATATAATCTCAAATGGGATTGGCAAAGGATTATTGTGTTTAAGATAGCAAAAATGAATGCCTAACATTATTTTGATTCAAGATAGACCTCCTAACGTATCAAATTCAAGATAGACCTCCTTTAAGGAATGAGTAAAAAACCTCACATTAATAACACTTAACTCTCAAGTGTTTAAAGATTAGTGTTTGGGATGTGGTTTGCCTCTTGTCATCCTAAACCACTTGAACAAAATGAGATATCCTTCCATTTTACTATATTTGCCCATATTCACCATGTCTTTGGGAGTTATGTGCCCCTATCAAGTAATTTAGTCTTAACTTGACTCTCTTAGGAAGCTAGTTAGGATAGTCTTCTTTATGCCCCCATTGGTAATTAACCATAGCCACTTCGAAAAAGTGCCTCAAAACTAACCGTCTTTGTATCTATTTTTTATAACTCCTAATGGAGAGAAAGCTCAAGTGTAACCCTCAAGATTGGAGAGAGTTGGAAGGTTTTGTGTTTCGAGGCTAAATTAACATATGAGGAGACCTTTTGAAGTGAATGGGGTCTTTCAAATTGAGAGCAGGTTATAGAGGTCTTTAGCTTTATGTTTAGAGTAAATGACTGTGAGCCTTGGGTTGAGCTAACCATTTAAAAGCAACTTTTAGGACCTTGAAAAGATCTTTTATTATTAGCAACTCTTCAATTTTCTTGGCTTTGTTTTTTTCTTTATTGTTATTATTTTTAGTAAATATGTAAATAAGATGCTCATATGGATGCAAAAGAAAAGGGGCCAACATTTTATTAATGATATAGTACTGAAATTTTATTAATATCACAAACTTAGAGTTCAATACTTTGAAAACATAAAAAGAAAAGAAACAATATTGATTTATCTTTCTAATTCCTAGACTTCTTCTTCTTCGGCTGCATGTGCTTCGGTTTTTGTCAATGATAACTTCTAATTCTCTAACTCTCGCCTGAGTCTTCTCCAGTTAAGCTTCTAAGGTTTTGTTTATTTGGTTAGACTCTTTAAACCTGCTTTTCCAGATATCCTTTTTGTAGTTCGTAGCTTCAAAGTAAACTTCCATCCAAGCTTTAACTTGTTTCATGTAGGTCTTCAGTTCTAGACCTATGTTGTTTAGCGCAGGTTGAGTGACATCCGGGACTCAGTACACCCTTTCTCCTGTCTGGTATAGTTGGCTGATCACAACATCTCTTGTGGCTTGATGCTTGCCTACTTTACCATCCAAGTCTCCGAGGTCTACATTAGGGCTCTCAATCCAGGCTTCCCATAAGGCTTTAACCTCTGCCAGCTTAGCAATCTTCTCAGCTACTAGTAAACTTAAATCTTGGTATTCGAATGTGATTCCCTCCAATGATGGCCTATAAACTATGTCTTGGATAGTACCAAATAGACGGACCACCGAGTTCGGATGATAACCTGTGCACCCACTGATACTAATCAATGGAACAACCTGAAGGTTCCTGCATGTTAGGATGACCTTATTGTAGCAGCTCCACCTAACAGTTTAGAGGATGTCGTTGGCACTGAAACCTTTTAGTACTTCTACCCAACTATGACTGGTAAGATCATCGGGCAGCTTCATCCACTCTTTGCAGGAATCCATAAGGTCTACCTGCTGGGCTAAAGATTTCCTAACCATGTTCAACCTGAAGCATTTGAGATGGCTCACAAACCAGATCAGGATAAGGTTATTGTTTGAGTGGATGATTTTATGACCTTTCTTCTTTACAAAATTCAGGTTTTTGATCTATTTAGCTAGTAAAGCTGGGATATAAGACTTCCTTCCAAGAATTGAGCTACTAGCTTTGTAACTCTATAGTAGATATGAAAGATCCTAGTAGGGAAGAGTATGGTTGCAAATGTTGTTAGGATGAAATCATAAACCCTTATCTTTTTATAACTCTTGAGATCCCCGTACAAGATGTCCTTTCTGTTTCCATCATCACTCCTAGCTATGAACCAGGCTTCTAATTCGACCATTCGGAGGCAATATCCATTATTGTTTCCCAATGCCCGGTTAATTGCTATTTTGCGAATGCCCAGGAGTTTGTTGAAAATACCAGTCGACCCAGCTTCAAGATCTAGCACATATACCCCGTTGGTAAGTGATATAGCCCATAGAAGTTGGGTATATTCTTCCAGAGTTAGTGTAATCTCATGTGGCCCAATAAAGAAAGTCGCGAGCTCAACTTCCCAAAGGTGTAAGATAGCCCGAATCAGAGGTAGGTTCATTTCCATCTTCATTAGTGATAAAATGAGCCCTATCTTTTCTTGGATGAAGGCCTGTTCCTCAAGGTCATACAAAGTAAACCAATGGTCCAGTACCAATTTTGGATCCAAAGGTTTGCAGACCCGGATTTCCTTGCGGAGGAGGAGGTCGATTGTGGGACTGGCCATCTATCATGATTACAACAGAAATTTCTAATTACACATGAAATCTTTTACAAAATACAATTGATTCTGTTACAGGTAAATGTATCTGAACTCTAAAAAATGAACAAAGGAATTATATCATTAATCATTTGCCAGCCCATGACTTCATGTATGCAAATAGGTGGGTTCTAACAAGTCTCCAAGCTTTATGGCCTCCCACATTTTCGAAGAAATGGATCTCAAGCCATATTAAAGCATTGAGTGGGGTAGCCTAATCAGCCCTGAACGATGATCATATCACTTCACCCAGTGTCGAGTCTAATTTTTTTTTTTTTTCATTTTCATTCCTAATCCGATTTATACTAGATCCTATGCTCATCTAATATAAGTCCTCAACTTAAACTAGGAATTTCGTCTTATTTTGGAACTGCTACCCAACTGAAGTTGGGAAAGATTATTGAATTGGGACTAATTGAGTAGATTAATCCTAATTTGCACAACTAATTAACGAGATCTCCTCTTTTCATTTTTGTGAAAGAGGAAAGGGAAAACCAGAGTTGTTGGACTCAGAGGCTAACCTATTAAAACCTTAAAGTTACCACCTATTCTCTTGAAATCTAAACCCTATCATAATGTCTTTTATTGTTATTTATTTTCTATGATCTTTTTGTGTTTTTGAATAACTTATTCTAATATGAAAATGATTTTTTATTCTTTTTAGAATTGTTCCAAATGAGTGCCTAAGTACCTACCATTCAGGATCAAACAAGTCGTAGTTCGCTTTTCATGAAAAACTTTAGTTGGTTTGTTAATTTTAATTATGAAAATGCTACAAATTTACATTTTATCCTTTTAGTATTTTTTTGGAAAAAATCTAAGCCTAAGCTTGATTACTTTGTTTTTTGAAAAATAATAATTTAAGGAAAAACCAATTTGGATTTATTTAAGAAAAGGATTTTTCTAAGTGATAAAAATTTATATTTTTTATTTCCCTATTATTAACCTACCTCTAATATTATTATTATTTATTTATTTACATTTTTTATTTTTTTATTTTTATCATTTTATCTACCTTAAACTAAACATAAAAAATCTAAATTCTATCATTTTTCCTAATATATATATTTTTTATTTTTATTATTTTCCAACATTTTTTAATGATTTTTATAATTATTTTATTATTTATTCTATCCTAAGCTAAACCTAAAAAAAAACACTAATCTAAATTCTAAAAATTTTCTAATATTATTATTTTTTAATTATAAATAACAAATGAATAAATAAATAAATAAATAATAAAAAATTAGAAAAAATCAAAAAATCCGACTTACCTAAGTCCAGATACGGTGCGCGAGTCGGGTCGATCACGGCGGCTGGAGGCCCTCGATGGTGGCATTCCGACGACTTTCGAGGAGGTTGAGAGGTTATTTCCTAGCTTTTCGAGAGTAAGGAATCCAATGGTGGTGGTGAATTTCTCCAAAAACGCCTCCTAGTGGTGGCTCGAAGCTTAGTCTGCGGTCGCAACTTGAAGAACTTCGGCGAGGCTTCGATCTCTCTTATTTTCTCTCCTTTTCTCAGTTTTGATCCATGCTTTGGCTTCCTCCCCTCAATTCCTATTTATAGACACCACAAATCGAGCTGGATAAGCTCAGATTTCTTCTGATTGGGGCAAATCGGATTTCGGTTGAAAAACCCATCTCCAATTTGTGTAAATCCTTCGATTTGATTCCAATGGGATGATGTTTATCTTATTTCAATTAAAGATTTGGTGGATTTGCGTAAAAAATCAAATCAAAATGGCCGAATTCCATTTCTCCCGTTCACTGACGACGATCTCGGACGAAGAAGAAGAAGATCACATGTCGAGCACGTGCGTCGTGTCATCTAATCGGCTGCTAACACGTGTCCTGGGTGAGAAAAAAATTGCAAAACGCAGAATTTGCTTCCCTCGCATTTCGAACCCACGACCTGACCCCCTCCCCTACGCGCAAGGTCATGGCTCAGACCAGCTGGGCTAGCCCACTTACTCGTTTTTTTTTTTTATTTATTTACGCAATTTGCATATATGCAATGTAATTTTTATTATTTTTGTATTATTTTGAAATTCCAAAAATTTGTAAAAATTATTTAACTCCTTTTCTTATTATTTCTACAATTATTTTCCAAAATTGATATATTTTCTCTATTTATTTTATTTTTTGAATATTTTTCCTATTTTTGCGAAATTAGAAGAAAAATTGTAAAAAAAGAAAAAAAATTGAAAATTGACTATTATTAATTATTAGGGTTAAAAAAATGGGGTGTTTACACCCAGAACCTACACAATGGCCCCCTATCCTAGGGTCCTAAGACGGCTTAGGTTTGACCGTATCTAATCACACAATTGCATGCATGACACAATAAAAGATAGAAAAAAAATAAATTTCATCAAATCCCTAAAAGAAAAGGTTAGTACCAGTAATATTTTATAGTGTAAAAGTTAAAAGAGATCTAGAAATGGTTATTTCAAAAAGTTCAGGTGGCTAGCCTACTGTGAGATCCCTAGTGGAGTCGCCATCCTGTTGAGTCTAATTTTAAAATTTTACATTGTGTTCCTAATCCGATTCATATTAGATCATATGCTCATCCGATATAAATCCTTGACTTGAACTAAAAAGTTTTTATTTATTTGGAGTCGCCACCTAATTGAAGTTGGGAAAAATTATTGAATTGGAACTAATTGACCAGATTAATTCTAATTTAGACAATTAATCGACGAAATCTCCTCTTTTATTTTTAGAAAAGAACAAGAAGAAGAAAGAAAAACCAGAGATTCTCGCCTCGGGGGCTATCCTATTAAAACTCTAAAGTTACCATTTTATCCTTTTGAAATTTGACTCATGCTCTCATATCTTTTTGTTATATATATATATATTATAAAAAGGAAATGTTAAAAACTATACTAATAACTATTTGGAAAAATGATTTTTTATTTTTTTTTAGAGTTGCCCCATAGGGGTGCCTACGTACCTGCTATTCAAAATCAAACAAGTCGTAATTCGCTTTTTATGAAAAAGCTTTAGCAAGTTTGTTTAAGTTTTAATTATAAAAACACATCGGATTTACATTCATTATCATTTTCAAGATTTAAAAAAAAAAACCTAAGCCTAAGCTTTATTATTTCATTTTGTAAAAGTCTTGATTTAAGGAAAACCAATTTTGAATTTATTTTTAAAAAAGGATTTTTCTAAATGACAAAAAAATTCATTATTAATTTTTAATTCATATTATTAATCTATCTAATTCAAATTTAATAATTAATTTTTTTCATTTTTTATTATTTTGTTTTTATTACTTTTACATTAAATTAGACATATTTACTTATTAAAATTCTAAAACTTAATTAAAATCTTAATTTTTTTTCTATTTTCGGATTACTATTAAAAAAAATTATTTCCAATAAATGAATATCTAAATTAAATGGATAAATAAATGAAATAAAATAAAAAAATCTAAAAAACCAACTAACCTAGATGCTGGTCACGGGTTAGATCGAGTCGGGTCACGTCGGTCTAAAGATCCTCGTCGGCGACGTTTTAGTGGCTTTTGAAAGCAGTTGAAGGTTGTTTCTAAGTTTTTTGAGGGTGGGTAATCCAACCATAGTGGTGGATTTATTCATAAATGTCTCCAAGTGGTGGTTTGTGGTCGCGGCAAATGGGAAACTTCAGCAAGCTTCGAAACATCTGATTTTTCACTTTTTTCTCACTTTTGATTTGTGATCTAGCTTCTCCACGTCGTGCTCTATTTATAGGTACTAGAAATCGAGCTGGATAATCTCGGATTTCCTTCCGATAGGCACGGATCGTATCTTCAGTTGAAACCCAAATCCAATTTGCTTTAGATTCGTTTAAATCCTCGATTTTGTTGTGATTTGTATTAATCGAATGATGTTTATCTTATTTTTCTTAAAGATTTGTAAGATTTGTGCAAAAAAATTGTATCAAAAAGGTCGGATTTCGTTTTTTCTTACGGTAGGCAATCGATTCGGACGAAGGTTGAAGACGATCACGTGCCCGACACGTGAGCTCCCTCCATCCAATCACAAGCCGACACGTGTCTTGAGCGAAGAGAAAAAATCGCAAAACTCAAATTGCTTCCCTTGGGTTTCGAACCCCTGACCGAGCACCCCTCGCCCCCCCCCTCCCAGCACGCACACACTAAAGTTGAAGCCTAAACCAGCTGGGCTAGCCCACTTTCTTTTCTTTTTTTATTAATCGCAAATTATATATATGCGTTGTAATTTTTATTATTTTGAAATTCAAAAAATTTATAAAAATTATTTAACATTTTTTATTATTATTTCTATCATCATTTTCTAAAACTAGTATATTTTTCCTTTTTTAATATTTTTGCAAAATAGAAAATAAATAAAAAATTAAAAAAATAAACATTATTTATAATTAAAGGGCAAAAACGGAGTGTTTACAATAATATTGCAAAAACTATATATATATCATTTTAATATAAGCATTAGAGGATTAGTTGTTTAATAATTTCTATTTATTTTTATAATATCAATTGTAAAAAAAAAAATCAATTACACTTGTTAGTATTAACAATAATTATCATTTATTATATGACTACTAATAAATAAATAGCATCTTATAAGAACTTGTTCAATTAACTATAAATTTTTTAAAGAATGAATTTTAATTTTATCATCCATTGTTCAAAGAAGTTGAAATGCAAAAAAAGAGAATGAGCACTGATTTGAAGAGACAAGCTATGATATATAAATCAAGCCTTACCCTTTTAACTAAATGCTTAACTGCTTAATTATGTTTAATGTCATCACAAGATTTTCTCTTTAAAATATAAATTAAATATAACATGTGGTTTCTCATTTTCTTAATAGATTTTAATAATTAATTTATTTAGGCAGGTAGGCTCATTTGGTTATCTCTAATTGGGATAAGCAAGTACATGATGAATAATGTATGAGATCTTATACATATATTACCTTGAAAAGTATATGTGTTTAAATTTTGGAACTAAAACATATCATGTACCTTATAAAACCCATAAGATATAATATATCTTACAACCTATAAATTTTATCTTTTTTCTTATAAATTTTGAATATATTTAATATTAAAAAAGTAATTTATATGTAATATTATAAGTTATTCATATACAAAATTTATAAAAGTTATAACGAAATTTATGAAATTTAAATATATGTATATTTCCACCTTCATTTTTTCAAGTTTTGTGATCTTAAAACAAATAAAAAAATATAAAGTTAGAGAGAAAAATGGAGAATAATGAGAAAGAAAGAGGGACAACATTAGATTTAACTGTATAGGGTTATTAACTTATGCACTTAAACTTTTTTTAAACTAAAACATTATCATAAAAAATATAATATTATCATTTATTATTATTTTATTAATATTATTTAATAACTTTTATAAGATAAGTATATACTCCATTAAAACCTATACCATATATATATCCTAGAGTATAGATTCTAGTATGGTACAAGATAGAAAGATCTCATACCTATATCCTATCTTGTAAGAGTAAGTCATAAAAAATCTATACTTAAAACTTATTATGTGACTCTTAATACCTACTTGAAATATATTTAGTCAAATAGGTATTTTATACAATAGGATTACTCACTCACTCTTATCTCTAAGTTTGTTTGAGTTGATAACTATTAATCTAATCTAGAATTTAATTGTTGAAAGAGAAAAACTAAAATGGAAAACGTAAATAGATTTTCTAATACTGAAATTTTCATATGTAAAAATAACAAGCCATGGAATAAAAATTTAGGGCCTATTTGTTTTATTTTATTTTTTCGTTTATTTGGTGTCTCGAATATATGTGTTTCATAAGAAAAAAGATAAAAATAATATATATATATATATATATATATATATATATATTCCCTTTAAAAATTAAACACTTAACATATTTCTAAAAATTTAAACTTATTTACCACTTATTTTATTAATTTTTATAAAAATACTAACTAATATCTTCTTTTCTAACACATAATACATGTATGTATAAACCATTTATTTTAAAAATATGTAAACTTTTACTTTCTAATATCTATTTTTCGATCACCATTTTTATTATAACTATGAAAATAAGAAATAGGTAAAATAATTTTTTTAAGTGTTAAATTTTATATTAATATAAATTAAATATAATATATATATATATATATATATATACTTTAAACGAAAAGAAACAATAATCTCTATTGGTCGAACACATTAGGAAGAAAGAACTAAGACGGCACATATGGAGTACAGCGACCAGCCACAGCTCTTCTGATCTCAAGCCACAGCAAAACCTTAAACTGCCAGAGTCGAAGAAAAGAAGAAAGAGAGAAATCGAAGAAGATAAGTCAAAAATTCAAAAAAGAAAAATATGGTGAGCGAAGCACAAACAAAAAGCAACGGAAGTGGAGTAGGAGGAGCAGGTGGGTTCAGAGGGCGAATGGAACATTTTTTATACAGTGGAGACAAGAAGCATGTGATGGTGGGAATTGGTATTATCTCTCTCATATTCGGCGTCCCGTGGTTCCTCATGAATCGAGGTCTCTCCTTTCGTTTTATCATCGAAAGCGCCGTCTTTTATACTTTGTCCAATGTAGTCTTATGTGATTTCTGGATTCTTTTCCTCTTTCCATGATGATATTTGTACCCTAATTTGCCAATTTAATGTGCTTGCTTTACTTACCATGTGGGTTTATTTAATATCTTTCGTTGACTGGTTTTTCTGCTTCTGAAGAAATTACTTGGCAATATTGCATGAGCTTTTTTTCTTTTTAACTGATGAGTGAAAATGTTGTCTTTACCAAGTGTGATTTCAAATGGGTTTAAAACTTGTATCTTTCTTTAGGCTAGGAAATTGTTTGACAAGATGTGTTGACTTCTTGTTAATATAGATTATAGAGTTTCTGGTTAAAGATGGGGGATTTATGCATGAGACTAGGATGAAATCTAACAAATTTTAATGAAGTGAAACCAATGATGCTGGATATTTTCCTTTTCCTTATTTCTTTTTCTATGATGAGGGAGGGGCAAGGTTGTATTTGGTCCGAGCCAATGGTGGAGCCAGGATTTTGCCCGGAATTGCTCATAGGTGGATCTAAACCATAAAAAGTACATATATTTTCATTCTTTTAATTAAATTTTAAGGGGCCTTTTATTTTTGGGAAATTTTCAGAGTTTGGAGGTGTGACCTCGGGTCCAGCCTCCTTTTTGATCCACCCCTGGTCGGTTCACCTCTGAACACATGAAATACTGATCCATGCTCCGGATAAGTCAAGCTTGTGTTGGAGTGGATAGGTTTTGTGGCGATTGGATGAGAGACCTCATGCGTCAATGTCAGCCAGGGCCTTAACTACTAGTTCTACCACTTGGGGTTGAGCCTGACGAACTTTTATGCATGCCTAACTCAAATTTTGAGTTTGTCTTTTCCTGTGACACTTGACATGGAATTGCATTTATATGAATTTGGGTTCTTGACATTTCAAAATGACTACATTTGCAAATCTGACTTGTCTTGTTAACTAATTGAAATTCACTGTAGCTCAGTGTTGATGAAGGATGAGTTCATCCGATGCTTCTAGAATTTCAAAGGAGATCACTCCTCGTGCTTTTCAATGAGTATCTAGTTCATCACCAACCCTTTGATATTATTTTCTTTGTATTTCAAAGATTTTTTTCTATTGTTAGACAAACATGACCAATGTGCATATAGACATTTCGAAAAACTGTGGGAAGGAAAAGTTGTAGCTTTTTTCAAGTAAATGGAATGGTTCTGTTAGTGTGGCTACTCCACTGAACTCTCCTACCTATAACCCATGTACTTAAAACTTGTTCTTCCTGTATTTCCTCTCCCAAGTGAAATCCCAGTAGTATCTGTTTTGCAGAGATGAAGATAAAGAGCCTAATTGCATTTTCATCTTACAACCTGAAGCATATTAAATTTGTTGTTTCGGAAGATTTAGTATAGTCGACATTCTGATAATGGAAGTCTTAGAATCCTTTGCTTTTGGATCCCATGAGCTTGGGCTTCTGATGTCTGTTGTTAAATAGCCTGTTAGGCTAGATTCCTTCTACATTTCATTCTTTATCTGTATGAGGTTTTAGAGACTGGACATTCTTCAACGTAGATGCCTGTAATAATAACTCGCCTTAATGCTTTGTATGAGCAGTTGTTGAGTTTTCTTTTTCCTTCATTTCTTTTTGGCTGATGGTGCTTTTCTTGAGTTTAATCACTAAAATTGTTACATGCAATTGTATAGTATAAGTCCATTCGCCATATTATATTAGTTTCGATTGAGTCCAATGGTGTAAAAGGATTCAAGTAAACTACCCCACGGATTCAGCTAGCATAACAACTGTCGGTGGCTTTGCTGAGCAACACTATTAAGTGAAATATTTCTGCTATGCCAATAAACGCAGATGTAAGACCTGAATCTCTTGTGTTGACCAAAAAAGAAAAAAAAATAGCACTACTGAAAAACAAATATCGTTCTCCTTTGATTAGCCTTGGTTGAGAGAGAAAATGCTCCCACCTCTCTCTAAAACTCTTCAACACCCCCACCTAAAAGACCACTTCTTTTAGGCTAAAAACACACACATTTTCCCCCACCCCTTCCTCCCCTTTTCATGCTGCTGCGCTGATGCATTTGGACGGCAGCCAGCTTCAAGAGCCATTGAGTAGGTCCCCTACTGGTGGCCGGAGTATGTTGGGGGAACATTTCCCTCCCCTAAGTATCGGAAAACCGACCGTTGCATCCCTTGGCACGACTCCATATGTTGGAAATACCGCATTTCCGGATATGGAAAAAGTAGGGGAGGCTTTTAACTCTAGGGGAAAAGGTAAAGTTGACTTGTCCAAACAAGGAACCTTCAATTCTCATGCCCTTGATGGACTGCCTTTTGCCCACTGTCATCAGCCACATGACAGTTCCAAAGGGGAAGGAAGTCCTATGCCCACGCATGTAGCGCGACAGATGTAGATAAAACCAATTTCAACCTGAGGTATCATCCACCGAATAGGAAGGGAGTGGTGCCATGGGTGAAGATCCCCCAAGCGGTGGAGGTGGCTGGAGTAGATTACTAGTCTTCCACCCTCGTTGGCTTCTTCCTTGGTCGTAGGCTGCCTTTCCAACTTGTCCATGACACGGCCTTATGTCTTTGGAAAGACTATGGAATCTTAGAAGTCTTGGGAAGTAAAGAAGGGTATTTCTACTTCAGATTCCCTCATGGAACCGACCTCACTCCTCTACTAGAAAAGACATGGTATTTTGCACAAAGATACCTTATTCTTCAAAAATGGAGATGAGGCATGGCTCTTGAAAAGCCTTAGCCAACAAATGTCCTCCTTGGACGTTCCTTTACCGTGTTCCTTGTGAATACCTCAATGACAAGGGCATCAGCTACCTAGCGAGTGGAGTAGGGGTCCCCCTTAAGGTCGATGCATTAACAGCTGCTAGGAAAAGGGCTAATCATGCGAGAGTGCTTATTAAGTTGGATGCGAGAGAAGAATTGGTCACCCAAGTTGAAGTAGAGAGATCTGATGGGTCCATCTCTAAGGTAACGGTTCAATATCAGGGACTCCCTTTAAGATGTGGGGAATGCAAGGTGTTTGGCCATTCGTGTCAGCCTACCAATATGGGGACTTCACCAGCTAAGTCTAGTAGTCAAGGAACCAAGAGAAGTGAGGGCCAGTGGGTTCCGATTGGAGGAGGACGAAGGGAGAAGGGGAAGTCCAATGCTGCAGGTAAGATGGATGCAAGTGGCAATAATATGCCTTGCCGTAAGTTTGGAACGGTAGAAAACGAGGGAGGACAGCATAGTCACATGCCTAACCATGAACCTGAAGCTTCGAAGGAGTCTCCCCGCCTGGTACCCAGGGCTAAGCCAGCTGACATTCAAGTGAGTGAAGGAGACACTACAAATGTATTTGAATCAGTGGCAGTTGTTGCTGATCAGCAGCGGAAGGAGAAGACCACAGTGGGGTATGAAATGGAAGTGGATGGAAGATGCGTCCCAAATGCTAGTAGTATGCCTGATAATTAGCCCAAGAATCCACCTCCTCTTCACCTCAACGACCGGGCCTCAACCGTGGATGCTCTTAGAGTTGATGAATTTGAAAACACTCCCCTTTGCAAGTTAATTCCCCATCTCCACCATGATCAGGGCAGCAACCCAAAAATCTCAAAAGGTTCTAGCTCTTCTAGTAGGCGTAAGAAGAAGGTGCGGAAGAGGAGAAGAACCTTCACCTAGCTGCCCAATAACCCCATCACAATGCATATAGCATATTGCAGCTTGGAACATTAGGGGGTTAAATGACCCCATAAAGGTGGCAGACGTTAGACAGATTTGCAATGAACGCAAGATAAGTTGCATAGGTTTGCTAAAGACCAAGGTTAACCCGATGAATGAAGCATCCATCAAGAATGCATTGGAAGCAACTTGGCAAGTTAGAATAAATGTGGCTACTAGGACGCGAATGTGGTTGGCTTGGAAGCCTAGAGATTGGATTGTTAGCGTAGAATTGGAACACTCTCAATTTATGCATTGCAAAATCATAAACATGAAATCTAGCTTCAACCTTTTTGTTACCTTCATCTATGCTTCCAACAATGGTAGGGAAAGAAGATCCCTTTGGAGCAACATTGAGAATCTAGCACCATCTTTACATCAACAACCGTAGATAGTTCTTGGGGATTTTAACTCAACCAAATCTCCTTCTGATAAATTGGGTGGGAGAATGCACCTTACGGATGAGATAGTTGAACTGCAAAGTTGCATTACACACTCGGAATTGGAGGACTCGAGTTATGTGGGGGACTTCTTTACTTGGTCTAATCGTTAAGAGGACAACCCTATACTACGCAAGTTGGATAGGATCATGGTGAATCAACAATGGCTTCATTTGCTACCTAGGACACAAGCAAAGTTACTTTCCCCAACTCTTTCAGACCATTCACTTGTATGGACGTTAATTTGGGAACTAGGAAAACCCCTTTCAAGTTCTTCAACTTTTGGGTGGACCACAAGAGCTTCAAAGACATTGTGAACAGTATATGGAGAACGGATATTACAGGTTCCAAGATGTTCCAAGTTATTAGGAAACTCAAACTACTCAAGCAAGAACTTAGGCAATTAAACAAAAATGAATACTCCAACCTCCCTGATAAGGTAGAGATGGCAAAGTCTAGATTACAATCTCTACAATCCTCTGTTCATGGGCGTGGAAATACATCCATTATGGAGAAGGAAAAGAAAGCATATAAGGAATATTATTTGCTTAGAGGAGTTGAGGAAAGTTTCTTCAAACAGAAATCAAGGACACATTGGCTAAAGCTGGAGGATAGGAATACTTCTTTCTTCCATAAAACCATGAGGAACTTGCATAATCGTAGCTCCATACAACAGTTAATCAGAGATGATGAGAATGAGGCATTTGGGGATGTAGAAGTCAAAGCACTTGCAGTGGAGCTGAAAACTAAGACAAAAAAATAATTGGGAATTGAATATCTTTATTGAAAGGCAAAGCAAGGATATATAGATCCCATAAAGGTACAAATATAGTAACTAAATCCCCTAATTATAGAGAGAATAATTAAAGATATTGCTATAATATATTTACAGCTCATGGAAATCTATCCTAACTAAATATAGTACATAATTACAAAATAAAAATCTCCAACAAGAGCACTTTCAAAACTCTATGATTGTCCTTCTTCCAATCCTACATTGGAGAATGTTAGTAACCTGGTCACTTGGAGGTTGAGTAATCAACAACAACTCGAGCTAGATGTTCCCTTTACAGAAGACAAGATTAAGTGGGGGTTCTTCTCACAAGCCAATGATAAAGCTCCAGGGCTTGATGGGTACATTGCTAAGTTCTTCAAGGATACTTGGGGTATTATTGGTAAGGACATGCTGGAGGCATCCAAGGAATTCTTGGCATTTGGGCACTTACTCAAGGAGATTAACTCATCAATCATCTCCCTAGTTCCTAAGATCGCTAACCCATCAAGGCTAGGTGAATTTCGTCCTATTGCTTGTTGCAACGTTATGTATAAGGCCATCTTTAAGGTCATTATAGCTCGAATAAAGAGGGTCCTCCCATCCCTAGTAGGCAGAGAACAAGCGGCTTTCATCCTAAAGCGAAGAATTACTGACAACATCTTCCTTGCACAAGAATTGATGGCGGGCTATCATGTACAAACATGTTCACCACGGTGCACCCTTAAAGTGGACTTACAAAAGGCGTATGACACGATTAGCTGGGATGTCTTGATGGCTATCCTCCAAGCTATGAACTTTCCTCCCCATTTATGTACTCTTATACAGCAATGTATTTCCACCCCAAAGTTTTCCATCAACATAAATGGGGAATTAGTAGGTTATTTCCCTAGTAAGAGGGGTTTACGACAGGGTGATCCGATATCTCCTTACCTCTTTGTATTAAGGATGTAGGTTTTATCTACCCAGTTGAGGAGACTGACGGAGGTCCCCCAATTCACCCTACACTGGAGATGTAAGAATGAGAAACTAACTCACCTATGCTTTGCAGACGATCTTCTCATTTTCTCCAAGGGAAACCTTCATTCAGTATCATTGATCAAATAGACTCTTCATTGGTTCCACACTATTTCAGGCTTGAAGGTCAACAATAGCAAAAGCAATATCTTCTTCTCTCATGTTCTTAAGGGGGAGGAGGCTATTCTATCATATACCCAGTTCCAAGAAGGTAAGCTGCCACTGCGTTACCTAGGGGTTCCCATTTCTTTTGCCAAACTTAAAAAAGAAGACTATGATGCCTTGCTAGAGAAAATGTTGTCTAAGGTCATTTCTTGGACGTCCAGATAACTCTCATATGCGGGAAGATTACAGTTAATCAAGTCGGTCCTCATCTCTTTACAAGTCTACTGGAGTAATGTATTCCTACTTCCTAAATATGTTATTAGGAAGATGGATAGCCTACTTAGAAACTTTCTTTGGAGTGGGAACCCTTACACTTACTCTAAGGCTAAGGTTAGATGGAGTGAAATTTGTAAACCACTTAAGTGTGGGGGTCTAGGGATACCGCACTTGCACTAATGGAATAAGGCCATCCAGATCAAACACATTTGTCATCTATGTAAGGATGGGCCGAGGACCCTATGGCTTGAATGGGTTCACTCCACATTCTTGAAAGGTAGAAGCTTCTGGGCAACGAAAGCACCTGCATTATGCTCCTGGACTTGGAAGAAATTGCTGAAACTTAGATGCCTGGTTCATTCATGCTTTCGTTAGGAACCTAATAACGGTCTTGTAATATCTCTCTAGGCAGTCTATTGGCTTCCAGTAGGCCTATTAGATATGATATTCAACGCCCGAGAGATGGGTAGTACTTGTTTTCCTCCTACCACCAAACTCTGTTCCCTCATGGAAGGTAACAAATGATGCATACTGGAGGGTTTGCTACGGAATAATATTCAAATTCCTACCTCGCTCTATCCTAACGCATCACTTAATGACCGCCTCCGATGGATCCATTCTAGCACGGGTGAATACACAACAAAAAGTGGGTATGACTTCCTCATCCCTCCAACCCAGGTGGTGCCCTGATTTAAGGTGATTTGGAACAAATACTCAATCCCTAGACACTCGTTTATTCTATGGTTAACTTGGTTACATAAGCTATCCACATTGGACAAGCTGGAATCATGGGGCGTGACTTCTACTATCACTTGCTTCCTATGTCAATAGGGACCGGAAGATCACTCCCATCTTTTTTTCAACTGTAGCTATTCTTACTTGATCTGAAGTGCGATTTGCGATTACTTTCATTGCCCTACACTCTTCAAAAGCTGGCAAGGGGCTACATCTCTCTTGTTAGCCTCAGTTGACTCCAATTCTCTCGATTTCCACAAAAGGTGTGCTGCACTTGCAGCGACAGTATATTGTACATGGAGAGTGCAAAACAATGTATGCCCAGGGAATGGTATTCCCAAATGGGGCTCCGTTGTAAACCAAATTAGAGCTTATTCTTCACTATTGTAATGCTTATATAGCAGTTCATTTATCTTTACTGTTGTTTTCTTTGTCCTCGTAACTATGATATAAGTTTACCCGTCTTTACGGTTGTACACTTTGGATATTAATAAAATTAATTTATCCAAAAATATATATATATATATCAATCCCTTGCTGTATTTTTAAACGAGATTTAGAATTTTCTTTCTCAACTTTATTTTAGATAGGTTTTCATAGAATAATTAATTTGGCCCCAGTAGTTTGCTTTTCATTTTTTTGCCTGAAAATTCTGGTTTGCACTGCAGGGACAAAGCACCAGTCCCACCAAGATTACATGGAAAAGGCAGACAAGGCGAGGAGAGAGAGGCTTTCTCCATCTTCAGCCAAATGATTACGTCTTGTGCGTGGTTTTTGTGGTTTTTGTTCTTCTTTTTCTTTCCTTTTTTTTTTTTTTTTTTTTCCAGTCCATCAGCCATTCATGAAAAAATTGATTAGCTGTTCTTTAAGGGCGTGGATAAAATGTCAAAAACAATCTCCAACCATTGAAAAACCCGAATTCTAGCTCGTTTGGGAATTCAGTTTTGTGCAAGTTCAGGAACATTTGTTCCTCCACATTAAGTGTCCGTATCTTGGAGGTCCCTTTGATGCTCAAACGGTCAGTAGAAACTAAATAAAGAAATAACAATGAATGATGAAAACTGCATGTACTTCAATAAAGATGGAGGATGGAGAATGCACAAGCAAAGAAAGTGGTAAGAACAGACAATTTAGATACTTCAGCAAGATACGCTGCAAGGAGTTAGCTGGAGTACGGCAGCCGGAGTTTTGCTTGAACATGTAAGAGTAGCTGCCACCATGACCTTAAGAGGCTTCTAAAAGAGAGTAAAGGCTGCTTTGCTGCCACTTCCTCCATCTCTTCAATGCTTATATCATATACAACCCGTAATGCAGGACCATCTTTGAAAAAGCAAGGCCATCCCAAAAAAATAAGGCAAGAAGCAAATTTACCAGTATCAACTGCAATCTGAAACCGATGCGAAAAGATATCTGCATTTGAGTTGTATCATAAAATTCAATTGAAAGTTTTAAATTTGATATTTTGGATTTTTGGGTTTTATAATTTTTATGGATTTTTTTAATTATATTTTCCAATGAAGATAAAAGGTTGTGAATATTTCTCCTGGAGGAAATTTATAAAAGAAACGAACTATCTAATCAATTCCTATTAATAAGTAAGATATGATGCCACAATAAAAATTACATTAGACTAAAAGAAAGAGATTGATAAGCACAACTCAACAAACGAATTGATAAGATCTTATATGAAAAGAAAAGTCTTTTTAGAGTTTCAATGAGATAACTTGCAAAATTCATTTTCACCATGCAAAAACAAAATATTTAGTTTTGTTGTGACGATCCTAAGATAGATATAAATAAAATAAAATAAGATTTTTGTTAGTATTGACAATACTGCCTACAACCTGTGATTGCTAACACTGCAAATTGCTTATAGCTACTAATATTGACTAATAACATACTAATAAATAATAAAAAGCCTAAATAATAATCAACTCTAAACAATTAAAATACTAAAAAATAATGAAATAACATAAAAATATCCTTAAAGTCTAAAATAATGTTATATCTTTATGGCTAGCATCACACATAAATCTTCTAAAGCTAGACTTGAAAATCAATCTCTATCATCTCCCCCAACTCAAATAGATTCACCCTCAAATCTCAACTAGTTCATCCTCCTCGATTGAAAACTAACTAATAAAGGTTGTACTTTTAAGCCAAGCAAACTACTACACTATTGCTTCACAACCACAAGCAAGCTCCCATTGAACCTTCACTTTGATACCAAGATGATACGATAAGAAATATGTATTTAAGTTACACTATAGAATTCATCTAAAAGTTTCAAATTCATATTTTGGACTCTTGGGTTTTGTAATTTTCATAGGTTTTTTGAATTATATTTTTAATAAAAATAAAAGGACATGAATGTTTCTTTTAGAGAGAATTTACAAAAGAAACAAACTATCTAATTAATCCCTATTGATAAGTCAAATATAATGTCACAATAACAATTAAATAAGACTAAAAGAAAGGGATTAGTCGGCACAATTCGATAAACAAATTGTTGAAATCTTGTATGAAAAGAAAGAGTATCTTTAGAGTTTCAATGAGATAATTTGCTAAACTCCTCCTTACTATATAAAATAAAATATTTGTAGTCTTACCTTGACAATTCTAAGGGCATAAATGTAAATGAAGTAAAATAAGACACTTGTCATTATTGACAATACTGCCTATGAGCTATAATTGCTAATACTGCAAATTACCTACAGCTACTAATACTAACTAATAACATATTAATAAATAATTAAAAGCCCTAAATAGCTAAAATACTTAAACAAATAAAATAACATAAAAATATTCTTAAAAGTATAAAATAATATTATATCTTTATGACAAGTTCCAGGCATAAATCTTTCAAAGCTAGGCCTAGAAATCGATCCATATCATTATGCACTGCATATATAGATTAGTGACCATGAGAAAATTAGCTCCGCTGATTGAGCCTCCTAATTTTACAGACCAACAAACTGAAAATAGCAATTTATACAATGTAAAATCCTATTTCCATAATTCTACTCATATGTACATTATAGCGGCATGAGCCTTTTGAACTTGAAGAAGCATATAAATGCAAGAAATATGGTGATTCCAGTTATTCCTGTTGCTACAAGAACCCACTTGAAAGCACCTTCATCGTCAAAAATTGGTACTGCAAAGTTCATGCCAAAGATTCCAGCCACTACACCAAAAATGGCTACTACAAAAGTCGCTGTTGTTAGTAGCAGCTCGAACTGGATTAGCTGGTTTCGAACGTTATCCTGCAAAATAATTTTTAGGATTGAACCCACAATTTTCTGGTGCAACTTCCTTACCCACCTAGGACCTAGTTTAAAATTAAAGAACCACGGACAGACAAGGAACACATTATCCAATATCCATCAACTGCAGACATTAAAGAACGGGCATTGTTTCCTAAATGGGTAAAGAAAGCAAGTCGCACAATCAGCGCCTGCAGGATCTTGCAAAGTGTGCGACCTCTTTTATTATCTTTATACCTTGTTTAGCACCAATTCATAGAGCACTATGTTTGATTAGCTGAACAAAAAGATCAATCATTGCTGCGCCCCTCACTGATTCGGCTATTGGTGAGAAAATCTAACAGACTGAAATTGGAAAAAAATTAGGTGTCCTAAATATACCCTTCAGCAGGAGATAACAGACATACCAGCTGAATATTAATGAAATCTTCCGTGTCATCAATATACTCCTTCAACTGAACAAGTGAAGACAAAAGAGATCAGTTATTTTTTCCTTGAAAGTCAAATCATGATGAACTTGTTAATGGGGTTTATGGTTACCGAAGTCAATTTATTTAGCGTGCTATCAATGAGAACAAAATATGCTTCCAGCAACATTTCTAGCTCTTCTACGCTCTCTGTTGCACTTTCTGAGCTCCTCAAGCTTTCATGTCGGCTCCTTGCAATACTAAAGCTTTTCTCGAGCTTCCGACCATCTGGAGGGGAAGAAACTGGAGAAACTGGTGCAGAGGCACACAAAGTACCATCATTTGATCTAAATCCTGCCAAAGACTGGTCACCATAAAATAGTGACTCCATTCTCCTCTTCTTTTCGGTGAGGTACATCTCTGCCATGTCTCCATCATCATCCATCAGCTGTTCTATCTCATCCCTAACCTAAATAGTTTACAGCAGAAGAAAATAGAAGCGAGCATATGGCACAAGAATCAATATGGAGAAATATGAAGCATGAAACACGTGCATCTGTGGGAGACATGCCTAAAAGTTACCTTCTGAACCCTCCGGGTCAGCACAACAAGCCTACTTTTCAATCGACGGACACGTTCCAAATTTAAAGTACTGATCTTGGATGTAAGTTCATCAAGCAGTGGATAAGCTTCAGTTTCAAGTTCTGCAGCCTTAGGAAAAGTAAAATTAAGGAGATATTCATCAAAATTACCATGAAAGCTGCAGAGTATATAACTAAACTTTAGCTTAGTGGAAGAACATCATACTACCAGTTTAAAGAAACCTATCTCAACTATTCTCCTTTACATTGTTCCTTTATGCAGCTCCAGTATTCAATAGAAACTATATATATATTATCCATTTTCTAGAAATATATCAACAGAAAAAGGTATGAGAATGTTATTATGAAAGGACAGTTTCAAGAAGAAGATTGCAGCAATATTATTTTTTTTTTCTCCCCCTTACAAATAATGACTGGATAATACTTTTCATGCGAAGGAAAGCTGGGGGAGGGTTTTGGAGATAGTTTAGCAGCCTCATGGTTCCTATCAGGCATAAATCCACAAGTCTAGGTAGCAGTAATCAAAGGCTAGAAGGATGAAGCTTATGCACTGGATCAAAGGGAATCATTTTACATGCATAGAAAAATTTTGATCCCCAATTCTAACAACTAGCTTCCACAAACCTGAGAGTCAAGAAACGTACAAGCAGCTTCAAGGGCAACTTCAAGAGCTCGAAACTCAAATGGTAAGTAATCTGGGGACGCACTTCCATACACATTATCGAAATTTCTACTCCCTCTCCTCCGGCCCAAGTCAGTGCCTTCGGACCTCCATACCTCACCCACACCAGGTGCTGTCAGCCGCCGTTGTAGCTCAACAACATACTGAAGCACATAATTATCAAGAGAATTCAAAAGGAAAACCTCATCAGCAGTAACAATACACCGTATTTGCTCCAAGTTTGCAACAATAGCCTTCTCTCTACCAAGAATAGTAGACGGATATACAAACAAAGGGTCCAGTAAACGTAAATCACGTGCAGGAAGGTCACAATGCCGCATCATAGTGAATTTATCCACTTCAATGAGCTCTGAGTTTCCACTTGCATCAACACGAATCCAAGAGCGAAGGCCTTGGCCTCGCTTCTTAAGTCCAACAACATCAACACCCTGAAAGGCTTGTCGGCTAGATGCAGACGGTCGGTAGGAAGAGTCTCTAAGGTTTATTGCTGATTCAGGCTTCGGAGGAAGCAGATGTTCCTTAAGTTCTGCCATAGGCCAGCTATAAATACTGCAATCAGCATCAAATATTGGATACATTTACTAATCCACTCTTCTTGTGTAGCAATGTGTTTTTTTTTTTTGGATTAGACCTTCATCGGTAGTAAATAACTTACATATATGTACAAGTCAAATATGAATGTTGAGAATTATGTGTCACATCTATAGATAACATACTTCAAATAGAACAAAAAAAAATGATCTACTGGAGATGCATCTACTTCTCAACATATATTGGTCTATAGGATACAGTCAACATGTAGGGTTCCTAACAGAAAGATGTGGCAAAGCAAGTACAAGATTCTTTACAAGACAATTTATGTACTGATTGAACATAAATTTGAGTGAAGGAGCGATGATGGCATAATTTTAAGGCATAAGAGCTCATCTCTACATAAATACAGATGGAAATGAATATGCAGAGATTTATAAAAGTAGAAGAAGTGATTTATCAGAGTAGAAATTAAAAAAGTGCAAGGGCAATACTCAAAGGAAGTGAGATGCAACATTTGCAAGAGGAAATATAGGCTTGCGACCAGGTAAAAAAGCATGGCATCATTTGCATGAACACAAGGTAAAATCATATGCCCAAGTAAACAAAGATACAGGATATAAATGCAATCGCATTTATAGTAATATATAAAGAATCGACTTTTTACTCCAGGATTACAACTGAATTGAAGACAATGCAAGTTTCCCTTGTAGATAGATAACATCCATCAGATTCAGAGAGGATTATACAGATTACCCATCAATAATTTGTAGTCACAGTACATTTTGAGCATTACTAAACAAAAACCACCATATACTAAATGTACATATTGTGTATATATATGGTATGCATACATACAATATATGCATAAACAATTGCATCTGCACCGCTAACTAAGGATCATATGTACTTCTATATTGGGCAGACATACTACTCACCCTATTTAGCAATTTTTAGTCCGCATCTATCAGGTGTTTCATTCATTTGACAACAACTATTTTCAAGATACATAAAATTGGAATAACTAAAACCTCTTTGCGACAGCACTACTAATTTTATTATCACTTTCATTACTGGCAGGTTTCACCAGAAGCAAACCACGACTTTACAAATTTCAGAACTACATGCACATGGTTGCATGGAAACAAATGCACATACGTTTCATGGAAAAATCTTCATCCTCCGAAAAAATCCAGCCAGAACCGTACCTGGGGTGAAATTGTCCGACAAATCTAACAATAGGTAGAAATATGGCTTCCTATGTTTCCTTTGGCTACGCATGTAGGCTAACGGGTTTCAGAAAGCAATTCTCATATTTCATGGGAGTGCAGGATGGCTGCACAAAAAAAAAAAAAAAAAGGTGAAACTGCAGTAAGGTAAATTAAATTCTCACTTTTCTGCTATGCCTTGTGCAATGGAAATTGCTCCAAATCATATAAATGCAAAAGGGTAACATTATACGGTCTGCTGTCTCCAACTCCTAACAAAATTGAACAAAATGATTGCTCCAAAATGGGTGTTACTGGATTGCATTCTTGCTTTGTCTTTCTTCCTCCACAATTAAAACCCAAAATCATACTATGAATAGTCCATAATTCCTCAAAGGGTATTACAGCAAACAATTGAAATGCAAAAATAAGGCAAGTACCCAGAGACACAACCTGACAAAACAAAAGAGCCCATTTACAAAAATATTACTAATGATAGAGAATAAACAACTAAAGTAAGAACCTTTTCAGCTAATATATTAAACTACAGTACAAATAAAAGTATTTATTGAAAAAAAAAAAAGATCACTTTCCAGAAACATGAATCAACAGAATTAAAAGAAAAATCAACTTTCTAGAGTTCTAGTTTTACCTGAAATGAAGACTTTGTGGTGGAAGAGTAAAGTTAGCTAGATGATATACAAAAACTGAAAATCAACACATTTATTATACGATTTTTTTTGGGGGGAGGGGGATGGTATAGAAGATGTTGGATGAGACAAAGATTCAATTTTTTAGTACTTGAAGGCAGTCGGAGAGAGAAATAAATTCGAAAGCAGGAAATGGCTTATTTATTTAAGAAAAAAATTAAAATAAAAGAAGGTACGTATTTTTTGTGTGTTTCGTGTTTCTTTCTATACCTTCTTTACATGTTGGAACTGGGTAAATAATGCAAAAGTTATGCAGGCTGCGAGTCCACGTTCCCCACCCCCGTCCTCGTCCATGTCTCTCCCTCGTGCTTCCTCTATAACCAAAGTCGCTACTCAAAACCCACTGATGAATGCACATTGAAATTGAAAACTAAATGAGTTGTTGTCTATGTTAAGAAGATTTTAGTTGAAAGGACGGGATTTAGATTTGAGTTATCGTTTTCGATGTAATTATGTTTATTTGTTATTTGAGGTAACCTCCTAAATATAATAATTTTTTTAAAATATTTCATAGATATATATTATATCTAAAACAATTATTTCTAAAATATAGATTCGATTTATATTTTCATAAATTTATATTAAAAGTATTGACAGTATTCATGCATTTAGTAGATTTATATTAAAGGCGTAAACTGTATTCACATTCTATATATAACTTTTTTTTTTTTACTGAAAACATAGATAGCAACTACGTGTTAAAAAAAAATTATACTAAAGATGTGTATACCACCTATGTCTTTAATTTAAATTTTCTTTTTTTATACTGAAGTCACAGATATTACCTGTTTCTTCATAATTTATTTTTTGAATAATTTTTTGATATAATATTTACGAAATATTTTTTTAAAAAATACTATATTTAAAAGTATTATCATATTATTTAAAGCTCCAAATAATAATAAAATTAGGAAAATGTACATTTTAAATTTTTAACTTTTACTTTTTTATTTGAATCCCTAATTTTTTTATTAAATTTTTAATATTTTCAAAATCTTATAAAAATTGAATTTTTATTAAATACATTAAATTTTCTATTCATCTTAAATATATTTTAACTTTTGATTAGTCTTAAACTAATTATTCAAGGTGTTTTGGGTACATATAAAATTTTTTAATTCATTTTCTTAGTTTTAGTTATTATTTTTATATTTATATTATTGTCTTATTATATTATATTATTAAATATATTTAATATTATTTTTCATTATATTATGTAAATAAAAAATTTAATATTATCATTTTTGTTAATGTAATTATTGTAAACCAATTCAAGGTTCATTAATTGATAAAAAAACTTAATAGATTTGATAAAATATTTTTCTTATAAATTTTTAAAATATTGAAGATCTTAAATAAAAGAAAAAAAAAGAAAAAAATGAAATAAAAAAAAAGTAAATAAACATTAATAACTAAATATATACTTTTCCAATAAAATTATGATTACATGGCCTTCTTTTCCCAAACATTAATGATAAAAATATATGCAATTTCAAATAATAATAATAAAAAAAACACAGTCCACCTTAAAATCATATGATTTAGCCAATTTTATATTTTAAATTAATTATTTATTTGCAACTTGAAAATTAACGGATCGAATTAGAAGTTGAACTTCTTCAAGTTCATGTAATCAAAATTTAACATTGCTACCGTTATATAGTCTACATAATAAAGGTTTTTATTTGTATACACAACGTAAATTTAAGAATTTATTTACATCGATAAGATTTTTATTCTAGCATTTAGAAAGTGAGCAGAACTAAAATTTCTTTGTCAAAGGATGGAATTTTTTTTTTTTGTTTTTTTTAATAATATATATGTTAGAAAATGTCAAATGATGTTTTCATGAATTTCAGTACAATGCTCCATTTCCAAGACAGGATTTCGGGCCCAGTGGGCTATACAGTTTGCTCGCTTGATCCGTCAGGCGTCAGTTATCCAATTCCAACTCAAAAGGGGCTACAAAATCAAGGAAAGAAATAAATACCATGGATTTTTCCTTTTTTTTCTTCTTCTTCCACATATGTTAACTTGAAGGAAATAATTATTTCATTTCCTCTTATTACATATAAATCTGTTATTGCAATATTCACTTCATCAAATAGTAATTATTAATAAATTACTATTATAAAAAATATTAAATAGTAATTCATCTCTCTAACTTATGAATTGCTTACTATTTAATGACTTATTTGTTATTTTTGCTATAAATACCTATAATCGTAAAATGTGTTAAATATATAAATACTCTAAAAAGTAAAAACTAATAAAAATTTTAAGAGTATAATGGACAATTTATTTCTTATTAGTTATTCATTTTTACATCAATTAAATAAAGTAATAGACATATAATAATTATTATATATCTACAATTCAATCTCTTTTATTCCATTTTCATTTGGTGAAATGAAAAAACCATACAATTGTTTCAAAATCTTCTACCTCCTAAACTTGGTAAGTTCTAAGCATTCTTCTTTTGGCCATCGGAGATAGATAAATTAGAAGCTCTTTAATCATATAACTATGTTTGTGTTTCACTACTAAATTAGTTTCTTCTTTAATCGTGCATCAAGTCAGCTGTGCCTCTTCATGTGGTCTCACTTAAGTTACTTCTCTTGATTTACATTGTCAATCACCTATTTATTTCCCCTGCCCTTTTTTTTTCCTGGCTCCTGTCGAATATTAAAATATTGCTTCAGGATGTTATGTTGAAGAATGCATTAATCCTTGCAAATCATTGTTCGGAAATAACTCTAGTGGGGACTCTATTTGATGAGAACCACTGTGGTTGCTTTTAGGAATTGAATTGTATTCACAAATTCAACTATGCCTAAGCTAATGCTCCCTTCTATTCTTTCTTCTATTTATGTATAGTTTCCAATTCTGTCCGTCGATCATAGCTTCAAACAAATAACTGTAACCTAAAAATGCCACCACCTCCAATTATTAAGGACTTTATGTGCAAACGGGAAGGAAAAACTACTGTTGATGTGGATTAAGTTAAGGATTAGACAGCCAAATTAGTGAACTGCATGATTAGAAAGCCATAGGAAATTGATATATGAAGGCCCTCTTGATTAAGACCTTTTGATTTCATTGGACCACTCTTTATTGAGGTCTTTTCATAAATTCACATTAAAAACCTCTTCATATAAGTCCATATAAATTTTGGTCTTATTTTAATACCGATCCTCTATTAACGACCAGTACTTCTTCTTTTCCCTCATAAGCATCGGTTCTTTTTCATTTCACAAACAACTATTATTGTTCGTATAGTATATGTCTCACGAACCTTCATACATATAATTTGATAAGCTTCTAGCCATTCTTCTCCCTACTATCATAGCTTTTCACCATTAATTTTTTTTTTCTTTTTTTCTTTTTTAATGTACAATGATGGGATTTCTACCTTTTAACATATTAGAGTGATAGAAGTTTTAAAAATTCAAAAAAAAGTTATCGTAAAATGAGCCATTTAACATTGCAATAAATATTAGTATTAAGCCG
Source organism: Laguncularia racemosa (assembly GCA_037954665.1). Lineage (NCBI taxonomy): Eukaryota > Viridiplantae > Streptophyta > Magnoliopsida > Myrtales > Combretaceae > Laguncularia > Laguncularia racemosa. The sequence goes on along the minus strand of JBBMOL010000002.1, from coordinate 6,851,389 downwards.
AGGCATCCTAACAAACCAATAGACTAGACTGAAACCTAATTTCTACATGATCCTTTTGACAACATAAAAAAACCAAAAGCTCTATCTCCCCTATATCTGTCCGAGGGATGGAATGCCAGAGGCCTTTGGGGCTCCCTCAACAAGAAATGGAACCTCCTAATCACTAAATAATATGCTTTTCTCTCATACCTTTATTAGTTTATTCTATATAAAGAAAAAATGTATTTCCTTACACAACCCATACGATTAAAATAAGTTCAAAACAAATGAATCAAATACACACAAAAAGAGAGAGAGAGAGAGAAATAAAAAAATGAACATACACAAAAGTCAGCAGACATTTGATGATTCAAACCCAATAGGGTCCAACGTGTTTCAATTACCGTGTAATGTGTAGAAGTTTGTGACTTTTGAGGGAGCATTAGCGGCTGCAATTGGAACGGGTCTAAACTACAAACTGAACTGCTTGTGCGATGGTCAGACTCGGGACTGCGCTCAGGTATACAGTGAGTCCTAGATACAAAATCAGATTTATTAAAATCGAGAAGGGCGTGGGAATGGGAATGCTCACCCAAAAACCAACTGAACCGGCGAGGAATGTAAAGTCCTACGGCTAGATCGGATTTATTTAAAACGGAGATCAAAGAGTATAGACAATCCTATATTTTTTATCAACTTCTTTTAAGCGCGTTATTTGACACAGTAATTTAAGTCTGATGAAGTGGGCAATCCAGAAATTGTGACGATTCATAAATGCACGAATTATTCCTTCATTTAATATACATACATATATATATATATATATATATATTATATTCACTTAAAGATGCTCCATATAAATCCACAAGGAGAAGACAAGGTCAAGCACAAAAGCATATCTCCACTTTACTATGCACAGAGATTGCTGACTTGACCCACACCACGCCCCACCAATTTATGTATGTACAAGAAAGAGATAACATCTGCCCCCCCGTTTTCTTCTAAACCGATTATGGACGTGGGTCCATTTGCATACATTTAATTAAATTTATTTTATTTAAACAAAATAAAATTGGAGTTAAATGTAAGGATTAATATGGGAAGAGTAGTCACGAATTCCAGCTCCTTCCCATCCCATCCATTCTTCCCATAAATCCCAGTCTGGATCATTCATTCCTCTGAATGGTTCATCGGTTCCTTCTTCATATGAATATGATGATGTTTTGTACAATCCTTCCTCTTCTGATTCTCCTCTTAAGTTACTCATCACAATCTGCAACGTAACATTCGTCATAACTCATTAGTACAAATATCTAGTATCGAACATAAGATCAACAATGTTATTAACAGTGCTAGCAGCATGCTTCTTTCTAACAGGTAACTTAGCCAGTCCCAACCTCAGGTAGAACAGATATTAAAGCACAAAGAAGAATTCCTTCGAGGATCTAACAACAAGAAGCTCCTAGTCCTATGCCACTCCCTTTCCTTCCTTGAGGAAGGGTAGGGGGGTTTCGACTTCCAGTCCAGTTACGACAGGAGAAAGGTTGGGCTATCACCATCAATTAGACTTTTCACCTTTCACCAACCAAATAAAATAATGGCATCCAATGTATCCAACCACTACTATCCTACTTTCTCCTCCTAGATCTAAAGACAGCTTACAAGAGGACAATTTCATCTCTAATGTCGTAGGCCTTGTTATGTTCTTTCTTTTCCCAATAAATAAATTATTACCTAACCAAAATACATACATATATATAAATAATATCAGGTACTAGACACTAGTGAACTAATCGACGATGGTCTTAAGGAAAAAAAAAAAAATCATCGCTGATGATGTCAGTAAAATGTAATTCTCGTCGGTGGAAGATTTAGGTTATATTTTAGTCAGGGCGC